>CAKAJE020001109.1:0-217059 GCA_916610135.2 Macropis europaea | reverse complement strand
AAAATGATCTAATCGGTTCTCTGATTGCCCTATCATAGAAGTTTAATAGTGCATTTTACTCGCCATTCCACGCGCTTTAAGATGCCGCCTAGTCCAGTACGCTATCCGAAATAGGAGCGACGTAAATTGAACAAATGTGATAGTATTTTGCTGAATTCTTAAATTAACCATAATATTAAATAGTCTATTCGGGTCTCTGTTTGCCCTACCCTAGAAGTTTAATAGTGCATTTTCCTCGCCATTTCATGCGCTTTGAGATGCCGCTTAGCCCAATACGCTATCTGAAATAGGAGCGACGTAAATTGAACAAATGTGATAGAATTTCGCCGAATTCTTATATTAACCAAAATATAAAATGATCTAATCGTGTCTCTGATTGCCCTATCATAGAAGTTTAATAGTGCATTTTACTCGCCATTCCACGCCTTTTAAGATGCCGCCTAGCCCAGTACGCTATCTGAAATAGGAGCGACGTAAATTGAATAAATGTGATTGAATTTCCCTGAATCCTTATATTAACCTTAATGTAAAATGATCTAATCGTGTCTCTCTTCGCCCTACCCTAGAAGTTTAATAGTGCATATTACTTGCCATTCCACGCGCTTTAAGATGCCGCCTAGCCCACTACGCTATCTGAAATAGGAGCGACGTAAATTGAACAAATGTGATAGAATTTCGCTGAATTCTTATATTAACCAAAATATAAAATGATCTAATCGGTTCTCTGATTGCCCTATCATAGAAGTTTAATAGTGCATTTTACTCGCCATTCCACGCGCTTTAAGATGCCGCCTAGCCCAGTACGCTATCTGAAATAGGAGCGACGTAAATTGAACAAATGTGATAGAATTTTGCTGAATTCTGATATTAACCTTAATGTAAAATGATCTAATCGGGTCTCTGATTGCCCTATCATAGAAGTTGAATCGTATGTTTTCCTCCCCATTCCACGCGCTTTAAGATGCCGCCTAGCCCACTACGCTATCTGAAATAGGAGCGACGTTAATTGAACAAATGTGATAGAAATTCGCAGAATTCTTAAATTAACCATAATATAAAATGATCTAATCGGGTCTCTGTTTGGCCTACCCCAGAATTTTAATAATGGATTTTACTCGTTATTTCATGCGCTTTGATATGTCGCTTAGCCCAATACGCTATCTGAAATAGAAGCGACGTAAATCGAACAAATGTGATAGAATTTTGCTGAATTCTTAAATTAACCTTAATATAAAATGGTCTACCCGGGTCTCTGTTTGCCCTACCCTAGAAGTTTAATAGTGCATTTTACTCGCCATTTCATGCGCTTTGAGATGCCGCTTAGCCCAATACGCTAACTGAAATAGGAGCGACGTAAATTGAACAAATGTGATAGAATTTCGCGGAATTCTTATATTAACCAAAATATAAAATGGTCTAATCGGGTCTCTGATTGCCCCATCATAGAAGTTTAATTGTGCATTTTACTCGCCATTCCACGCGCTTTAAGATGCCGCCTAGGCCAGTACGCTATCTGAAATAGGAGCGACGTAAATTGAACAAATGTGATAGAATTTTGCTGAATTCTTAAATTAACCTTAATATAAAATGGTCTACCCGGGTCTCTGTTTGCCCTACCCTAGAAGTTTAACAGTGCATTTTACTCGCCATTTCATGCGCTTTGAGGTGCCGCTTAGCCCAATACGCTATCTGAAATAGGAGCGACGTAAATTGAACAAATGTGATAGAATTTCGCTGAATTCTTATATTAACCAAAATATAAAATGATCTAATCGGGTCTCCGATTGCCCTATCATAAAAGTTTAATAGTGCATTTTACTCGCCATTCCACGCGCTTTAAGATGCAGCCCAGCCCAGTACGCTATCTGAAATAGGAACGACGTAAATTGTACAATTGTGATAGAATTTTGCTGAATTCTTATATTAACCAAAATATAAAATGATCTAATCGGGTCTCTGATTGCCCTATCATAGAAGTTTTATAGTATATTTTCCTCCCCATTCCACGCGCTTTAAGATGCCGCCTAGCCCACTACGCTATCTGAAATAGGAGCGACGTTAATTGAACAAATGTGATAGAATTTCGCAGAATTCTTAAATTAACCATAATATAAAATGATCTAATCGGGTCTCTGTTTGTCCTACCCCAGAATTTTAATAATGGATTTTACTCGTTATTTCATGCGCTTTGATATGTCGCTTAGCCCAATACGCTATCTGAAATAGGAGCGACGTAAATCGAACAAATGTGATAGAATTTTGCTGAATTCTTAAATTAACCATAACATAAAATGGTCTATTCGGGTCTCTGTTTGCCCTACCCTAGAAGTTTAATAGTGCATTTTACTCGCCATTTCATGCGCTTTGAGATGCCGCTTAGCCCAATACGCTATCTGAAATAGGAGCGACGTAAATTGAACAAATGTGATCGAATTTTGCTTAATTCTTAAATTAACCATAATATAAAATAACCTAATCGGGTCTCTGTTTGCCCTACCCTGGAAGTTTAATAGTGCATTTTACTCGCCATTTCATGCGCATTGAGATGCCGGTTAGCCCATTACGCTATCTGAAATAGGAGCGACGTAAATTGAACAAATGTGAGAGAATTTCGCTGAATTCTTATATTAACCAAAATAGAAAATGATCTAATCGGGTCTCTGATTGCCCTATCATAGAAGTTTAATAGTGCATTTTACTCGCCATTCCACGCGCTTTAAGATGCCGCCTAGCCCAGTACGCTATCCGAAATAGGAGCGACGTAAATTGAACAAATGTGATAGTATTTTGCTGAATTCTTAAATTAACCATAATATTAAATAGTCTATTCGGGTCTCTGTTTGCCCTACCCTAGAAGTTTAATAGTGCATTTTCCTCGCCATTTCATGCGCTTTGAGATGCCGCTTAGCCCAATACGCTATCTGAAATAGGAGCGACGTAAATTGAACAAATGTGATAGAATTTCGCCGAATTCTTATATTAACCAAAATATAAAATGATCTAATCGTGTCTCTGATTGCCCTATCATAGAAGTTTAATAGTGCATTTTACTCGCCATTCCACGCCTTTTAAGATGCCGCCTAGCCCAGTACGCTATCTGAAATAGGAGCGACGTAAATTGAATAAATGTGATTGAATTTCCCTGAATCCTTATATTAACCTTAATGTAAAATGATCTAATCGTGTCTCTGTTCGCCCTACCCTAGAAGTTTAATAGTGCATATTACTTGCCATTCCACGCGCTTTAAGATGCCGCCTAGCCCACTACGCTATCTGAAATAGGAGCGACGTAAATTGAACAAATGTGATAGAATTTCGCTGAATTCTTATATTAACCAAAATATAAAATGATCTAATCGGTTCTCTGATTGCCCTATCATAGAAGTTTAATAGTGCATTTTACTCGCCATTCCACGCGCTTTAAGATGCCGCCTAGCCCAGTACGCTATCTGAGATAGGAGCGACGTAAATTGAACAAATGTGATAGAATTTTGCTGAATTCTGATATTAACCTTAATGTAAAATGATCTAATCGGGTCTCTGATTGCCCTATCATAGAAGTTGAATCGTATGTTTTCCTCCCCATTCCACGCGCTTTAAGATGCCGCCTAGCCCACTACGCTATCTGAAATAGGAGCGACGTTAATTGAACAAATGTGATAGAAATTCGCAGAATTCTTAAATTAACCATAATATAAAATGATCTAATCGGGTCTCTGTTTGGCCTACCCCAGAATTTTAATAATGGATTTTACTCGTTATTTCATGCGCTTTGATATGTCGCTTAGCCCAATACGCTATCTGAAATAGAAGCGACGTAAATCGAACAAATGTGATAGAATTTTGCTGAATTCTTAAATTAACCTTAATATAAAATGGTCTACCCGGGTCTCTGTTTGCCCTACCCTAGAAGTTTAATAGTGCATTTTACTCGCCATTTCATGCGCTTTGAGATGCCGCTTAGCCCAATACGCTAACTGAAATAGGAGCGACGTAAATTGAACAAATGTGATAGAATTTCGCGGAATTCTTATATTAACCAAAATATAAAATGGTCTAATCGGGTCTCTGATTGCCCCATCATAGAAGTTTAATTGTGCATTTTACTCGCCATTCCACGCGCTTTAAGATGCCGCCTAGCCCAGTACGCTATCTGAAATAGGAGCGACGTAAATTGAACAAATGTGATAGAATTTTGCTGAATTCTTAAATTAACCTTAATATAAAATGGTCTACCCGGGTCTCTGTTTGCCCTACCCTAGAAGTTTAATAGTGCATTTTACTCGCCATTTCAAGCGCTTTGAGGTGCCGCTTAGCCCAATACGCTATCTGAAATAGGAGCGACGTAAATTGAACAAATGTGATAGAATTTCGCTGAATTCTTATATTAACCAAAATATAAAATGATCTAATCGGGTCTCCGATTGCCCTATCATAAAAGTTTAATAGTGCATTTTACTCGCCATTCCACGCGCTTTAAGATGCAGCCCAGCCCAGTACGCTATCTGAAATAGGAACGACGTAAATTGTACAATTGTGATAGAATTTTGCTGAATTCTTATATTAACCAAAATATAAAATGATCTAATCGGGTCTCTGATTGCCCTATCATAGAAGTTTAATAGTATATTTTCCTCCCCATTCCACGCGCTTTAAGATGCCGCCTAGCCCACTACGCTATCTGAAATAGGAGCGACGTTAATTGAACAAATGTGATAGAATTTCGCAGAATTCTTAAATTAACCATAATATAAAATGATCTAATCGGGTCTCTGTTTGTCCTACCCCAGAATTTTAATAATGGATTTTACTCGTTATTTCATGCGCTTTGATATGTCGCTTAGCCCAATACGCTATCTGAAATAGGAGCGACGTAAATCGAACAAATGTGATAGAATTTTGCTGAATTCTTAAATTAACCATAACATAAAATGGTCTATTCGGGTCTCTGTTTGCCCTACCCTAGAAGTTTAATAGTGCATTTTACTCGCCATTTCATGCGCTTTGAGATGCCGCTTAGCCCAATACGCTATCTGAAATAGGAGCGACGTAAATTGAACAAATGTGATCGAATTTTGCTTAATTCTTAAATTAACCATAATATAAAATAACCTAATCGGGTCTCTGTTTGCCCTACCCTGGAAGTTTAATAGTGCATTTTACTCGCCATTTCATGCGCATTGAGATGCCGGTTAGCCCATTACGCTATCTGAAATAGGAGCGACGTAAATTGAACAAATGTGAGAGAATTTCGCTGAATTCTTATATTAACCAAAATAGAAAATGATCTAATCGGGTCTCTGATTGCCCTATCATAGAAGTTTAATAGTGCATTTTACTCGCCATTCCACGCGCTTTAAGATGCCGCCTAGTCCAGTACGCTATCCGAAATAGGAGCGACGTAAATTGAACAAATGTGATAGTATTTTGCTGAATTCTTAAATTAACCATAATATTAAATAGTCTATTCGGGTCTCTGTTTGCCCTACCCTAGAAGTTTAATAGTGCATTTTCCTCGCCATTTCATGCGCTTTGAGATGCCGCTTAGCCCAATACGCTATCTGAAATAGGAGCGACGTAAATTGAACAAATGTGATAGAATTTCGCCGAATTCTTATATTAACCAAAATATAAAATGATCTAATCGTGTCTCTGATTGCCCTATCATAGAAGTTTAATAGTGCATTTTACTCGCCATTCCACGCCTTTTAAGATGCCGCCTAGCCCAGTACGCTATCTGAAATAGGAGCGACGTAAATTGAATAAATGTGATTGAATTTCCCTGAATCCTTATATTAACCTTAATGTAAAATGATCTAATCGTGTCTCTGTTCGCCCTACCCTAGAAGTTTAATAGTGCATATTACTTGCCATTCCACGCGCTTTAAGATGCCGCCTAGCCCACTACGCTATCTGAAATAGGAGCGACGTAAATTGAACAAATGTGATAGAATTTCGCTGAATTCTTATATTAACCAAAATATAAAATGATCTAATCGGTTCTCTGATTGCCCTATCATAGAAGTTTAATAGTGCATTTTACTCGCCATTCCACGCGCTTTAAGATGCCGCCTAGCCCAGTACGCTATCTGAGATAGGAGCGACGTAAATTGAACAAATGTGATAGAATTTTGCTGAATTCTGATATTAACCTTAATGTAAAATGATCTAATCGGGTCTCTGATTGCCCTATCATAGAAGTTGAATCGTATGTTTTCCTCCCCATTCCACGCGCTTTAAGATGCCGCCTAGCCCACTACGCTATCTGAAATAGGAGCGACGTTAATTGAACAAATGTGATAGAAATTCGCAGAATTCTTAAATTAACCATAATATAAAATGATCTAATCGGGTCTCTGTTTGCCCTACCCCAGAAGTTTAATAATGCATTTTACTCGTTATTTCATGCGCTTTGATATGCCGCTTATCCCAATACGCTATCTGAAATAGGAGCGATGTAAATTGAGCAAATGTGATAGAATTTCGCAGTATTCTTATATTAACCTTAATGTAAAATGATTTAATCGGGTCTCTGTTCGCCCTACCCTAGAAGTTTAATAGTGCATTTTACTCGCCATTCCACGCCTTTTAAGATGCCGCCTAGCCCAGTACGCTATCTGAAATAGGAGCGACGTAAATTGAACAAATGTGATTGAATTTCCCTGAATTCTTATATTAACCTTAATGTAAAATGATCTAATCGGGTCTCTGTTCGCCCTACCCTAGAAGTTTAATAGTGCATTTTGCTCGCCATGTCATGCGCTTTGAGATGCCGCTTAGCCCAATACGCTATCTGAAATAGGAGCGACGTAAATTGAACAAATGTGATAGAATTTCGCCGAATTCTTATATTAACCAAAATATAAAATGATCTAATCGGGTGTCTGGTTGCCCTATCATAGAAGTTTAATAGTGCATTTTACTCGCCATTCCACGCGCTTTAAGATGCCGCCTAGCCCACTACGCTACCTGAAATAGGAGCGACGTTAATTGAACAAATGTGATAGAATTTCGCAGAATTCTTAAATTAACCATAATATAAAATGATCTAATCGGGTCTCTGTTTGCCCTACCCTAGAAGTTTAATTGTGCATTTTACTCGCTATTTCATGCGCTCTGAGATGCCGCTTAGCCCAATACGCTACCTGAAATAGGAGCGACGTAAATTGAACAAATGTGATAGAATTTCGCTGAATTCTTATATTAACCAAAATATAAAATGATCTAATCGGGTATCTGATTGCCCTATCATAGAAGTTGAATAGTATATTTTCCTCCCCGTTCCACGTGCTTTAAGATGCCGCCTTGCCCAGTACGCTATCTGAAATGGGAGCGACGTTAATTGAATAAATGTGATAGAATTTCGCAGAATTCTTAAATTAACCATAATATAAAATGATCTAATCGGGTCTCTGTGTGCCCTACCCTAGAAGTTTAATAATGCATTTTACTCGTTATTTCATGCGCTTTGATATGCCGCTTAGCCCAATACGCTATCTGAAATAGGAGCGATGTAAATTGAGCAAATGTGATAGAATTTCGCTGAATTCTTAAATTAACCATAATATAAAATGATCTAATCGGGTCTCTGTTTGCCCTACCCTAGAAGTTTAATTGTGCATTTTACTCGCTATTTCATGCGCTCTGAGATGCCGCTTAGCCCAATACGCTACCTGAAATAGGAGCGACGTAAATTGAACAAATGTGATAGAATTTCGCTGAATTCTTATATTAACCAAAATATAAAATGATCTAATCGGGTATCTGATTGCCCTATCATAGAAGTTGAATAGTATATTTTCCTCCCCGTTCCACGTGCTTTAAGATGCCGCCTTGCCCAGTACGCTATCTGAAATGGGAGCGACGTTAATTGAATAAATGTGATAGAATTTCGCAGAATTCTTAAATTAACCATAATATAAAATGATCTAATCGGGTCTCTGTGTGCCCTACCCTAGAAGTTTAATAATGCATTTTACTCGTTATTTCATGCGCTTTGATATGCCGCTTAGCCCAATACGCTATCTGAAATAGGAGCGATGTAAATTGAGCAAATGTGATAGAATTTCGCTGAATTCTTAAATTAACCATAATTTAAAATGATCTAATCGGGTCTCTGCTTGCCCTACCCTAGAAGTTTAATAGTGCATTTTGCTCGCCATGTCATGCGCTTTGAGATGCCGCTTAGCCCAATACGCTAACTGAAATAGGAGCGACGTAAATTGAACAAATGTGATAGAATTTCGCCGAATTCTTATATTAACCAAAATATAAAATGGTCTAATCGGGTCTCTGATTGCCCCATCATAGAAGTTTAATTGTGCATTTTACTCGCCATTCCACGCGCTTTAAGATGCCGCCTAGGCCAGTACGCTATCTGAAATAGGAGCGACGTAAATTGAACAAATGTGATAGAATTTTGCTGAATTCTTAAATTAACCTTAATATAAAATGGTCTACCCGGGTCTCTGTTTGCCCTACCCTAGAAGTTTAATAGTGCATTTTACTCGCCATTTCATGCGCTTTGAGGTGCCGCTTAGCCCAATACGCTATCTGAAATAGGAGCGACGTAAATTGAACAAATGTGATAGAATTTCGCTGAATTCTTATATTAACCAAAATATAAAATGATCTAATCGGGTCTCCGATTGCCCTATCATAAAAGTTTAATAGTGCATTTTACTCGCCATTCCACGCGCTTTAAGATGCAGCCCAGCCCAGTACGCTATCTGAAATAGGAACGACGTAAATTGTACAATTGTGATAGAATTTTGCTGAATTCTTATATTAACCAAAATATAAAATGATCTAATCGGGTCTCTGATTGCCCTATCATAGAAGTTTAATAGTATATTTTCCTCCCCATTCCACGCGCTTTAAGATGCCGCCTAGCCCACTACGCTATCTGAAATAGGAGCGACGTTAATTGAACAAATGTGATAGAATTTCGCAGAATTCTTAAATTAACCATAATATAAAATAACCTAATCGGGTCTCTGTTTATCCTACCCTGGAAGTTTAATAGTGCATTTTACTCGCCATTTCATGCGCATTGAGATGCCGTTTAGCCCATTACGCTATCTGAAATAGGAGCAACGTAAATTGAACAAATGTGAGAGAATTTCGCTGAATTCTTATATTAACCAAAATATAAAATGATCTAATCGGGTCTCTGATTGCCCTATCATAGAAGTTTAATAGTGCATTTTACTCGCCATTCCACGCGCTTTAAGATGCCGCCTAGCCCAGTACGCTATCCGAAATAGGAGCGACGTAAATTGAACAAATGTGATAGTATTTTGCTGAATTCTTAAATTAACCATAATATTAAATGGTCTATTCGGGTCTCTGTTTGCCCTACCCTAGAAGTTTAATAGTGCATTTTCCTCGCCATTTCATGCGCTTTGAGATGCCGCTTAGCCCAATACGCTATCTGAAATAGGAGCGACGTAAATTGAACAAATGTGATAGAATTTCGCTGAATTCTTATATTAACCAAAATATAAAATGATCTAATCGGGTCTCTGATTGCCCTATCATAGAAGTTTAATAGTGCATTTTACTCGCCATTCCACGCGCTTTAAGATGCCACCTAGCCCAGTACGCTATCTGAAATAGGAGCGACGTAAATTGAACAAATGTGATAGAATTTTGCTGAATTCTTAAATTAACCATAATATAAAATGATCTAATCGGGTCTCTGATTGCCCTATCATAGGAGTTTAATAGTATATTTTCCTCCCCATGCCACGCGCTTTAAGATGCCGCCTAGCCCACTACGCTATCTGAAATAGGAGCGACGTTAATTGAACAAATGTGATAGAATTTCGCAGAATTCTTAAATTAACCATAATATAAAATGATCTAATCGGGTCTCTGTTTGGCCTACCCCAGAATTTTAATAATGGATTTTACTCGTTATTTCATGCGCTTTGATATGTCGCTTAGCCCAATACGCTATCTGAAATAGGAGCGACGTAAATCGAACAAATGTGATAGAATTTTGCTGAATTCTTAAATTAACCATAATATAAAATGGTCTATTCGGGTCTCTGTTTGCCCTACCCTAGAAGTTTAATAGTGCATTTTGCTCGCCATTTCATGCGCTTTGAGATGCCGCTTAGCCCAATACGCTATCTGAAATAGGAGCGACGTAAATTGAACAAATGTGATCGAATTTTGCTTAATTCTTAAATTAACCATAATATAAAATAACCTAATCGGGTCTCTGTTTGCCCTACCCTGGAAGTTTAATAGTGCATTTTACTCGCCATTTCATGCGCATTGAGATGCCGGTTAGCCCATTACGCTATCTGAAATAGGAGCGACGTAAATTGAACAAATGTGAGAGAATTTCGCTGAATTCTTATATTAACCAAAATAGAAAATGATCTAATCGGGTCTCTGATTGCCCTATCATAGAAGTTTAATAGTGCATTTTACTCGCCATTCCACGCGCTTTAAGATGCCGCCTAGTCCAGTACGCTATCCGAAATAGGAGCGACGTAAATTGAACAAATGTGATAGTATTTTGCTGAATTCTTAAATTAACCATAATATTAAATAGTCTATTCGGGTCTCTGTTTGCCCTACCCTAGAAGTTTAATAGTGCATTTTCCTCGCCATTTCATGCGCTTTGAGATGCCGCTTAGCCCAATACGCTATCTGAAATAGGAGCGACGTAAATTGAACAAATGTGATAGAATTTCGCCGAATTCTTATATTAACCAAAATATAAAATGATCTAATCGTGTCTCTGATTGCCCTATCATAGAAGTTTAATAGTGCATTTTACTCGCCATTCCACGCCTTTTAAGATGCCGCCTAGCCCAGTACGCTATCTGAAATAGGAGCGACGTAAATTGAACAAATGTGATTGAATTTCCCTGAATCCTTATATTAACCTTAATGTAAAATGATCTAATCGTGTCTCTGTTCGCCCTACCCTAGAAGTTTAATAGTGCATATTACTTGCCATTCCACGCGCTTTAAGATGCCGCCTAGCCCACTACGCTATCTGAAATAGGAGCGACGTAAATTGAACAAATGTGATAGAATTTCGCTGAATTCTTATATTAACCAAAATATAAAATGATCTAATCGGTTCTCTGATTGCCCTATCATAGAAGTTTAATAGTGCATTTTACTCGCCATTCCACGCGCTTTAAGATGCCGCCAAGCCCAGTACGCTATCTGAAATAGGAGCGACGTAAATTGAACAAATGTGATAGAATTTTGCTGAATTCTGATATTAACCTTAATGTAAAATGATCTAATCGGGTCTCTGATTGCCCTATCATAGAAGTTGAATCGTATGTTTTCCTCCCCATTCCACGCGCTTTAAGATGCCGCCTAGCCCACTACGCTATCTGAAATAGGAGCGACGTTAATTGAACAAATGTGATAGAAATTCGCAGAATTCTTAAATTAACCATAATATAAAATGATCTAATCGGGTCTCTGTTTGGCCTACCCCAGAATTTTAATAATGGATTTTACTCGTTATTTCATGCGCTTTGATATGTCGCTTAGCCCAATACGCTATCTGAAATAGAAGCGACGTAAATCGAACAAATGTGATAGAATTTTGCTGAATTCTTAAATTAACCATAATATAAAATGGTCTATTCGGGTCTCTGTTTGCCCTACCCTAGAAGTTTAATAGTGCATTTCACTCGCCATTTCATGCGCTTTGAGATGCCGCTTAGCCCAATACGCTATCTGAAATAGGAGCGACGTAAATTGAACAAATGTGATCGAATTTTGCTTAATTCTTAAATTAACCATAATATAAAATAACCTAATCGGGTCTCTGTTTATCCTACCCTGGAAGTTTAATAGTGCATTTTACTCGCCATTTCATGCGCATTGAGATGCCGTTTAGCCCATTACGCTATCTGAAATAGGAGCAACGTAAATTGAACAAATGTGAGAGAATTTCGCTGAATTCTTATATTAACCAAAATATAAAATGATCTAATCGGGTCTCTGATTGCCCTATCATAGAAGTTTAATAGTGCATTTTACTCGCCATTCCACGCGCTTTAAGATGCCGCCTAGCCCAGTACGCTATCCGAAATAGGAGCGACGTAAATTGAACAAATGTGATAGTATTTTGCTGAATTCTTAAATTAACCATAATATTAAATGGTCTATTCGGGTCTCTGTTTGCCCTACCCTAGAAGTTTAATAGTGCATTTTCCTCGCCATTTCATGCGCTTTGAGATGCCGCTTAGCCCAATACGCTATCTGAAATAGGAGCGACGTAAATTGAACAAATGTGATAGAATTTCGCTGAATTCTTATATTAACCAAAATATAAAATGATCTAATCGGGTCTCTGATTGCCCTATCATAGAAGTTTAATAGTGCATTTTACTCGCCATTCCACGCGCTTTAAGATGCCACCTAGCCCAGTACGCTATCTGAAATAGGAGCGACGTAAATTGAACAAATGTGATAGAATTTTGCTGAATTCTTAAATTAACCATAATATAAAATGATCTAATCGGGTCTCTGATTGCCCTATCATAGGAGTTTAATAGTATATTTTCCTCCCCATGCCACGCGCTTTAAGATGCCGCCTAGCCCACTACGCTATCTGAAATAGGAACGACGTTAATTGAACAAATGTGATAGAATTTCGCAGAATTCTTAAATTAACCATAATATAAAATGATCTAATCGGGTCTCTGTTTGGCCTACCCCAGAATTTTAATAATGGATTTTACTCGTTATTTCATGCGCTTTGATATGTCGCTTAGCCCAATACGCTATCTGAAATAGGAGCGACGTAAATCGAACAAATGTGATAGAATTTTGCTGAATTCTTAAATTAACCATAATATAAAATGGTCTATTCGGGTCTCTGTTTGCCCTACCCTAGAAGTTTAATAGTGCATTTTGCTCGCCATTTCATGCGCTTTGAGATGCCGCTTAGCCCAATACGCTATCTGAAATAGGAGCGACGTAAATTGAACAAATGTGATCGAATTTTGCTTAATTCTTAAATTAACCATAATATAAAATAACCTAATCGGGTCTCTGTTTATCCTACCCTGGAAGTTTAATAGTGCATTTTACTCGCCATTTCATGCGCATTGAGATGCCGTTTAGCCCATTACGCTATCTGAAATAGGAGCGACGTAAATTGAACAAATGTGAGAGAATTTCGCTGAATTCTTATATTAACCAAAATATAAAATGATCTAATCGGGTCTCTGATTGCCCTATCATAGAAGTTTAATAGTGCATTTTACTCGCCATTCCACGCGCTTTAAGATGCCGCCTAGCCCACTACGCTACCTGAAATAGGAGCGACGTTAATTGAACAAATGTGATAGAATTTCGCAGAATTCTTAAATTAACCATAATATAAAATGATCTAATCGGGTCTCTGTTTGCCCTACCCTAGAAGTTTAATTGTGCATTTTACTCGCTATTTCATGCGCTCTGAGATGCCGCTTAGCCCAATACGCTACCTGAAATAGGAGCGACTTAAATTGAACAAATGTGATAGAATTTCGCTGAATTCTTATATTAACCAAAATATAAAATGATCTAATCGGGTATCTGATTGCCCTATCATAGAAGTTGAATAGTATATTTTCCTCCCCGTTCCACGTGCTTTAAGATGCCGCCTTGCCCAGTACGCTATCTGAAATGGGAGCGACGTTAATTGAATAAATGTGATAGAATTTCGCAGAATTCTTAAATTAACCATAATATAAAATGATCTAATCGGGTCTCTGTGTGCCCTACCCTAGAAGTTTAATAATGCATTTTACTCGTTATTTCATGCGCTTTGATATGCCGCTTAGCCCAATACGCTATCTGAAATAGGAGCGATGTAAATTGAGCAAATGTGATAGAATTTCGCTGAATTCTTAAATTAACCATAACTTAAAATGATCTAATCGGGTCTCTGCTTGCCCTACCCTAGAAGTTTAATAGTGCATTTTGCTCGCCATGTCATGCGCTTTGAGATGCCGCTTAGCCCAATACGCTATCTGAAATAGGAGCGACGTAAATTGAACAAATGTGATAGAATTTTGCTGAATTCTTAAATTAACCATAATATAAAATGATCTAATCGTGTCTCTGTTTGCCCTACCCTAGAAGTTTAATAGTGCATTTTACTCGCCGTTTGATGCGCATTGAGATGCCGTTTAGCCCATTACGCTATCTGGAATACGAGCGACGTAAATTGAACAAATGTGATAGAATTTCGCAGAATTCTTAAATTAACCATAATATAAAATGATCTAATCGGGTCTCTGTTTGCTCTACACTAGAATTTTAATAATGCATTTTACTCGTCATTGCATGCGCTTTGAGATGCCGCTTAGCCCAATACGCTACCTGAAATAGGAGCGATATAAATTGAACAAATGTGGTAGAATTTCTCTGAATTCTTTTATTAACCATAATATAAAATGATCAAATCGGGTCTCTGTTTGCCCTACCCTACAAGTTTATAGTGCATTTTACTCGCCATTTCATGCGCACTGAGATGCCGCATAGCCCAGTACGCTATCTGAAATAGGAGCGACGTAAATTGAACAAATGTGATAAAATTTCGCTGAATTCTTAAATTAACCATAACTTAAAATGATCTAATCGGGTCTCTGCTTGCCCTACCCTAGAAGTTTAATAGTGCATTTTGCTCGCCATGTCATGCGCTTTGAGATGCCGCTTAGCCCAATACGCTATCTGAAATAGGAGCGACGTAAATTGAACAAAAGTGATAGAATTTCGCTGAATTCTTATATTAACCAAAATATAAAATGATGTAATCGGGTCTCTGATTGCCCTATCATAGAAGTTTAATACTGCATTTTGTCGCCATTCCACGCGCTTTGAGATGCCGCCTAGGCCAGTACGCTATCTGAAATAGGAGCGACGTAAATTGAACAAATGTGATAGAATTTTGCTGAATTCTTAAATTAACCATAATATAAAATGGTCTATTCGGGTCTCTGTTTGCCCTACCCTAGAAGTTTAATAGTGCATTTTACTCGCCATTTCATGCGCTTTGATATGCCGCTTAGCCCAATACGCTATCTGAAATAGGAGCGATGTAAATTGAACAAATGTAATAGAATTTTTCTGCATTCTTTTATTAACCATAATATAAAATGATCTAATCGGGTCTCTGTTTGCCCTACCCTAGAAGTTTAATAGTGCATTTTACTCGCCATTTCATGCGCACTGAGATGCCGCATAGCCCAATACGCTATCTGAAATAGGAGCGACGTAAATTGAACAAATGTGATAGAATTTCGCTGAATTCTTATATTAACCAAAATATAAAATGATCTAATCGGGTCTCTGATTGCCCTATCATAGAAGTTTAATAGTGCATTTTACTCGCCATTCCACGCGCTTTAAGATGCCGCCTATCCCAGTACGCTATCTGAAATAGGAGCGACGTAAATTGAACAAATGTGATAGAATTTTGCTGAATTCTTAAATTAACCATAATATAAAATGATCTAATCGGGTCTCTGTTTGCCCTACCCTAGAAGTTTAATAATGCATTTTGCTCGTCATTTCATGCGCTTTGAGATGCCGCTTAGCCCAATACGCTACCTGAAATGGGAGCGATGTAAATTGAACAAATGTGATAGAATTTCGCTGAATTCTTATATTAACCAAAATATAAAATGATCTAATCGGGTCTCTGATTGCCCTATCATAGAAGTTTAACAGCGCATTTTACTCGCCATTCCACGCGCTTTAAGATGCCGCCTAGCCCAGTACGCTATCCGAAATAGGAGCGACGTAAATTGAACAAATGTCATAGAATTTCCCTGAATTCTTATATTAACCTGAATGTAAAATGATCTAATCGGGTCTCTGTTCGCCCTACCCTAGAAGGATAATAGTGCATTTCACTCGACATTTCATGCGCTTTGAGATGCCGCTGAGCCCAATACGCGATCTGAAATAGGAGCGACGTAAATTGAACAAATGTGATAGAGTTTCGCTGAATCCTTATATTAACCAAAATATAAAATCATCTAATCGGGTCTCTGTTTGCCCTACCCTACAAGTTTAATAGTGCATTTTACTCACCATTTCATGCGCTTTGAGGTGCCGCTTAGCCCAATATTCTATCTGAAATAGGAGCGACGTAAATTGAACAAATGTGATAGAATTTCGCTGAATTCTTATATTAACCAAAATATAAAATGATCTAATCGGGTCTCTGATTGCCCTATCATAGAAGTTTGATAGTATATTTTCATCCCCATTCCATGCGCTTTAAGATGCCGCCTAGCCCAGTACCCTATCTGAAATAGGAGCGACGTAAATTGAACAAATGTGATAGAATTTCTCTGAATTCTTTTATTAACCATAATATAAAATGATCTAATCGGGTCTCTGTTTGCCCTACCCTAGAAGTTTATAGTGCATTTTACTCGCCATTTCATGCGCACTGAGATGCCGCATAGCCCAATACGCTATCTGAAATAGGAGCGACGTAAATTGAACAAATGTGATAAAATTTCGCTGAATTCTTATATTAACCAAAATATAAAATGATCTAATCGGGTCTCTGATTGCCCTATCATAGAAGTTTAATAGTTCATTTTACTCGCCATTCCACGCCTTTGAAGATAGCGCCTAGCCCAGTACGCTATCTGAAATAGGAGCGACGTAAATTGAACAAATGTGATAGAATTTCGCTGAATTCTCATATTAACCAAAATATAAAATGATCTAATCGGTTCTCTGATTGCCCTATCATAGAAGTTTAATAGCGCATTTTCCTCCCCATTCCACGCGCTTTAAGATGCCGCCTAGCCCAGTACCCTATCTGAAATAGGAGCGACGTAAATTGAACAAATGTGATAGAATTTCTCTGAATTCTTT
The DNA here is from genome assembly GCA_916610135.2 of Macropis europaea. NCBI lineage: Eukaryota > Metazoa > Arthropoda > Insecta > Hymenoptera > Melittidae > Macropis > Macropis europaea. The sequence goes on along the minus strand of CAKAJE020001109.1, from coordinate 200,181 downwards.
TATTAACCATAATATAAAATGATCTAATCGGGTCTCTGTTTGCCCTACCCTAGAAGTTTATAGTGCATTTTACTCGCCATTTCATGCGCACTGAGATGCCGCATAGCCCAATACGCTATCTGAAATAGGAGCGACGTAAATTGAACAAATGTGATAAAATTTCGCTGAATTCTTATATTAACCAAAATATAAAATGATCTAATCGGGTCTCTGATTGCCCTATCATAGAAGTTTAATAGTGCATTTTACTCGCCATTCCACGCCTTTGAAGATAGCGCCTAGCCCAGTACGCTATCTGAAATAGGAGCGACGTAAATTGAACAAATGTGATAGAATTTCGCTGAATTCTTATATTAACCAAAATATAAAATGATCTAATCGGTTCTCTGATTGCCCTATCATAGAAGTTTAATAGTGCATTTTCCTCCCCATTCCACGCGCTTTAAGATGCCGCCTAGCCCAGTACGCTATCTGAAATAGGAGCGACGTAAATTGAACAAATGTGATAGAATTTCGCTGAATTCTTATATTAACCAAAATATAAATGATCTAATCGGGTCTCTGATTGCCCTATCATAGAAGTTTAATAGTGCATTTTACTCGCCATTCCACGCCTTTGAAGATACCGCCTAGCCCAGTATGCTATCTGAAATAGGAGCGACGTAAATTGAACATATGTGATAGAATTTCCCTGAATTCTTATATTAACCTTAATGTAAAATGATCTCATCAGGTCTCTGTTCGCCCTACCCTAGAGGTTTAATAGTGCATTTCACTCGTCATTTCATGCGCTTTGAGATGCCGCTTAGCCCAATACGCTATCTGAAATAGGAGCCACGTAAATTGAACAAATGTGATAGAATTTCGCTGAATTCTTATATTAACCAAAATATAAAATGATCTAATCGGGTCTCTGGTTGCCCTATCATAGAAGTTTAATAGTGCATTTTACTCGCCATTCCACGCGCTTTAAGATGCCGCCTATCCCAGTACGCTATCTGAAATAGGAGCGACGTAAATTGAACAAATGTGATAGAATTTTGCTGAATTCTTAAATTAACCATAATATAAAATGATCTAATCGGGTCTCTGTTTGCCCTACCCTAGAAGTTTAATAATGCATTTTACTCGTCATTTCATGCGCTTTGATATGCCGCTTAGCCCAATACGCTACCTGAAATGGGAGCGATGTAAATTGAACAAATGTGATAGAATTTCGCTGAATTCTTATATTAACTAAAATATAAAATGATCTATTCGGGTCTCTGTTTGCCCTACCCTAGAAGTTTAATAGTGCATTTTACTCGCCATTTCATGCGCTTTGAGGTGCCGCTTAGCCCAATATGCTATCTGAAATAGGAGCGACGTAAATTGAACAAATGTGATAGAATTTCGCAGAATTCTTAAATTAACCATAATATAAAATGATCTAATCGGGTCTCTGTTTGCTCTACACTAGAATTTTAATAATGCATTTTACTCGTCATTGCATGCGCTTTGAGATGCCGCTTAGCCCAATACGCTACCTGAAATAGGAGCGATATAAATTGAACAAATGTGGTAGAATTTCTCTGAATTCTTTTATTAACCATAATATAAAATGATCTAATCGGGTCTCTGTTTGCCCTACCCTAGAAGTTTATAGTGCATTTTACTCGCCATTTCATGCGCACTGAGATGCCGCATAGCCCAATACGCTATCTGAAATAGGAGCGACGTAAATTGAACAAATGTGATAAAATTTCGCTGAATTCTTATATTAACCAAAATATAAGATGTTCTAATCGGGTCTCTGATTGCCCTATCATAGAAGTTTAATAGTATATTTTCCTCCCCATTCCACGCGCTTTAAGATGCCGCCTAGCCCAGTACGCTATCAGAAATAGGAGCGACGTAAATTGAACAAATGTGATAGAATTTCGCAGAATTCTTAAATTAACCATAATATAAAATGACCTAATCGGGTCTCTGTTTGCCCTACCCTAGAAGTTTAATAATGCATTTTACTCGTCATTTCATGCGCTTTGAGATGCCGCTTAGCCCAATACGCTACCTGAAATAGGAGCGATGTAAATTGAACAAATGTGATCGAATTTCGCTGAATTCTTTTATTAACCATAATATAAAATGATCTAATCGGGTCTCTGATTGCCCTATCATAGAAGTTTAATAGTGCATTTTACTCGCCATTTCATGCGCACTGAGGTGCCGCATAGACCAATACGCTATCTGAAATAGGAGCGACGTAAATTGACCAAATGTGATAGAATTTCGCCGAATTCTTATATTAACCAAAATATAAAATGATCTAATCGGGTCTCTGATTGCCCAATCATAGAAGTTTCATAGGGCATTTTACTCGCTATTCCACGCCTTTGAAGATGCCGCCTATCCCAGTACGCTATCTGAAATAGGAGCGACGTAAATTGAACAAATGTGATAGAATTTCCCTGAATTCTTATATTAACCTTAATGTAAAATGATCTAATCAGGTCTCTGTTCGCCCTACCCTAGAAGTTTAATAGTTCATTTCACTCGTCATTTCATGCGCTTTGTGATGCTGCTTAGCAGAATACGCTGTCTGAAATAGGAGCGACGTAAATTGAACAAATGTGATAGAATTTCGCTGAATTGTTATATTAACCAAAATATAAAATGATCTAATCGGGACTCTGATTGCCCTATCATAGAAGTTTAACAGTGCATCTTACTCGCCATTCCACGCGCTTTAAGATGCCGCCTAGCCCAGTACGCTATCTGAAATTGGAGCGTCGTAAATTGAACAAATGTGATAGAATTTTGCTGAATTCTTAAATTAACCATAATATAAAATGGTGTATTCGGGTCTCTGTTTGCCCTACCCTAGAAGTTTAATAGTGCATTTTACTCGCCATTTCATGCGCTTTGAGGTGCCGCTTAGCCCAATATGCTATCTGAAATAGGAGCGACGTAAATTGAACAAATGTGATAGAATTTCGCTGAATTCTTATATTAACCAAAATATAAAATGATCTAATCGGGTCTCTGATTGCCCTACCATAGAAGTTTAATAGTGCATTTTACTCGCCATTCCATGCCTTTTAAGATGCCTCCTAGCGCAGTACGCTATCTGAAATAGGAGCGACGTAAATTGAACAAATGTGATAGAATTTCGCCGAATTCTTATATTAACCAAAATATAAAATGGTCTAATCGGGTCTCTGTTTGCCCTACCCTAGAAGTTTAATAGTGCATTTTACTCGCCATTTCATGCCCTTTGAGATGCCGCTTAGCCCAATACGCCATCTGAAATAGGAGCGACGTAAATTGAACAAATGTGATAGAACTTTTCTGAATCCTTATATTAACCTTAATGTAACATGATCTAATCGGATCTCTGTTCGCCCTACCCTATAAGTTTCATAGTGCATTTCACTCGTCATTTCATGCGCTTTGAGATGCCGCTAATCCCAATACGCTGTCTGAAATAGGAGCGACGTAAATTGAACAAATGTGATAGAGCTTCGTTGAATTCTTATATTAAAAAAATATAAAATGATCTAATCGGTTCTCTGATTGCCCTATCATAGAAGTTTAATAGTGCATTTTACTCGTCATTTCATGCGCTTTGAGATGCCGCTTAGCCCAATACGCTATCTGAAATAGGAGCGACGTAAATTGAACAAATGTGAAAGAATTTCGCTGAATAATTATATTAACCAAAACATAAAATGATCTAATCGGGTCTGTGTTTGCCTTACCCTAGAAGTTCAATAGTGCATTTTACTCGCCATTTCATGCTCTTTGGGATGCCGCTTAGCCCAATACGCTATCTGAAATAGGAGCGACGTAAATTGAACAAATGTGATAGAACTTCCCTGAATTCTTATATTAACCTTAATGTAAAATGTTGTAATCGGGTCTCTCTTCGCCCTACCCTAGAAGTTTAATAGTGCATTTCACTCGTCATTTCATGCGCTTGAGATGCCGCTTAGCCCAATACGCTATCTGAAATAGGAGCGACGTAAATTGAACAAATGTGATAGAATATCGCTGAATTCTTATATTAACCAAAATATAAAATGATCTAATCGGGCCTCTGATTGCCCAATCATAGAAGTTTAATAGTGCATTTTACTCGTCATTTCATGCGCTTTGAGATGCCGCTTAGCCCAATACGCGATCTGAAATAGGAGCGACGTAAATTGAACAAATGTGATAGAATTTCGCTGAATAATTATATTAACCAAAACATAAAATGATCCAATCGGGTCTCTGTTTGCCGTACCCTAGAAGTTCAATAGTGCATTTTACTGGCCATTCCACGCGCTTTAAGATGGCGCATAGCCCAGTACGCTATCTGAAATAGGAGCGACGTAAATTGAACAAATGTGATAGAATTTCGCTGAATTCTTATATTAACCATAATATTAAATGATCTAATCGGGTCTCTGATAGCCCTATCAAAGAAGTTTAGTAGTGCATTTTACTCGTCATTCCATGCACTCTAAGGTGCCGTCTAGCCCAATTCGCTATCTCAAATTGGAGATACGTAAATTAAACAAATGTGATAGAATTACGCATAATTCTTATATTAACCATCATATAAAATGATCTAATCGGGCCTCTGTTCGAGCTACCCTAGAAGTTTAATAGTGCATCTTACTCGACATTCCACGCGCTTTAAGATGCCGCCTATCCCAGTACGCTATCTGAAATAGGAGCGACGTAAATTGAACAAATGTGATAGAATTTTCTGAATTCTTAAATTAACCATAATATAAAATGATCTAATCGGGTGTCTGTTTGCCCTTCCCCAGAAGATTAATAGTGCATTTTACTCGCCATTTCAGGCGCTTTGAGATGCCGCTAAGCCCAATACGCTATCTGAAATAGGAGCGACGTAAATTGAACAAATGTGATAGAATTTCGCCGAATTCTTATATTAACCAAAATATAAAATGATCTAATCGGGTCCCTGATTGCCCTATCATAGAAGTTTAATAGTGCATTTTACTCGCCATTCCACGCGCTTTAAGATGCCGCCTAGCCCAGTACGCCATCTGAAATAGGAGCGACGTAAATTGAACAAATGTGATAGAATTTCCCTGAATTCTTATATTAACCTTAATGTAAAGTGATCTAATCGGGTCTCTGTTCGTCCTACCATAGAAGTGTAATAGTGCATTTCACTCGTCATTTCATGCGCTTTGAGATGCCGCTTAGCCCAATGCGCGATCTGAAAAAGGAGCGACGTAAATTGAACAAATGTGATAGAGTTTCGCTGAATTCTTATATTAACCAAAATATAAAATGATCTGATCGGGTCTCTGATTGCCCAATCATAGAAGTTTAATAGTGCATTTTACTCGCCATTCCACGCGCTTTAAGATGCCGCCTAGCCCAGTACGCTATCTGAAATAGGAGCGACGTAAATTGAACAAATGTGATAGAATTTTCCTGAATTCTTAAATTAACCATAATATAAAATGGTCTATTCGGGTCTCTGTTTGCCCTACCGTAGAAGTTTTATAGTGCATTTTCCTCGCCATTTCATGCGCTTTGAGATGCCGCTTAGCCCAATACGCTATCTGAAATAGGAGCGATGTAAATTGAACAAATGTGATAGAATTTCGCTGAATAATTATATTAACCAAAACATAAAATGATCTAATCGGGTCTCTGTTTGCCGTACCCTAGAAGTTCAATAGTGCATTTTACTGGCCATTCCACGCGCTTTAAGATGGCGCATAGCCCAGTACGCTATCTGAAATAGGAGCGACGTAAATTGAACAAATGTGATAGAATTTCGCTGAATTCTTATATTAACCATAATATTAAATGATCTAATCGGGTCTCTGATAGCCCTATCAAAGAAGTTTAGTAGTGCATTTTACTCGTCATTCCATGCACTCTAAGGTTCCGTCTTGCCCAATTCGCTGTCTCAAATTGGAGATACGTAAATTGAACAAATGTGATAGAATTACGCATAATTCTTATATTAACCAAAATATAAAATGATCTAATCGGGTCTCTGATTGCCCTATCATAGAAGTATAATAGTGCATTTTACTCGTCATTCCACGCGCTTTAAGATACCGCCTAGCCCAGTACGCTATCTGAAATAGGAGCGACGGAAATTGAACAAATGTGATAGAATTTTGCCGAATTCTAATATTAACCATAATATAAAATGGTCTATTCGGGTCTCTGTTTGCCCTACCCTAGAAGTTTAATAGTGCATTTTACTCACCATTTCATGCGCTTTGAGGTGCCGCTTAGCCCAATATGCTATCTGAAATAGGAGCGACGTAAATTGAACAAATGTGATAGAATTTCGCTGAATTCTTATATTAACCAAAATATAAAATGATCTGATCGGGTCTCTGACTCCCCTATCATAGAAGTGTAATAGCATATTTTCCTCCCCATTCCACGCGCTGTAAGATGCCGCCTAGTCCAGTACCCTATCTGAAATAGGAGCGACGTAAAGTGAACAAATGTGATAGAATCTTCCTGAAATCTTAAATTAACCATAATATAAAATGATCTAATCGGGTCTCTGTTTGCCCTACCCTAGAAGTTTAATATAGCATTTTACTCGCTATTTCATGCCCTTTGAGATGCCGCTTAGCCCAATACGCCATCTGAAATAGGAGCGACGTAAATTGAACAAATGTGATAGAATATCGCTGAATTCTTATATTAACCAAAATATAAAATGATCTAATCGGGCCTCTGATTGCCCTATCATAGAAGTTTAATAGTGCATTTTACTCGTCATTTCATGCGCTTTGAGATGCCGCTTAGCCCAATACGCTATCTGAAATAGGAGCGACGTAAATTGAACAAATGTGATAGAATTTCGCTGAATAATTATATTAATCAAAACATAAAATGATCTAATCGGGTCTCTGTTTGCCTTACCCTAGAAGATCAATAGTGCATTTTACTGGCCATTCCACGCGCTTTAAGATGGCGCCTAGCCCATGACGCTATCTGAAATAGGAGCGACGTAAATTGAACAAATGTGATAGAATTTCGCTGAATTCTTATATTAACCATAATATTAAATGATCTAATCGGGTCTCTGATAGCCCTATCAAAGAAGTTTAGTAGTGCATTTTACTCGTCATTCCATGCACTCTAAGGTGCCGTCTAGCCCAATTCGCTATCTCAAATTGGAGATACGTAAATTAAACAAATGTGATAGAATTACGCATAATTCTTATATTAACCATCATATAAAATGATCTAATCGGGCCTCTGTTCGAGCTACCCTAGAAGTTTAATAGTGCATCTTACTCGCCATTCCACGCGCTTTAAGATGCCGCCTATCCCAGTACGCTATCTGAAATAGGAGCGACGTAAATTGAACAAATGTGATAGAATTTTCTGAATTCTTAAATTAACCATAATATAAAATGATCTAATCGGGTGTCTGTTTGCCCTTCCCCAGAAGATTAATAGTGCATTTTACTCGCCATTTCATGCGCTTTGAGATGCCGCTAAGCCCAATACGCTATCTGAAATAGGAGCGACGTAAATTGAACAAATGTGATAGAATTTCGCCGAATTCTTATATTAACCAAAATATAAAATGATCTAATCGGGTCCCTGATTGCCCTATCATAGAAGTTTAATAGTGCATTTTACTCGCCATTCCACGCGCTTTAAGATGCCGCCTAGCCCAGTACGCCATCTGAAATAGGAGCGACGTAAATTGAACAAATGTGATAGAGTTTCGCTGAATTCTTATATTAACCAAAATATAAAATGATCTGATCGGGTCTCTGATTGCCCAATCATAGAAGTTTAATAGTGCATTTTACTCGCCATTCCACGCGCTTTAAGATGCCGCCTAGCCCAGTACGCTATCTGAAATAGGAGCGACGTAAATTGAACAAATGTGATAGAATTTTCCTGAATTCTTAAATTAACCATAATATAAAATGGTCTATTCGGGTCTCTGTTTGCCCTACCGTAGAAGTTTTATAGTGCATTTTCCTCGCCATTTCATGCGCTTTGAGATGCCGCTTAGCCCAATACGCTATCTGAAATAGGAGCGATGTAAATTGAACAGATGTGATAGAAATTCGCTGAATTCTTTTATTAACCATAATGTAAAATGATCTAATCGGGTCTCTGTTCGCCCTAGCCTAGAAGTTTAATTGTCCATTTCACTCGTCATTTCATGCGCTTTGAAATGCCGCTTAGCCAAATACGCTACCTGAAATAGGAGCGATGTAAATTGAACAAATGTGATAGACTTTCGCTGAATTCTTTTATTAACCATAATATAAAATGATTTAATCGGGTCTCTGTTTGCCATACCCTAGAAGTTTAATAGTGCATAATACTCGCCAATTCATGCGCACTGAGATGCCTCATAGCCCAATACGCTATCTGATATAGGAGCGACATAAATTGAACAATTGTGACAGAATTTCGCTGAATTCTTATATTAACCAAAATATAAAATGATCTAATCGGGTCTGTGATTACCCGATCATAGAAATTTAATAGTGCATTTTACTCGCCATTCCACGCGCTTTAAGATGCCGCCGATCCCAGTACGCTATCTGACATAGGAGCGACGTAAATTGAACAAATGTGATAGAATTTCGCCGAATTCTTATATTAACCAAAATATAAAATGATCTAATCGGGTCTCTGTTTGCCCTACCCTAGAAGTTTAATAGTGCATTTTACTCGCCATTTCATGCCCTTTGAGATGCCGCTTAGCCCAATACGCCATCTGAAATAGGAGCGACGTAAATTGAACAAATGTGATAGAACTTTTCTGAATCCTTATATTAACCTTAATGTAAAATGATCTAATCGGATCTCTGTTCGCCCTACCCTATAAGTTTAATAGTGCATTTCACTCGTCATTTCATGCGCTTTGAGATGCCGCTAATCCCAATACGGTATCTGAAATAGGAGCGACGTAAATTGAACAAATGTGATAGAACTTCGTTGAATTCTTATATTAACCATAATATTAAATGATCTAATCGGGTCTCTGATAGCCCTATCAAAGAAGTTTAGTAGTGCATTTTACTCGTCATTCCATGCACTCTAAGGTGCCGTCTTGCCCAATTCGCTGTCTCAAATTGGAGATACGTAAATTGAACAAATGTGATAGAATTACGCATAATTCTTATATTAACCATCATATAAAATGATCTAATAGGGTCTCTGTTCGAGCTACCCTAGAAGCTTAATAGTGCATTTTACTCGCCATTCCACGCGCTTTAAGATGCCGCCTATCCCAGTGCGCTATCTGAAATAGGAGCTACGTAAATTGAACAAATGTGATAGAATTTTCTGAATTCTTAAGTTAACCATAATATAAAATGATCTAATCGGGTGTCTGTTTGCCCTTCCCTAGAAGATTAACAGTGCATTTTACTCGCCATTTCATGCGCTTTGAGATGCCGCTTAGCCCAATACGCTATCTGAAATAGGAGCGACGTAAATTGAACAAATGTGATAGAATTTCGCCGAATTCTTATATTAACCAAAATATAAAATGATCTAATCGGGTCTCTGATTGCCCTATCATAGAAGTATAATAGTGCATTTTACTCGTCATTCCACGCGCTTTAAGATACCGCCTAGCCCAGTACGCTATCTGAAATAGGAGCGACGGAAATTGAACAAATGTGATAGAATTTTGCCGAATTCTAATATTAACCATAATATAAAATGGTCTATTCGGGTCTCTGTTTGCCCTACCCTAGAAGTTTAATAGTGCATTTTACTCACCATTTCATGCGCTTTGAGGTGCCGCTTAGCCCAATATGCTATCTGAAATAGGAGCGACGTTAATTGAACAAATGTGATAGAATTTCGCTGAATTCTTATATTAACCAAAATATAAAATGATCTGATCGGGTCTCTGACTGCCCTATCATAGAAGTGTAATAGCATATTTTCCTCCCCATTCCACGCGCTTTAAGATGCCGCCTAGTCCAGTACCCTATCTGAAATAGGAGCGACGTAAAGTGAACAAATGTGATAGAATCTTCCTGAAATCTTAAATTAACCATAATATAAAATGATCTAATCGGGCCTCTGATTGCCCTATCATAGAAGTTTAATAGTGCATTTTACTCGTCATTTCATGCGCTTTGAGATGCCGGTTAGCCCAATACGCTATCTGAAATAGGAGCGACGTAAATTGAACAAATGTGATAGAATTTCGCTGAATTCTTATATTAACCATAATATTAAAGGATCTAATCGGGTCTCTGATAGCCCTATCAAAGAAGTTTGGTAGTGCATTTTACTCGTCATTCCATGCACTCTAAGGTGCCGTCTAGCCCAATTCGCTATCTCAAATTGGAGATACGTAAATTGAACAAATGTGATAGAATTACATATAATTCTTATATTAACCATCATATAAAATGATCTAATCGGGTCTCTGTTCGAGCTACCCTAGAAGTTTAATAGTGCATCTTACTCGCCATTCCTCGCACTTTAAGATGCCGCCTATCCCAGTACGCTATCTGAAATAGGTGCGACGTAAATTGAACAAATGTGATAGTATTTCGCTGAATTCTTATATTAAGCTTAAGGTAAAATCATTTAATCGGGTCTGTGTTCGCCCTACCCAAGAAGTTTAATAGTGCATTTCACTCGTCATTTCGTGCGCTTTGAGATGCCGCTTAGCCCAATCAGCTATCTGAAATAGGAGCGACGTCAATTGAACAAATGTGATAGAATTTCGCTGAATTCTTATATTAACCAAAATATAAAATGATCTAATCGGGTCTCTGATTGCCCTATCATAGAAGTTGAATAGTATATTTTCCTCCCCATTCCACGCGCTTTAAGATGCCGCCTTGCCCACTACGCTATCTGAAATAGGAGCGACGTAAATTGAACAAATGTGATAGACTTTCCCTGAATTCTTAAATTAACCATAATTTAAAATGATCTAATCGGGTCTCTGTTCGCCCTACCCTAGAAGTTTAATAGTGCATTTTGCTCGCCATGTCATGCGCTTTGAGATGCCGCTTAGCCCAATACGCTAACTGAAATAGGAGCGACGAAAATTGAACAAATGTGATAGAATTTCGCCGAATTCTTATATTAACCAAAATATAAAATGGTCTAATCGGGTCTCTGATTGCCCCATCATAGAAGTTTAATTGTGCATTTTACTCGCCATTCCACGCGCTTTAAGATGCCGCCTAGACCAGTACGCTATCTGAAACAGGAGCGACGTAAATTGAACAAATGTGATAGAATTTTGCTGAATTCTTAAATTAACCATAATATAAAATGGTCTACCCGGGTCTCTGTTTGCCCTACCCTAGAAGTTTAACAGTGCATTTTACTCGCCATTTCATGCGCTTTGAGGTGCCGCTTAGCACAATACGCTATCTGAAATTGGAGCGACGTAAATTGAACAAATGTGATAGAATTTCGCTGAATTCTTATATTAACCTTAATGTAAAATGATCTAATCGTGTCTCCGTTCGCTCTGCCCTAGAAGTTTAATAGTGCATTTCACTCGTCATTTGATGCGCATTGAGATGCCGTTCAGCCCATTACGCTATCTGGAATAGGAGCGACATAAATTGAACAAATGTGAGAGAATTTCCCTGAGTTCTTATATTAACCAAAATATAAAATGATCTAATCGGGTCTCTGATTGCCCTATCATAGAAGTTTAATAGTGCATTTTACTCGCCATTCCACGCGCTTTAAGATGCCGCCTAGCCCAGTACGCTATCTGAAATAGGAGCGACGTAAATTGAACAAATGTGATAGAATTTTGCTGAATTCTTAAATTAACCATAATATAAAATGATCTAATCGGGTCTCTGTTTTCCCTACCCTAGAAGTTTAATAGTGCATTTTACTCGCCATTTCATGCGCTTTGAGATGCCGTTTAGCCCAATACGCTATCCGAAACAGGAGCGACGTAAATTGAACAAATGTGATAGAATTTCGCCGAATTCTTATATTAACCAAAATATAAAATGATCTCATCGTGTCTCTGATTGCCCTATCATAGAAGTTTAATAGTGCATTTTACTCGCCATTCCACGCCTTTTAAGATGCCGCCTAGCCCAGTACGCTATCTGAAATAGGAGCGACGTAAATTGAACAGATGTGATTGAATTTCCCTGAATCCTTATATTAACCTTAATGTAAAATGATCTAATCGGGTCTCTGTTCGCCCTACCCTAGAAGTTTAATAGTGCATATTACTCGCCATTCCACGCGCTTTAAGATGCCGCCTAGCCCACTACGCTATCTGAAATAGGAGCGACGTAAATTGAACAAATGTGATAGAATTTCGCTGAATTCTTATATTAACCAAAATATAAAATGATCTAATCGGGTCTCTGATTGCCCTATCATAGAAGTTTAATAGTGCATTTTACTCGCCATTCCACGCGCTTTAAGATGCCGCCTAGCCCAGTACGCTATCTGAAATAGGAGCGACGTAAATTGAACAAATGTGATAGAATTTTGCTGAATTCTTAAATTAACCATAATATAAAATGATCTAATCGGGTCTCTGTTTGCCCTACCCTAGAAGTTTAACAGTGCATTTTACTCGCCATTTCATGCGCATTGAACTGCCGTTTAGGCCATTGCGCTATCTGAAATAGGAGCGACGTAAATTGAACAAATGTGAGAGAATTTCCCTGTATTCTTATATTAACCTTAATGTAAAATGATTTAATCGGGTCTCTGTTCGCCCTACCCTAGAAGTTTAATAGTGCATTTCACTCGTCATTTCATGCGCTCCGAGATGCCGCTTAGCCCAATACACTATCTGTAATAGGAGCGACGTAAATTGGACAAATGTGATAGAATTTCGCCGAATTCTTATATTAACCAAAATATAAAATGATCTAATCGGGTCTCTGATTGCCCTATCATAGAAGTTTAATAGTGCATTTTACTCGCCATTCCACGTCTTTTAAGATGCCGCCTAGCCCAGTACGCTATCTGAAATAGGAGCGACGTAAATTGAACAAATGTGATTGAATTTCCCTGAATTCTGATATTAACCTTAATGTAAAATGATCTAATCGGGTCTCTGATTGCCCTATCATAGAAGTTGAATCGTATGTTTTCCTCCCCATTCCACGCGCTTTAAGATGCCGCCTAGCCCACTACGCTATCTGAAATAGGAGCGACGTTAATTGAACAAATGTGATAGAAATTCGCAGAGTTCTTAAATTAACCATAATATAAAATGATCTAATCGGGTCTCTGTTTGCCCTACCCCAGAAGTTTAATAATGCATTTTACTCGTTATTTCATGCGCTTTGATATGCCGCTTATCCCAATACGCTATCTGAAATAGGAGCGACGTAAATTGAGCAAATGTGATAGAATTTCGCAGAATTCTTATATTAACCTTAATGTAAAATAATTTAATCGGGTCTCTGTTCGCCCTACCCTAGAAGTTTAATAGTGCATTTCACTCGTCATTTCATGCGCTTCGAGATGCCGCTTAGCCCAATACACTATCTGAAATAGGAGCGACGTAAATTGGACAAATGTGATAGAATTTCGCCGAATTCTTATATTAACCAAAATATAAAATGATCTAATCGGGTCTCTGATTGCCCTATCATAGAAGTTTAATAGTGCATTTTACTCGCCATTCCACGCCTTTTAAGATGCCGCCTAGCCCAGTACGCTATCTGAAATAGGAGCGACGTAAATTGAACAAATGTGATTGAATTTCCCTGAATTCTTATATTAACCTTAATATAAAATGATCTAATCGGGTCTCTGTTCGCCCTACCCTAGAAGTTTAATAGTGCATTTTGCTCGCCATGCCATGCGCTTTGAGATGCCGCTTAGCCCAATACGCTATCTGAAATAGGAGCGACGTAAATTGAACAAATGTGATAGAATTACGCCGAATTCTTATATTAACCAAAATATAAAATGATCTAATCGGGTCTCTGATTGCCCTATCATAGAAGTTTAATAGTGCATTTTACTCGCCATTCCACGCGCTTTAAGATGCCGCCTAGCCCACTACGCTACCTGAAATAGGAGCGACGTTAATTGAACAAATGTGATAGAATTTCGCAGAATTCTTAAATTAACCATAATATAAAATGATCTAATCGGGTCTCTGTTTGCCCTACCCTAGAAGTTTAATAATGGATTTTACTCGTTATTTCATGCGCTTTGATATGCCGCTTAGCCCAATACGCTATCTGAAATAGGAGCGACGTAAATCGAACAAATGTGATAGAATTTTGCTGAATTCTTAAATTAATCATAATATAAAATGGTCTATTCGGGTCTCTGTTTGCCCTACCCTAGAAGTTTAATAGAGCATTTACTCGCCATTTCATGCGCTTTGAGATGCCGCTTAGCCCACTACGCTATCTGAAATAGGAGCGACGTAAATTGAACAAATGTGACCGAATATTGCTTAATTCTTAAATTAACCATAATATAAAATGACCTAATCGGGTCTCTGTTTGCCCTACCCTAGAAGTTTAATAGTGCATTTTACTCGCCATTTCATGCGCCTTGAGATGCCGTTTAGCCCATTACGCTATCTGAAATAGGAGCGACGTAAATCGAACAAATGTGATAGAATTTTGCTGAATTCTTAAATTAACCATAATATAAAATGATCTAATCGGGTCTCTGTTTGCCCTACCCTAGAAGTTTAATAATGCATTTTACTCGCCATTCCACGCGCTTTCAGATGCCGCCTAGCCCAGTACGCTATCTGAAATAGGAGCGATGTAAATTGAACAAATGTGATAGAATTTCGCTGAATTCTTTTATTAACCATAATATAAAATGATCTAATCGGGTCTCTGTTTGCCCTATCCTAGAAGTTTAATAGCGCATTTTACTCGCCATTTCATGTGCACTGAGATGCCGCATAGCCCAATACGCTATCTGAAATAGAAGCGACGTAAATTGAACAAATGTGATAGAATTTCGCTGAATTCTTATATTAACCTAAATGTAAAATGATCTAATCGGGTCTCTGATTGCCCTATCATAGAAGTTTAATAGTGCCTTTTACTGGCCATTCCACGCCTTTTAAGATGCCGCCTAGCCCAGTACGCTATCTGAAATAGGAGCGACGTAAATTGAACAAATGTGATAGTATTTCGCTTAATTCTTGTATTAACCAAAATATAAAATGATCTAATCGGGTCTCTGATTGCCCTATCAAAGAAATTTGATAGTACATTTTACTTGCCATTCCACGCGCTTTAAGATGCCGCCTAGCCAAGTACGCTATCTGAAATAGGAGCGACGTAAATTGAACAAATGTGATAGAATTTCGCAGAATTCTTAAATTAACCATAATATAAAATGATCTAATCGGGTCTCTGTTCGCCCTACGCTATAAGTTTAATAGTGCATTTTACTCGACATTTCATGCGCTTTAAGATGCCACCTAGCCCAATACGCTATCTGGAATAGGGGCGACGTAAATTGAGCAAATGTGATAAAATTTCGCTGAATTCTTATATTAACCATAATATAAGATGACCTAATCGGGTCTCTGATTGCCCTATCCGAAAAGTTAAGTAGTGCATTTTACTCGTCATTTCATGCGCTTGAAGATGCCGCCTCGCACAATACGCTACCTGAAATAGGAGCGACATAAATTGAACAAATGTGATAGAATTTCGCTGTATTCTTAAATTAACCATAATGTAAAATGATCTAATCGGGTCTCTGTTTGCCCTACCCTAGAAGATTAATAGTACATTTTACTCGACATTTCATGCGCTTTAAGATGCCACCTAGCCCAATACGCTATCTGAAATCGGGGCGACGTAAATTGAACAAATGTGATAAAATTTCGCTGAATTCTTATATTAACCATAATATAAGATGACCTAATCGGGTCTCTGATTGCCCTATCCTAGAAGTTTAGCAGTGCATTATTCTCGCCATTTCATACGCTATAAGGAGCCGTTTAGCCCAATACGCTATCTGAAATAGGTGCGTCGTGAATAGAACAAATGTGATAGAATTACCCTGAATTCTTATATTAACCATAATATAATATGACCTATTCGGTTCTCTGATTGCCCTATCATAGAAGTTTAATAGTGCACTTTAGTCGTCATTTCGTGCGCTTTAAGGTGCCGCCTAGCGCAATACGCTATCTGAAATAGGAGCGACGTAAATTGAACAAATGTGATAGAATTTTGCTGAATTCTTAAATTAACCATAATATAAAATGATCTAATCGGGTCTCCGTTTGCCCTACCCTAGAAGATTAACAGTGCATTTTACTCGCCATCTCATGCGCTTTGAGATGCCGCTTAGCCCAATACGCTATCTGAAATAGGAGGGACGTAAATTGAACAAATGTGATAGAATTTCCCTGAATTCTTATATTAACCTTAATGTAGAATGATCTAATCGGGTCTCTGTTCGCCCTACCCTAGAAGTTTAATAGTGCATTTCACTCGTCATTTCATGCGCTTTGAGATGCCGCTTAGCCCAATACGCTATCTGAAATAGGAGCGACGTAAATTGAACAAAAGTGATAGAATTTCGCTGAATTCTTATATTAACCAAAATATAAAATGATGTAATCGGGTCTCTGATTGCCCTATCATAGAAGTTTAATGGTGCATTTATCGCCATTCCACGCGCTTTGAGATGCCGCCTAGCCCAGTACGCTATCTGAAATAGGAGCGACGTAAATTGAACAAATGTGATAGAATTTTGCTGAATTCTTATATTAACCATAATATAAAATGGTCTATTCGGGTCTCTGTTTGCCGTACCCTAGAAGTTTAATAGTGCATTTTGCTCGCCATTTCATGCGCTTTGCGATGCCGCTTAGCCCAATACGCTATCTGAAATAGGGGCGATGTAAATTGAACAAATGTGATAGAATTTCGCTGAATTCTTTTATTAACCATAATGTAAAATGATCTAATCGGGTCTCTGTTCGCCCTAGCCTAGAAGTTTAATAGTCCATTTCACTCGTCATTTCATGCGCTTTGAGATGCCGCTTAGTCAAATACGCTACCTGAAATAGGAGCGACGTAAATTGAACAAATGTGATAGAATTTCGCTCAATTCTGTTATTAACCATAATATAAAATGATCTAATCGGGCCTCTGTTTGCCCTACCCTAGAAGGTTAATAGTGCCTTTTACTCGCCATTTCATGCGCAATGAGATGCCGCATAGCCCAATACGCTACCTGAAATAGGAGCGACGTAAATTGAACAAATGTGATAGAATTTTGCTGAATTCTTAGATTAACCATAATATAAAAATGATCTAATCGGGTCTCCGTTTGCCCTACCCTAGAAGATTAATAGTGCATTTTACTCGCCATTTCATGCGCTTTGAGATGCCGCTTAGCCCAATACGCTATCTGAAATAGGAGGGACGTAAATTGAACAAATGTGATAGAATTTCCCTGAATTCTTATATTAACCTTAATGTAAAATGATGTAATCGGGTCTCTCTTCGCCCTACCCTAGAAGTTTAATAGTGCATTTCACTCGGCATTTCATGCGCTTTGAGATGCCGCTTAGCCCAATACGCTATCTGAAATAGGAGCCACGTAAATTGAACAAATGTGATAGAATATCGCTGAATTCTTATATTAACCAAAATATAAAATGATCTAATCGGGCCTCTGATTGCCCTATCATAGAAGTTTAAGAGTGCATTTTACTGGCCATACCACGCGCTTTAAGATGGCGTCTAGCCCAGTACGCTATCTGAAATAGGAGCGACGTAAATTGAACAAATGTGATAGAATTTTGCTGAATTCTTAAATTAACAATAATATCAAATGATCTAATCGGGTCTCTGTTTGCCCTACCCTAGAAGTTTAATAGTGCATTTTACTCGACATTTCATGCGCTTTAAGATGCCACCTAGCCCAATTCGGTATCTGAAATAGGGGCGACATAAATTGAACAAATGTGATAAAATTACGCTGATTTCTTATACTAACAATAACATAAATGATCTAATCGATTCTCTGATTGTCCTATCATAGAAGTTGAATAGTGCATTGTACTCGTCATGACATGCGCTGTCGGTGCCGCCTAGCCCAATAGGCTATCTGAAATTGGAGCTACGTAAATTGAACAAACGTGATAGAATTACGCACAATTCTTAAATTAACCATAATATAATACGATCTATTCGGGTCTCTGATTGCCCTATCATAGAAGCTTAATAGTGCATTTTACTCGTCATTTCATGCGCTTTAAGGTGCCGCTTAGCCCAATACGCTATCTGAAATAGTAGCGATGTAAATTGAACAAATGTGATAGAATTTCGCAGAATTCTTATATTAACCATAATATAAAATGACCTAAACGGGTCTCTGATTGCCCTATCCGAGAAGTTTAGTAGTGCATTTTGGTCGCCATTTCATGCGGTTCAAGATGCCGTCTAGCCCAATACGCTTTCTGAAATTGGTGCTACGTAAATTGAACAAACGTGATAGAATTACGCAGCATTCTTATATTAACCATAATATAATACGATCTATTTGGGTCTCTGATTGCCGTATCATAGAAGTTTAATAGTGCATTTTTCTCGCCATTTCATGCGCTTTAAGGTGCCGCCTAGCCCAATATGCTATCTGAGATTGGAGCTACGTAAATTGACCAAGTGTGATAGAGTTTCGCTGAATTCTTAAATTAACCATAATATAAAATGATCTAATCGGGTCTCTGAGTGGCATGTCCTAGAAGCTTAGCAGAGCGTTTTACTCCGCATTTCATGCGCTTTAAGATGCCGCTTCGCCCAATACGGTACCTGAAATAGGAGCGACGTAAATTGAACAAATGTGATAGAGTTACGCTGAATTCTTGTATTAACCAAAATATAAAATGATCTGATCGGGTCTCTGATTGCCCAATCATAGAAGTTTAATAGTGCATTTTACTCGCCATTCAAACGCGCTTTAAGATGCCGCGTAGCCCAGTACGCTATCTGAAATAGGAACGACGTAAATTGAACAAATGTGATAGAATTTTCCTGAATTCTTAAATTAACCATAATATAAAATGGTCTATTCGGGTCTCTGTTTGCCCTACCGTAGAAGTTTTATAGTGCATTTTCCTCGCCATTTCATGCGTTTTGAGATGCCGCTTAGCCCAATACGCTATCTGAAATAGGAGCGATGTAAATTGAACAGATGTGATAGCATTTCGCTGAATTTCTTTTATTAACCATAATGTAAAATGATCTAATCGGGTCTCTGTTCGCCCTAGCCTAGAAGTTTAATTGTCCATTTCACTCGTCATTTCATGCGCTTTGAAATGCCGCTTAGCCAAATACGCTACCTGAAATAGGAGCGATGTAAATTGAACAAATGTGATAGAATTTCGCTGAATTCTTTTATTAACCATAATATAAAATGATCTAATCGGGTCTCTGATTGCCCTATCATAGAAGTTTAATAGTGCATTTTACTCGCCATTTATGCGCATTGAGATGCCGCTTAGCCCAATACGCTATCCGAAATTGGAGCGACGTAAATTGAACAAATGTGATAGAATTTCGCTGTATTCTTAAATTAACCATAATATAAAATTATCTAATCGGGTCTCTGTTTGCCCTACCCTAGAAGTTTAATAGTGCATTTTACTCGCCATTTATGCGCGTTGAGATGCCGCTTAGGCCAATACGCTATCTGAAATAGGAGCGTCGTAAATTAAACAAATGTGATAGAATTTCGCTGAATTCTTATATTAACCATACTATAAAATGATCTAATCGGGTCTCTGATTGCCCTACCATAGAAGTTGAATAGTGCATTATTCTCGCCATTTCATACGCTTTAAGGAGCCGTTTAGCCCAATACGCTATCTGAAATAGGTGCGTCGTAAATAGAACAAATGTGATAGAATTACCCTGAATTCTTATATTAAACATAATATAATATGATCTATTCGGTTCTCTGATTGCCCTATCATAGAAGTTTAATAGTGCACTTCAGTCGTCATTTCGAGCGCTTTGAGGTGCCGCCTAGCGCAATACGCTATCTGAAATAGGAGCGACGTAAATTGAACAAATGTGATAGAATTTTGCTGAATTCTTAAATTAACCATAATATAAAATGATCTAATCGGGTCTCCGTTTGCCCTACCCTAGAAGATTAATAGTGCATTTTACTCGCCATTTCATGCGCTTTGAGATGTCGCTTAACCCAATACGCTATCTGAAATAGGAGCGACGTGAATTGAACAAATGTGATAGAATTTCGCTGTATTCTTAAATTAACCATAATATAAAATTATCTAATCGGGTCTCTGTTTGCCCTACCCTAGAAGTTTAATAGTGCATTTTACTCGCCATTCAAACGCGCTTTAAGATGCCGCGTAGCCCAGTACGCTATCTGAAAGAGGAACGACGTAAATTGAACAAATGTGATGGAATTTTCCTGAATTCTTAAATTAACCATAATATAAAATGGTCTATTCGGGTCTCTGTTTGCCCTACCGTAGAAGTTTTAGAGTGCATTTTCCTGGCCATTTCATGCGCTTTGAGATGCCGCTTAGCCCAATACGCTATCTGAAATAGGAGCGATGTAAATTGAACAGATGTGATAGCATTTCGCTGAATTCTTTTATTAGCCATAATGTAAAATGATCTAATCGGGTCTCTGTTCGCCCTAGCCTAGAAGTTTAATTGTCCATTTCACTCGTCATTTCATGCGCTTTGAAATGCCGCTTAGCCAAATACGCTACCTGAAATAGGAGCGATGTAAATTGAACAAATGTGATAGAATTTCGCTGAATTCTTTTATTAACCATAATATAAAATGATCTAATCGGGTCTCTGTTTGCCATACCCTAGAAGTTAATAGTGCATAATACTCGCCATTTCATGCGCACTGAGATGCCGCTTAGCCCAATACGCTACCTCAAATAGGAGCGATGTAAATTGAACAAATGTGATAGAATTTCGCTGAATTCTTTTATTAACCATAATATAAAATGATCTAATCGGGTCTCTGTTTGCCCTATCCTAGAAGTTCAATAGCGCATTTTACTCGCCATTTCATGTGCACTGAGATGCCGCATATCCCAATACGCTATCTGAAATAGGAGCGACGTAAATTGAACAAATGTGATAGAATTTCGCTGCATTCTTATATTAACCAAAATATAAAATGATCTAATCGGGTCTCTGATTGCTCTATCATAGAAGGTTAATAGTGCCTTTTACTGGCCATTCCACGCCTTTTAAGATGCCGCCTAGCACAGTACGCTATCTGAAATAGGAGCGACGTAAATTGAACGAATGTGATAGAATTTCCCTGAATTCTTATATTAAACTTAACGTAAAATGATCTAATCGGGTCTCTGTTCGCCCTACCCTAGAAGTTTAATAGTGCATTTCATTCGTCATTTCATGCGCTTTGAGATGCCGCTTAGCCCAATACGCTACCTGAAATAGGAGCGATGTAAATTGAACAAATGTGATAGAATTACGCTAAATTCTTATATTAACCGTAATATAAAATGATCTAATCGGGTCTCTGTTTGCCCTACCGAAGAAGTTTAATAGTGCATTTTACTCGCCATTTCATGCGCTTTGAGATGCCGCATAGCCCAATACGCTATCTGAAGCTGGGAGCGACGTAAATTGAACAAATGTGATAGAATTACGCTGCATTCTTATATTAACAATAATGTAAAAAGATCTAATCGGGTCTCTGTTCGCGCTACCCAGAAGTTTAATGGTGCATTTCACTCGTCATGTCATGCGCTTTGAGATGCCGTCTATCCGAATACGCTATATCAAATAGGAGCGACGTAAATTTAACAAATGTGATAGAATTTCGCTGAATTCTTTTGTTAACCATAATATAAAATGATCTAATCGGGTCTCTGTTTGCCCTACCCTAGAAGATTAATAGTGCATTTTACTCGCCATTCCACGCCTTTTAAGATGCCGCCTAGCCCAGTACGCTATCTGAAATAGGAGCGACGTAAATTGAACAAATGTGATTGAATTTCCCTGAATCCTTATATTAACCTTAATGTAAAAATGATCTAATCGGGTCTCTGTTCGCCCTACCCTAGAAGTTTAATAGTGCATTTTACTCGCCATTCCACGCGCTTTAAGATGCCGCCTAGCCCACTACGCTATCTGAAATAGGAGCGACGTAAATTGAACAAATGTGATAGAATTTCGCTGAATTCTTATATTAACCAAAATATCAAATGATCTAATCGGGTCTCTGATTGCCCTATCATAGAAGTTTAATAGTGCATTTTACTCGCCATTCCACGCGCTTTAAGATGCCGCCTAGCCCAGTACGCTATCTGAAATAGGAGCGACGTAAATTGAACAAATGTGATAGAATTTTGCTGAATTCTTAAATTAACCATAATATAAAATGATCTAATCGGGACTCTGTTTGTCCTACCCTAGAAGTTTAATAGTGCATTTTACTCGCCATTTCATGCGCATTGAGATGCCGTTTAGCCCATTGCGCTATCTGAAATAGGAGCGACGTAAATTGAACAAATGTGAGAGAATATCCCTGAATTCTTATATTAACCTTAATGTAAAATGATTTAATCGGGTCTCTGTTCGCCCTACCCTAGAAGTTTAATAGTGCATTTCACTCGTCATTTCATGCGCTTTGAGATGCCGCTTAGCCCAATACGCTATCTGAAATAGGAGCGACGTAAATTGAACAAATGTGATAGAATTTTGCTGAATTCTTAAATTAACCATAATATAAAATGATCTAATCGGGTCTCTGTTTGCCCTACCCTAGAAGTTTAATAGTGCATTTTGCTCGCCATGTCATGCGCTTTGAGATGCCGCTTAGTCCAATACGCTATCTGAAATAGGAGCGACGTAAATTGAACAAATGTGATAGAATTTTGCTGAATTCTTAAATTAACCATAATATAAAATGATCTAATCGTGTCTCTGTTTGCCCCTACCCTAGAAGTTTAATAGTGCATTTTACTCGCCATTTGATGCGCATTGAGATGCCGTTTAGCCCATTACGCTATCTAGAATAGGAGCGACATAAATTGAACAAATGTGAGAGAATTTCCCTGAGTTTCTTATATTAACCAAAATATAAAATGATCTAATCGGGTCTCTGATTGCCCTATCATAGAACTTTAATAGTGCATTTTACTCGCCATTCCACGCGCTTTAAGATGCCGCCTAGCCCAGTACGCTATCTGAAATAGGAGCGACGTAAATTGAACAAATGTGATAGAATTTTGCTGAATTCTTAAATTAACCATAATATAAAAATGATCTAATCGGGTCTCTGTTTTCCCTACCCTAGAAGTTTAATAGTGCATTTTACTCGCCATTTCATGCGCTTTGAGATGCCGTTTAGCCCAATACGCTATCCGAAACAGGAGCGACGTAAATTGAACAAATGTGATAGAATTTCGCTGAATTCTTATATTAACCAAAATATAAAATGATCTAATCGGGTCTCTGATTGCCCTATCATAGAAGTTTAATAGTGCATTTTACTCGCCATTCCACGCGCTTTAAGATGCCGCCTAGCCCAGTACGCTATCCGAAATAGGAGCGACGTAAAATTAACAAATGTGATAGTATTTTGCTGAATTCTTAAATTAACCATAATATTAAATGGTCTATTCGGGTCTCTGTTTGCCCTACCCTAGAAGTTTAATAGTGCATTTTACTCGCCATTTCATGCGCTTTAAGATGCCACCTAGCCCAGTACGCTATCTGAAATAGGAGCGACGTAAATTGAACAAATGTGATAGAATTTTGCTGAATTCTTAATTAACCATAATATAAAATGATCTAATCGGGTCTCTGATTGCCCTATCATAGGAGTTTTAATAGTATATTTTTCCTCCCCATTCCACGCGCTTTAAGATGCCGCCTAGCCCCCTACGCTATCTGAAATAGGAGCAACGTTAATTGAACAAATGCGATAGAATTTCGCTGAATTCTTATATTAACCAAAATATAAAATGATCTAATCGGGTCTCTGATTGCCCTATCATAGAAGTTTAATAGTATATTTTCCTCCCTATTCCACGCGCTTTAAGATGCCGCCTAGCCCACTACGCTATCTGAAATAGGAGCAAAGTTAATTGAACAAATGTGATAGAATTTCGCTGAATTCTTATATTAACCAAAATATAAAATGATCTAATCGGGTCTCTGATTGCCCTATCATAGAAGTTTAATAGTGCATTTTACTCGCCATTCCACGCGCTTTAAGATGCCGCCTAGCCCAGGTACGCTATCTGAAATAGGAGCGACGTAAATCGAACAAATGTGATATAATTTTGCTGATTTCTTAAATTAACCATAATATAAAATGGTCCTATTCGGGTCTCTGTTGCCCTACCCTAGAAGTTTAATAGTGCATTTTACTCGCCATTTCATGCGCTTTGAGATGCCGCTCAGCCCAATACGCTATCTGAAATAGGAGCGACGTAACGTGAACAAATGTGAGAGAATTTCGCTGAATTCTTATATTAACCAAAATATAAAATGATCTAATCGGGTCTCCGATTGCCCTATCATAAAAGTTTAATAGTGCATTTTACTCGCCATTCCACGCGCTTTAAGATGCAGCCCAGCCCAGTACGCTATCTGAAATAGGAACGACGTAAATTGTACAATTGTGATAGAATTTTGCTGAATTCTTATATTAACCAAAATATAAAATGATCTAATCGGGTCTCTGATTGCCCTATCATAGAAGTTTAATAGTATATTTTCCTCCCCATTCCACGCGCTTTAAGATGCCGCCTAGCCCACTACGCTATCTGAAATAGGAGCGACGTTAATTGAACAAATGTGATAGAATTTCGCAGAATTCTTAAATTAACCATAATATAAAATGATCTAGTCGGGTCTCTGTTTGTCCTACCCCAGAATTTTAATAATGGATTTTACTCGTTATTTCATGCGCTTTGATATGTCGCTTAGCCCAATACGCTATCTGAAATAGGAGCGACGTAAATCGAACAAATGTGATAGAATTTTGCTGAATTCTTAAATTAACCATAATATAAAATGGTCTATTCGGGTCTCTGTTTGCCCTACCCTAGAAGTTTAATAGTGCATTTTACTCGCCATTTCATGCGCTTTGAGATGCCGCTTAGCCCAATACGCTATCTGAAATAGGAGCGACGTAAATTGAACAAATGTGATCGAATTTTGCTTAATTCTTAAATTAACCATAATATAAAATAACCTAATCGGGTCTCTGTTTGCCCTACCCTGGAAGTTTAATAGTGCATTCTACTCGCCATTCCACGCGCTTTAAGATGCCGCCTAGCCCAGTACGCTATCCGAAATAGGAGCGACGTAAATTGAACAAATGTGATAGTGTCTTGCTGAATTCTTAAATTAACCATAATATTAAATAGTCCTATTCGGGTCTCTGTTTGCCCTACCCTAGAAGTTTAATAGTGCATTTTCCTCGCCATTTCATGCGCTTTGAGATGCCGCTTAGCCCAATACGCTATCTGAAATAGGAGCGACGTAAATTGAACAAATGTGATAGAATTTCGCCGAATTCTTATATTAACCAAAATATAAAATGATCTAATCGTGTCTCTGATTGCCCTATCAATAGAGTTTAATAGTGCATTTTACTCGCCATTCCACGCCTTTTAAGATGCCGCCTAGCCCAGTACGCTATCCGAAATAGGAGCGACGTAAATTGAACAAATGTGATTGAATTTCCCTGAATCCTTATATTAACCTTAATGTAAAATGATCTAATCGTGTCTCTGTTCGCCCTACCCTAGAAGTTTAGTAGTGCATATTACTTGCCATTCCACGCGCTTTAAGATGCCGCCTAGCCCACTACGCTATCTGAAATAGGAGCGACGTAAATTGAACAAATGTGATAGAATTTCGCTGAATTCTTATATTAACCAAAATATAAAATGATCTAATCGGTTCTCTGATTGCCCTATCATAGAAGTTTAATAGTGCATTTTACTCGCCATTCCACGCGCTTAAGATGCCGCCTAGCCCAGTACGCTATCTGAAATAGGAGCGACGTAAATTGAACAAATGTGATAGAATTTTGCTGAATTCTTATATTAACCATAATGTAAAATGATCTAATCGGGTCTCTGATTGCCCTATCATAGAAGTTGAAATCGTATGTTTTCCTCTCCATTCCACGCGCTTTAAGATGCCGCCCTAGCCCACTACGCTATCTGAAATAGGAGCGACGTTAATTGAACAAATGTGATAGAAATTCGCAGAAATTCTTAAATTAACCATAATATAAAATGATCCTAATCGGGGTCTCTGTTTGCCCTACCCCAGAAGTTTAATAATGCATTTTACTCGTTATTTCATGCGCTTTGATATGCCGCTTATCCCAATACGCTATCTGAAATAGGAGCGATGTAAATTGAGCAAATGTGATAGAATTTCGCAGAATTCTTATATTAACCTTAATGTAAAATGATTTAATCGGGTCTCTGTTCGCCCTACCCTAGAAGTTTAATAGTGCATTTTACTCGCCATTCCACGCCTTTTTAAGATTCCGCCTAGCCCAGTACGCTATCTGAAATAGGAGCGACGTAAATTGAACAAATGTGATTGAATTTCCCTGAATTCTTATATTAACCTTAATGTAAAATGATCTAATCGGGTCTCTGTTCGCCCTCCCTAGAAGTTTAATATGCATTTTGCTCGCCATGTCATGCGCTTTGAGATGCCGCTTAGCCCAATACGCTATCTGAAATAGGAGCGACGTAAATTGAACAAATGTGATAGAATTTCGCCGAATTCTTATATTAACCAAAATATAAAATGATCTAATCGGGTGTCTGATTGCCCTATCATAGAAACTTTAATAGTGCATTTTACTCGCCATTCCACGCGCTTTAAGATGCCGCCTAGCCCACTACGCTACCTGAAATAGGAGCGACGTTAATTGAACAAATGTGATAGAATTTCGCAGAATTCTTAAATTAACCATAATATAAAATGATCTAATCGGGTCTCTGTTTGCCCTACCCTAGAAGTTTAATTGTGCATTCTACTCGCTATTTCATGCGCTCTGAGATGCCGCTTAGCCCAATACGCTACCTGAAATAGGAGCGACGTAAATTGAACAAATGTGATAGAATTTCGCTGAATTCTTATATTAACCAAAATATAAAATGATCTAATCGGGTATCTGATTGCCCTATCATAGAAGTTGAATAGTATATTTTCCTCCCCGTTCCACGTGCTTTAAGATGCCGCCTTGCCCAGTACGCTATCTGAAATGGGAGCGACGTTAATTGAATAAATGTGATAGAATTTCGCAGAATTCTTAAATTAACCATAATATAAAAGGATCTAATCGGGTCTCTGTGTGCCCTACCCTAGAAGTTTAATAATGCATTTTACTCGTTATTTCATGCGCTTTGATATGCCGCTTAGCCCAATACGCTATCTGAAATAGGAGCGATGTAAATTGAGCAAATGTGATAGAATTTCGCTGAATTCTTAAATTAACCATAATTTAAAATGATCTAATCGGGTCTCTGCTTGCCCTACCCTAGAAGTTTAATAGTGCATTTTGCTCGCCATGTCATGCGCTTTGAGATGCCGCTTAGCCCAATACGCTAACTGAAATAGGAGCGACGTAAGTTGAACAAATGTGATAGAATTTCGCCGAATTCTTATATTAACCAAAATATAAAATGGTCTAATCGGGTCTCTGATTGCCCCATCATAGAAGTTTAATTGTGCATTTTACTCGCCATTCCACGCGCTTTAAGATGCCGCCTAGGCCAGTACGCTATCTGAAATAGGAGCGACGTAAATTGAACAAATGTGATAGAATTTTGCTGAATTCTTAAATTAACCTTAATATAAAATGGTCTACCCGGGTCTCTGTTTGCCCTACCCTAGAAGTTTAATAGTGCATTTTACTCGCCATTTCATGCGCTTTGAGGTGCCGCTTAGCCCAATACGCTATCTGAAATAGGAGCGACGTAAATTGAACAAATGTGATAGAATTTCGCTGAATTCTTATATTAACCAAAATATAAAATGATCTAATCGGGTCTCCGATTGCCCTATCATAAAAGTTTAATAGTGCATTTTACTCGCCATTCCACGCGCTTTAAGATGCAGCCCAGCCCAGTACGCTATCTGAAATAGGAACGACGTAAATTGTACAATTGTGATAGAATTTTGCTGAATTCTTATATTAACCAAAATATAAAATGATCTAATCGGGTCTCTGATTGCCCTATCATAGAAGTTTAATAGTATATTTTCCTCCCCATTCCACGCGCTTTAAGATGCCGCCTAGCCCACTACGCTATCTGAAATAGGAGCGACGTTAATTGAACAAATGTGATAGAATTTCGCAGAATTCTTAAATTAACCATAATATAAAATGATCTAATCGGGTCTCTGTTTGTCCTACCTCAGAATTTTAATAATGGATTTTACTCGTTATTTCATGCGCTTTGATATGTCGCTTAGCCCAATACGCTATCTGAAATAGGAGCGACGTAAATCGAACAAATGTGATAGAATTTTGCTGAATTCTTAAATTAACCATAATATAAAATGGTCTATTCGGGTCTCTGTTTGCCCTACCCTAGAAGTTTAATAGTGCATTTTACTCGCCATTTCATGCGCTTTGAGATGCCGCTTAGCCCAATACGCTACCTGAAATAGGAGCGACGTAAATTGAACAAATGTGATCGAATTTTGCTTAATTCTTAAATTAACCATAATATAAAATAACCTAATCGGGTCTCTGTTTGCCCTACCCTGGAAGTTTAATAGTGCATTTTACTCGCCATTTCATGCGCATTGAGATGCCGGTTAGCCCATTACGCTATCTGAAATAGGAGCGACGTAAATTGAACAAATGTGAGAGAATTTCGCTGAATTCTTATATTAACCAAAATATAAAATGATCTAATCGGGTCTCTGATTGCCCTATCATAGAAGTTTAATAGTGCATTTTACTCGCCATTCCACGCGCTTTAAGATGCCGCTTAGCCCAATACGCTATCTGAAATAGGAGCGACGTAAATTGAACAAATGTGATAGAATTTCGCCGAATTCTTATATTAACCAAAATATAAAATGATCTAATCGTGTCTCTGATTGCCCTATCATAGAAGTTTAATAGTGCATTTTACTCGCCATTCCACGCCTTTTAAGATGCCGCCTAGCCCAGTACGCTATCTGAAATAGGAGCGACGTAAATTGAACAAATGTGATTGAATTTCCCTGAATCCTTATATTAACCTTAATGTAAAATGATCTAATCGTGTCTCTGTTCGCCCTACCCTAGAAGTTTAATAGTGCATTTTACTTGCCATTCCACGCGCTTTAAGATGCCGCCTAGCCCACTACGCTATCTGAAATAGGAGCGACGTAAATTGAACAAATGTGATAGAATTTCGCTGAATTCTTATATTAACCAAAATATAAAATGATCTAATCGGTTCTCTGATTGCCCTATCATAGAAGTTTAATAGTGCATTTTACTCGCCATTCCACGCGCTTTAAGATGCCGCCTGGCCCAGTACGCTATCTAAAATAGGAGCGACGTAAATTGAACAAATGTGATAGAATTTTGCTGAATTCTGATATTAACCTTAATGTAAAATGATCTAATCGGGTCTCTGATTGCCCTATCATAGAAGTTGAATCGTATGTTTTCCTCCCCATTCCACGCGCTTTAAGATGCCGCCTATCCCACTACGCTATCTGAAATAGGAGCGACGTTAATTGAACAAATGTGATAGAAATTCGCAGAATTCTTAAATTAACCATAATATAAAATGATCTAGTCGGGTCTCTGTTTGGCCTACCCCAGAATTTTAATAATGTATTTTACTCGTTATTTCATGCGCTTTGATATGTCGCTTAGCCCAATACGCTATCTGAAATAGGAGCGACGTAAATCGAACAAATGTGATAGAATTTTGCTGAATTCTTAAATTAACCATAATATAAAATGGTCTATTCGGGTCTCTGTTTGCCCTACCCTAGAAGTTTAATAGTGCATTTCACTCGCCATTTCATGCGCTTTGAGATGCCGCTTAGCCCAATACGCTATCTGAAATAGGAGCGACATAATTGAACAAATGTGATCGAATTTTGCTTAATTCTTAAATTAACCATAATATAAAATAACCTAATCGGGTCTCTGTTTATCCTACCCTGGAAGTTTAATAGTGCATTTTACTCGCCATTTCATGCGCATTGAGATGCCGTTTAGCCCATTACGCTATCTGAAATAGGAGCAACGTAAATTGAACAAATGTGAGAGAATTTCGCTGAATTCTTATATTAACCAAAATATAAAATGATCTAATCGGGTCTCTGATTGCCCTATCATAGAAGTTTAATAGTGCATTTTACTCGCCATTCCACGCGCTTTAAGATGCCGCCTAGCCCACTACGCTACCTGAAATAGGAGCGACGTTAATTGAACAAATGTGATAGAATTTCGCAGAATTCTTAAATTAACCATAATATAAAATGATCTAATCGGGTCTCTGTTTGCCCTACCCTAGAAGTTTAATTGTGCATTTTACTCGCTATTTCATGCGCTCTGAGATGCCGCTTAGCCCAATACGCTACCTGAAATAGGAGCGCGGAAATTGAACAAATGTGATAGAATTTCGCTGAATTCTTATATTAACCAAAATATAAAATGATCTAATCGGGTATCTGATTGCCCTATCATAGAAGTTGAATAGTATATTTTCCTCCCCGTTCCACGTGCTTTAAGATGCCGCCTTGCCCAGTACGCTATCTGAAATGGGAGCGACGTTAATTGAATAAATGTGATAGAATTTCGCAGAATTCTTAAATTAACCATAATATAAAATGATCTAATCGGGTCTCTGTGTGCCCTACCCTAGAAGTTTAATAATGCATTTTACTCGTTATTTCATGCGCTTTGATATGCCGCTTAGCCCAATACGCTATCTGAAATAGGAGCGATGTAAATTGAGCAAATGTCATAGAATTTCGCTGAATTCTTAAATTAACCATAACTTAAAATGATCTAATCGGGTCTCTGCTTGCCCTACCCTAGAAGTTTAATAGTGCATTTTGCTCGCCATGTCATGCGCTTTGAGATGCCGCTTAGCCCAATACGCTATCTGAAATAGGAGCGACGTAAATTGAACAAATGTGATAGAATTTTGCTGAATTCTTAAATTAACCATAATATAAAATGATCTAATCGGGTCTCTGATTGCCCTATCATAGAAGTTTAATAGTGCATTTTACTCGCCATTCCACGCGCTTTAAGATGCCGCCTAGCCCACTACGCTACCTGAAATAGGAGCGACGTTAATTGAACAAATGTGATAGAATTTCGCAGAATTCTTAAATTAACCATAATATAAAATGATCTAATCGGGTCTCTGTTTGCCCTACCCTAGAAGTTTAATTGTGCATTTTACTCGCTATTTCATGCGCTCTGAGATGCCGCTTATCCCAATACGCTACCTGAAATAGGAGCGCGGAAATTGAACAAATGTGATAGAATTTCGCTGAATTCTTATATTAACCAAAATATAAAATGATCTAATCGGGTATCTGATTGCCCTATCATAGAAGTTGAATAGTATATTTTCCTCCCCGTTCCACGTGCTTTAAGATGCCGCCTTGCCCAGTACGCTATCTGAAATGGGAGCGACGTTAATTGAATAAATGTGATAGAATTTCGCAGAATTCTTAAATTAACCATAATATAAAATGATCTAATCGGGTCTCTGTGTGCCCTACCCTAGAAGTTTAATAATGCATTTTACTCGTTATTTCATGCGCTTTGATATGCCGCTTAGCCCAATACGCTATCTGAAATAGGAGCGATGTAAATTGAGCAAATGTGATAGAATTTCGCTGAATTCTTAAATTAACCATAACTTAAAATGATCTAATCGGGTCTCTGCTTGCCCTACCCTAGAAGTTTAATAGTGCATTTTGCTCGCCATGTCATGCGCTTTGAGATGCCGCTTAGCCCAATACGCTATCTGAAATAGGAGCGACGTAAATTGAACAAATGTGATAGAATTTTGCTGAATTCTTAAATTAACCATAATATAAAATGATCTAATCGTGTCTCTGTTTGCCCTGCCCTAGAAGTTTAATAGTGCATTTTACTCGCCATTTGATGCGCATTGAGATGCCGTTTAGCCCATTACGCTATCTGGAATACGAGCGACGTAAATTGAACAAATGTGATAGAATTTTGCTGAATTCTTAAATTAACCATAATATAAAATGATCTAATCGGGTCTCTGTTTTCCCTACCCTAGAAGTTTAATAGTGCATTTTACTCGCCATTTCATGCGCTTTGAGATGCCGTTTAGCCCAATACGCTATCCGAAACAGGAGCGACGTAAATTGAACAAATGTGATAGAATTTCGCTGAATTCTTATATTAACCAAAATATAAAATGATCTAATCGGGTCTCTGATTGCCCTATCATAGAAGTTTAATAGTGCATTTTACTCGCCATTCCACGCGCTTTAAGATGCCGCCTAGCCCACTACGCTACCTGAAATAGGAGCGACGTTAATTGAACAAATGTGATAGAATTTCGCCGAATTCTTATATTAACCAAAATATAAAATGATCTAATCGTGTCTCTGATTGCCCTATCATAGAAGTTTAATAGTGCATTTTACTCGCCATTCCACGCCTTTTAAGATGCCGCCTAGCCCAGTACGCTATCTGAAATAGGAGCGACGTAAATTGAACAAATGTGATTGAATTTCCCTGAATCCTTATATTAACCTTAATGTAAAATGATCTAATCGTGTCTCTGTTCGCCCTACCCTAGAAGTTTAATAGTGCATATTACTTGCCATTCCACGCGCTTTAAGATGCCGCCTAGCCCACTACGCTATCTGAAATAGGAGCGACGTAAATTGAACAAATGTGATAGAATTTCGCTGAATTCTTATATTAACCAAAATATAAAATGATCTAATCGGTTCTCTGATTGCCCTATCATAGAAGTTTAATAGTGCATTTTACTCGCCATTCCACGCGCTTTAAGATGCCGCCTGGCCCAGTACGCTATCTAAAATAGGAGCGACGTAAATTGAACAAATGTGATAGAATTTTGCTGAATTCTGATATTAACCTTAATGTAAAATGATCTAATCGGGTCTCTGATTGCCCTATCATAGAAGTTGAATCGTATGTTTTCCTCCCCATTCCACGCGCTTTAAGATGCCGCCTATCCCACTACGCTATCTGAAATAGGAGCGACGTTAATTGAACAAATGTGATAGAAATTCGCAGAATTCTTAAATTAACCATAATATAAAATGATCTAGTCGGGTCTCTGTTTGGCCTACCCCAGAATTTTAATAATGTATTTTACTCGTTATTTCATGCGCTTTGATATGTCGCTTAGCCCAATACGCTATCTGAAATAGGAGCGACGTAAATCGAACAAATGTGATAGAATTTTGCTGAATTCTTAAATTAACCATAATATAAAATGGTCTATTCGGGTCTCTGTTTGCCCTACCCTAGAAGTTTAATAGTGCATTTCACTCGCCATTTCATGCGCTTTGAGATGCCGCTTAGCCCAATACGCTATCTGAAATAGGAGCGACATAATTGAACAAATGTGATCGAATTTTGCTTAATTCTTAAATTAACCATAATATAAAATAACCTAATCGGGTCTCTGTTTATCCTACCCTGGAAGTTTAATAGTGCATTTTACTCGCCATTTCATGCGCATTGAGATGCCGTTTAGCCCATTACGCTATCTGAAATAGGAGCAACGTAAATTGAACAAATGTGAGAGAATTTCGCTGAATTCTTATATTAACCAAAATATAAAATGATCTAATCGGGTCTCTGATTGCCCTATCATAGAAGTTTAATAGTGCATTTTACTCGCCATTCCACGCGCTTTAAGATGCCGCCTAGCCCACTACGCTACCTGAAATAGGAGCGACGTTAATTGAACAAATGTGATAGAATTTCGCAGAATTCTTAAATTAACCATAATATAAAATGATCTAATCGGGTCTCTGTTTGCCCTACCCTAGAAGTTTAATTGTGCATTTTACTCGCTATTTCATGCGCTCTGAGATGCCGCTTAGCCCAATACGCTACCTGAAATAGGAGCGCGGAAATTGAACAAATGTGATAGAATTTCGCTGAATTCTTATATTAACCAAAATATAAAATGATCTAATCGGGTATCTGATTGCCCTATCATAGAAGTTGAATAGTATATTTTCCTCCCCGTTCCACGTGCTTTAAGATGCCGCCTTGCCCAGTACGCTATCTGAAATGGGAGCGACGTTAATTGAATAAATGTGATAGAATTTCGCAGAATTCTTAAATTAACCATAATATAAAATGATCTAATCGGGTCTCTGTGTGCCCTACCCTAGAAGTTTAATAATGCATTTTACTCGTTATTTCATGCGCTTTGATATGCCGCTTAGCCCAATACGCTATCTGAAATAGGAGCGATGTAAATTGAGCAAATGTCATAGAATTTCGCTGAATTCTTAAATTAACCATAACTTAAAATGATCTAATCGGGTCTCTGCTTGCCCTACCCTAGAAGTTTAATAGTGCATTTTGCTCGCCATGTCATGCGCTTTGAGATGCCGCTTAGCCCAATACGCTATCTGAAATAGGAGCGACGTAAATTGAACAAATGTGATAGAATTTTGCTGAATTCTTAAATTAACCATAATATAAAATGATCTAATCGTGTCTCTGTTTGCCCTACCCTAGAAGTTTAATAGTGCATTTTACTCGCCATTTGATGCGCATTGAGATGCCGTTTAGCCCATTACGCTATCTGGAATACGAGCGACGTAAATTGAACAAATGTGATAGAATTTTGCTGAATTCTTAAATTAACCATAATATAAAATGATCTAATCGGGTCTCTGTTTTCCCTACCCTAGAAGTTTAATAGTGCATTTTACTCGCCATTTCATGCGCTTTGAGATGCCGTTTAGCCCAATACGCTATCCGAAACAGGAGCGACGTAAATTGAACAAATGTGATAGAATTTCGCTGAATTCTTATATTAACCAAAATATAAAATGATCTAATCGGGTCTCTGATTGCCCTATCATAGAAGTTTAATAGTGCATTTTACTCGCCATTCCACGCGCTTTAAGATGCCGCCTAGCCCAGTACGCTATCCGAAATAGGAGCGACGTAAATTGAACAAATGTGATAGTATTTTGCTGAATTCTTAAATTAACCATAATATTAAATGGTCTATTCGGGTCTCTGTTTGCCCTACCCTAGAAGTTTAATAGTGCATTTTCCTCGCCATTTCATGCGCTTTGAGATGCCGCTTAGCCCAATACGCTATCTGAAATAGGAGCGACGTAAATTGAACAAATGTGATAGAATTTCGCTGAATTCTTATATTAACCAAAATATAAAATGATCTAATCGGGTCTCTGATTGCCCTATCATAGAAGTTTAATAGTGCATTTTACTCGCCATTCCACGCGCTTTAAGATGCCACCTAGCCCAGTACGCTATCTGAAATAGGAGCGACGTAAATTGAACAAATGTGATAGAATTTTGCTGAATTCTTAAATTAACCATAATATAAAATGATCTAATCGGGTCTCTGATTGCCCTATCATAGGAGTTTAATAGTATATTTTCCTCCCCATTCCACGCGCTTTAAGATGCCGCCTAGCCCACTACGCTATCTGAAATAGGAACGACGTTAATTGAACAAATGTGATAGAATTTCGCAGAATTCTTAAATTAACCATAATATAAAATGATCTAATCGGGTCTCTGTTTGGCCTACCCCAGAATTTTAATAATGGATTTTACTCGTTATTTCATGCGCTTTGATATGTCGCTTAGCCCAATACGCTATCTGAAATAGGAGCGACGTAAATCGAACAAATGTGATAGAATTTTGCTGAATTCTTAAATTAACCATAATATAAAATGGTCTATTCGGGTCTCTGTTTGCCCTACCCTAGAAGTTTAATAGTGCATTTTACTCGCCATTTGATGCGCATTGAGATGCCGTTTAGCCCATTACGCTATCTGGAATACGAGCGACGTAAATTGAACAAATGTGATAGAATTTTGCTGAATTCTTAAATTAACCATAATATAAAATGATCTAATCGGGTCTCTGTTTTCCCTACCCTAGAAGTTTAATAGTGCATTTTACTCGCCATTTCATGCGCTTTGAGATGCCGTTTAGCCCAATACGCTATCCGAAACAGGAGCGACGTAAATTGAACAAATGTGATAGAATTTCGCTGAATTCTTATATTAACCAAAATATAAAATGATCTAATCTGGTCTCTGATTGACCTATCATAGATGGTTAATAGTGCATTTTACTCGCCATTCCACGCGCTTTATGATGCCGCCTAGCGCAGTACGCTATCTGAAATAGGATCGACGTAAATTGAACAAATGTGATAGAATTTTGTTGAATTCTGAAATTAACCATAACATAAAATGATCTAATCGGGTCTCTGTTTGCCCTACCCTGGAAGTTTAATAGTGCATTTTACTCGCCATTTCATGCGCATTGAGATGCCGTTTAGCCCATTACGCTATCTGAAATAGGAGCGACGTAAATTGAACAAATGTGAGAGAATTTTGCAGAGTTCTTAAATTAACCATAATATAAAATGGTCTATTAGGGTCTCCGTTTGCCCTACCCTAGAAGTTTAATAGTGCATTTTCCTCGTCATTTCATGCGCTTTGAGATGCCGCTTAGCCCAATACGCTATCTGAAATAGGAGCGATGTAATTAGAACAAATGTGATAGAATCTCGCTTAATTCTTTTATTACCCATAATGTAAAATGATCTAATTGGGTCTCTGTTCTCCCTAGCCTTGTAGTTTAATAGTGCATTTTATTCGCCATTTCATGCGCTTTGAGCTGCCGCTTAGCCCAATACGCTACCTGAAATAGGAGCGACGTAAATTGAACAAATGTGATAGAATTTCCCTGGAATCTTATATTAAAGAAAATATATAATGATCTAATCGGTCCTCTGATTGCCCTATCATAGAAGTTTAATAGTACATTTTACTCGCCATTCCACGCGCTTTAAGGTGCCGTCTAGCCCAGTACGCAATCTGAAATAGGAGCGACGTAAATTGAACAAATGTAATAGAATTTTGCTGAATTCTTAAATTAACCATAATATAAAATGACCTAATCGGGTCTCTGTTTGCCCTACACTAGAAGTTTAATAGTGCGTTTTACTCGCAATTTCTTGCTCTTTGAGATGCCGCTTAGCCCAGTACGCTATCTGAAATAGGAGCGACGTAAATTGAACAAATGTGATAGAATTACGCTGAATTCTTATATTAAACAAAATATAAAATGATCTAATCGGGTCTCTGATTGCCCTACTATAGAAGTTTTGTAGTCCATTTTACTCGCCATTCGACGCGCTTTAAGATGCCGCTTGGCCCAATACGCTATCTGAAATAGGAGCGACGTAAATTGAACAAATGTGATAGAATTTCGCTGAATTCTTATATTAACCTTAATGTAAAATGATCTAATCGGGTCTCTGTTCACCCTACCCTAGAAGTTTAATAGTGCATTTCACTCGTCGTTTCATGCGCTTTGAGATGCCGCTTAGCCCAATACGCTATCTGAAATAGGAGCGACGTAACTTGAACAAATGTGATAGAATTTCGCTGACTTCTTATATTAACCAAAATATAAAATGATCTAATCGGGTCTGTGATTGTCCTATCATAGAAGTTTAATAGTGCACTTTACTCGCCATTCCACGCGCTTTAAGATGCCGCCTAGCCCAGTACGCTATCTGAAAGAGGAGCGACGTAAGTTGAACAAATGTGATAGAATTACGCTGAATTCTTATATTAACCGTAATTTAAAATGATCTAATCGGGTGTCTGTTCGCCCTACCCTAGAAGTTTAATAGTACATTTTACTCGTCATTTCATGCGCTTAGAGAGGCCGCTGAGCCCAATACGCTATCTGAAATGGGAGCGACGTAAATAGAACAAATGTGATAGAATTTCGTTGTATACATATATTAACCAAAATATAAAATGATCTAATCGGGTCTCTGATTGCCCTATCATAGAAGTTTAATAGTGCATTTTACTCGCCATTCCACGCGCTTTAAGATGCCGCCTAGCCTAGTACGCTATCTGAAATAGGAGCGACGTAAGTAGAACAAATGTGGTAGAATTACGCTGAATT
Organism: Macropis europaea; assembly: GCA_916610135.2. NCBI lineage: Eukaryota > Metazoa > Arthropoda > Insecta > Hymenoptera > Melittidae > Macropis > Macropis europaea. Next base: position 161,999 of record CAKAJE020001109.1, on the reverse strand, counting down.
CTTATATTAACCTTAATGTAAAATGATCTAATCTGGTCTCCGTTCGCCCTACCCTAGAAGTTTAATAGTGCATTTCACTTGTCATTTCATGCGCTTTGAGATGCCGCTTAGCCCAATACGCTATCTGAAATAGGAGCGACGTAAATTGAACAAATGTGATAGAATTTCGCTGAATTTTTAAATTAACCATAATATAAAATGGTCTAATCGGGTCTCTGTCTGCCCTACGCTACAAGTTTGATAGTGCATTTTACTCTTCAGTTCATGCGCTTTGAGATGCCGCTTAGCCCAATACGCTATCTGAAATAGGAGCGACGTAAATTGATCAAATGTGATAGAATTTCGCAGAATTCTTTTATTAACCATAATGTAAAATGGTCTGATCGGGTCTCTGTTCGCCCTATCCTAGAAGTTTAATAGTGCATTTTATTCGACATTTCATGCGCTTTGAGATGCCGCTTAGCCCAATACGCTATCTGAAACTGGAGCGACGTAAATTGAACAAATGTGATAGAATTACGCTGAATTCTTATATTAAACAAACTCTAAAATGATCTAATCGGGTCTCTGATTGCCCTATCATAGAAATTTCGTAGTGCATTTCGCTCGCCATTCCACGCGGTTTAAGATGCCGCTTAGCCCAACACGCTATCTGAAATAGGAGCGACGTAAATTGAACAAATGTGATACAATTTCCCTGAATTCTTATATTAACCTTAATGTAAAATGATCTAATCGGGTCTCTGTTCGCCCTACCCTAGAAGTTTAATAGTGCATTCCACTCGTCATTTCATGCGCTTTGAGATGCCGCGTAGCCCAATACGCTATCTGAAATAGGAGCGACGTAAATTGAACAAATGTGATAGAACTTCCCTGAATTCTTATATTAACCTTAATGTAAAATGATCTAATCGGGTCTCCGTCCGCCCTACCCTAGAAGCTTAATAGTGCATTTCACTCGTCATTTCATGCCCTTTGAGATGCCGCTTATCCCAATACACTATCTGAAATAGGAGCGACGTAAATTGAACAAATGTGATAGAATTTCGCTGAATTCGTAAATTAACCATAATGTAAAATGATCTAATCGGGTCTCTGTTCGCCCTACCCTAGAAGTTTAACAGTGCATTTTACTCGCCATTCCACGCGCTTTAAGCTGCCGCTTAGCCCAGTTCGGTATCTGAAATAGGAGCGACGTAAATTGAGCAAATGTGATAGAATTTCGCAGAATTCTTATATTAACCAAAATATAAAATGATCTAATCTGGTCTCTGATTGACCTATCATAGATGGTTAATAGTGCATTTTACTCGCCATTCCACGCGCTTTATGATGCCGCCTAGCGCAGTACGCTATCTGAAATAGGATCGACGTAAATTGAACAAATGTGATAGAATTTTGTTGAATTCTGAAATTAACCATAACATAAAATGATCTAATCGGGTCTCTGTTTGCCCTATCCTAGAAGTATGATAGTGCATTTTACTCGCCATTTCATGCGCTTTGAGATGCCGCTTAGCCCAATACGCTATCTGAAATAGGAGCGACGTAAATTGAACAAATGTAATAGAATTTCGCTGAATTCTTATATTAAACAAAATATAAAATGATCTAATCGGGTCTCTGTTTGCCTCACCCTAGAAGTTTAATAGTGCATTGTAATCGCCATACCACGCACTTTAAGATGCCGCCTAGCCCAGTACGCTATGTGAAATAGGAGCGACGTAAATTGAACAAATGTGACAGAATTTCGCTGAATTCTTATATTAACCTTAATGTAAAATGATCTAATCGGGTCTCTGTTCGCCCTTCCCTAGAACTTGAATGGTGCATTTTCCTCGCCATTCCACGCGCTTTAAGATGCCGTCTAGCCCAGTACGCTATCTGAAATACGAGCGACGTAAATTGAACAAATGTGATAGAATTTTGCTGAATTCTTAAATTAAGCATAATATAAAATGATCTAATCGGGTCTCTGCGTGCCTTACCCTAGAAGTTTAATAGTGCATTTTACTCGCCATTTCATGCGCTTTGAGATACCGCTTAGCACAATACGCTATCTCAAATAGGAGCTACGTAAATTGAACAAATGTGATAGAATTTCGCCGAATTCTTAAATTAACCATAATATAAAATGATCTAATCGGGTCTCTGTCTGCCCTAGCCTACAAGTTTAATAGTGCATATTACTCGTCATTTCATGCGCTTTGAGATGCTGCTTAGCCCAATACGCTAACTGAAATAGGAGCGACGTAAATTTATCAAATGTGGTAGAATTTTGCTGAACTCTTAAATTAACCATGATATATAATGATCTAATCGGATCTCTGTTTGCCCTACCCTAGATGTTTAATAGTGCATTTTACTCGTCATTTCATGCGCTTTGAGATGCCGTCTAGTCCAGTACGCTATCTGAAATACGAGCGACGTAAATTGAACAAATGTGATAGAATTTCGATGAATTCTTATATTAACCTTAATGTAAAATGATCTAATCGGGTCTCTGCTCACCCTAGCCCAGAAGTTTAATACTGCATTGTATTCGCCATTTCATGCGCTTTGAGGTGGCGCTTAGCCCAATACGCTATCTTAAATAGCAGCGACGTAAATTGAACAAATGTGATAGAATTACGCTGAATTCTTATATTAACCATAATATTAAAGGATCTAATCGGGTCTCTGATAGCCCTATCAAAGAAGTTTGGTAGTGCATTTTACTCGTCATTCCATGCACTCTAAGGTGCCGTCTAGCCCATTTCGCTATCTCAAATTGGAGATACGTAAATTGAACAAATGTGATAGAATTACATATAATTCTTATATTAACCATCATATAAAATGATCTAATCGGGTCTCTGTTCGAGCTACCCTAGAAGTTTAATAGTGCATCTTACTCGCCATTCCTCGCACTTTAAGATGCCGCCTATCCCAGTACGCTATCTGAAATAGGTGCGACGTAAATTGAACAAATGTGATAGTATTTCGCTGAATTCTTATATTAAGCTTAAGGTAAAATCATTTAATCGGGTCTGTGTTCGCCCTACCCAAGAAGTTTAATAGTGCATTTCACTCGTCATTTCGTGCGCTTTGAGATGCCGCTTAGCCCAATCAGCTATCTGAAATAGGAGCGACGTCAATTGAACAAATGTGATAGAATTTCGCTGAATTCTTATATTAACCAAAATATAAAATGATCTAATCGGGTCTCTGATTGCCCTATCATAGAAGTTGAATAGTATATTTTCCTCCCCATTCCACGCGCTTTAAGATGCCGCCTTGCCCACTACGCTATCTGAAATAGGAGCGACGTAAATTGAACAAATGTGATAGACTTTCCCTGAATTCTTAAATTAACCATAATTTAAAATGATCTAATCGGGTCTCTGCTTGCCCTACCCTAGAAGTTTAATAGTGCATTTTGCTCGCCATGTCATGCGCTTTGAGATGCCGCTTAGCCCAATATGCTAACTGAAATAGGAGCGACGAAAATTGAACAAATGTGATAGAATTTCGCCGAATTCTTATATTAACCAAAATATAAAATGGTCTAATCGGGTCTCTGATTGCCCCATCATAGAAGTTTAATTGTGCATTTTACTCGCCATTCCACGCGCTTTAAGATGCCGCCTAGACCAGTACGCTATCTGAAACAGGAGCGACGTAAATTGAACAAATGTGATAGAATTTTGCTGAATTCTTAAATTAACCATAATATAAAATGGTCTACCCGGGTCTCTGTTTGCCCTACCCTAGAAGTTTAATAGTGCATATTACTCGCCATTCCACGCGCTTTAAGATGCCGCCTAGCCCACTACGCTATCTGAAATAGGAGCGACGTAAATTGAACAAATGTGATAGAATTTCGCAGAATTCTTATATTAACCATAATATAAGATGACCTAATCGGGTCTCTGATTGCCCTATCCTAGAAGTTTAGCAGTGCATTATTCTCGCCATTTCATACGCTATAAGGAGCCGTTTAGCCCAATACGCTATCTGAAATAGGTGCGTCGTGAATAGAACAAATGTGATAGAATTACCCTGAATTCTTATATTAACCATAATATAATATGATCTATTCGGTTCTCTGATTGCCCTATCATAGAAGTTTAATAGTGCACTTTAGTCGTCATTTCGTGCGCTTTAAGGTGCCGCCTAGCGCAATACGCTATCTGAAATAGGAGCGACGTAAATTGAACAAATGTGATAGAATTTTGCTGAATTCTTAAATTAACCATAATATAAAATGATCTAATCGGGTCTCCGTTTGCCCTACCCTAGAAGATTAACAGTGCATTTTACTCGCCATCTCATGCGCTTTGAGATGCCGCTTAGCCCAATACGCTATCTGAAATAGGAGGGACGTAAATTGAACAAATGTGATAGAATTTCCCTGAATTCTTATATTAACCTTAATGTAGAATGATCTAATCGGGTCTCTGTTCGCCCTACCCTAGAAGTTTAATAGTGCATTTCACTCGTCATTTCATGCGCTTTGAGATGCCGCTTAGCCCAATACGCTATCTGAAATAGGAGCGACGTAAATTGAACAAAAGTGATAGAATTTCGCTGAATTCTTATATTAACCAAAATATAAAATGATGTAATCGGGTCTCTGATTGCCCTATCATAGAAGTTTAATAGTGCATTTTATCGCCATTCCACGCGCTTTGAGATGCCGCCTAGCCCAGTACGCTATCTGAAATAGGAGCGACGTAAATTGAACAAATGTGATAGAATTTTGCTGAATTCTTATATTAACCATAATATAAAATGGTCTATTCGGGTCTCTGTTTGCCGTACCCTAGAAGTTTAATAGTGCATTTTGCTCGCCATTTCATGCGCTTTGCGATGCCGCTTAGCCCAATACGCTATCTGAAATAGGGGCGATGTAAATTGAACAAATGTGATAGAATTTCGCTGAATTCTTTTATTAACCATAATGTAAAATGATCTAATCGGGACTCTGTTCGCCCTAGCCTAGAAGTTTAATAGTCCATTTCACTCGTCATTTCATGCGCTTTGAGATGCCGCTTAGTCAAATACGCTACCTGAAATAGGAGCGACGTAAATTGAACAAATGTGATAGAATTTCGCTCAATTCTTATATTAACCTTAATGTAAAATGATGTAATCGGGTCTCTCTTCGCCCTACCCTAGAAGTTTAATAGTGCATTTCACTCGGCATTTCATGCGCTTTGAGATGCCGCTTAGCCCAATACGCTATCTGAAATAGGAGCCACGTAAATTGAACAAATGTGATAGAATATCGCTGAATTCTTATATTAACCAAAATATAAAATGATCTAATCGGGCCTCTGATTGCCCTATCATAGAAGTTTAAGAGTGCATTTTACTGGCCATACCACGCGCTTTAAGATGGCGTCTAGCCCAGTACGCTATCTGAAATAGGAGCGACGTAAATTGAACAAATGTGATAGAATTTTGCTGAATTCTTAAATTAACAATAATATCAAATGATCTAATCGGGTCTCTGTTTGCCCTACCCTAGAAGTTTAATAGTGCATTTTACTCGACATTTCATGCGCTTTAAGATGCCACCTAGCCCAATTCGGTATCTGAAATAGGGGCGACATAAATTGAACAAATGTGATAAAATTACGCTGATTTCTTATACTAACAATAACATAAAATGATCTAATCGATTCTCTGATTGTCCTATCATAGAAGTTGAATAGTGCATTGTACTCGTCATGACATGCGCTGTCGGGTGCCGCCTAGCCCAATAGGCTATCTGAAATTGGAGCTACGTAAATTGAACAAACGTGATAGAATTACGCACAATTCTTAAATTAACCATAATATAATACGATCTATTCGGGTCTCTGATTGCCCTATCATAGAAGTTTAATAGTGCATTTTACTCGTCATTTCATGCGGTTTAAGGTGCCGCAAAGCCCAATACGCTATCTGAAATAGGAGCTATATAAATTGAACAAATGCGTTAAAATTACGTTGAATTCTTATATTAACAATAATATAAGATGATCTAATCGGGTCTCTGATTGCCCTATCATAGAAGCTTAATAGTGCATTTTACTCGTCATTTCATGCGCTTTAAGGTGCCGCTTAGCCCAATACGCTATCTGAAATAGTAGCGATGTAAATTGAACAAATGTGATAGAATTTCGCAGAATTCTTATATTAACCATAATATAAAATGACCTAAACGGGTCTCTGATTGCCCTATCCGAGAAGTTTAGTAGTGCATTTTGGTCGCCATTTCATGCGGTTCAAGATGCCGTCTAGCCCAATACGCTTTCTGAAATTGGAGCTACGTAAATTGAACAAACGTGATAGAATTACGCAGCATTCTTATATTAACCATAATATAATACGATCTATTTGGGTCTCTGATTGCCGTATCATAGAAGTTTAATAGTGCATTTTTCTCGCCATTTCATGCGCTTTAAGGTGCCGCCTAGCCCAATATGCTATCTGAGATTGGAGCTACGTAAATTGACCAAGTGTGATAGAGTTTCGCTGAATTCTTAAATTAACCATAATATAAAATGATCTAATCGGGTCTCTGAGTGGCATATCCTAGAAGCTTAGCAGAGCGTTTTACTCCGCATTTCATGCGCTTTAAGATGCCGCTTCGCCCAATACGGTACCTGAAATAGGAGCGACGTAAATTGATCAAATGTGATAGAGTTACGCTGAATTCTTGTATTAACCAAAATATAAAATGATCTGATCGGGTCTCTGATTGCCCAATCATAGAAGTTTAATAGTGCATTTTACTCGCCATTCAAACGCGCTTTAAGATGCCGCGTAGCCCAGTACGCTATCTGAAATAGGAACGACGTAAATTGAACAAATGTGATAGAATTTTGCTGAATTCTTAAATTAACCATAATATAAAATGGTCTATTCGGGTCTCTGTTTGCCCTACCGTAGAAGTTTTATAGTGCATTTTCCTCGCCATTTCATGCGTTTTGAGATGCCGCTTAGCCCAATACGCTATCTGAAATAGGAGCGATGTAAATTGAACAGATGTGATAGCATTTCGCTGAATTCTTTTATTAACCATAATGTAAAATGATCTAATCGGGTCTCTGTTCGCCCTAGCCTAGAAGTTTAATTGTCCATTTCACTCGTCATTTCATGCGCTTTGAAATGCCGCTTAGCCAAATACGCTACCTGAAATAGGAGCGATGTAAATTGAACAAATGTGATAGAATTTCGCTGAATTCTTTTATTAACCATAATATAAAATGATCTAATCGGGTCTCTGATTGCCCTATCATAGAAGTTTAATAGTGCATTTTACTCGCCATTTATGCGCATTGAGATGCCGCTTAGCCCAATACGCTATCCGAAATAGGAGCGACGTAAATTGAACAAATGTGATAGAATTTTGCTGAATTCTTAAATTAACCATAATATAAAATGATCTAATCGGGTCTCCGTTTGCCCTACCCTAGAAGATTAATAGTGCATTTTACTCGCCATTTCATGCGCTTTGAGATGTCGCTTAACCCAATACGCTATCTGAAATAGGAGCGACGTGAATTGAACAAATGTGATAGAATTTCGCTGTATTCTTAAATTAACCATAATATAAAATTATCTAATCGGGTCTCTGTTTGCCCTACCCTAGAAGTTTAATAGTGCATTTTACTCGCCATTCAAACGCGCTTTAAGATGCCGCGTAGCCCAGTACGCTATCTGAAAGAGGAACGACGTAAATTGAACAAATGTGATGGAATTTTCCTGAATTCTTAAATTAACCATAATATAAAATGGTCTATTCGGGTCTCTGTTTGCCCTACCGTAGAAGTTTTATAGTGCATTTTCCTGGCCATTTCATGCGCTTTGAGATGCCGCTTAGCCCAATACGCTATCTGAAATAGGAGCGATGTAAATTGAACAGATGTGATAGCATTTCGCTGAATTCTTTTATTAGCCATAATGTAAAATGATCTAATCGGGTCTCTGTTCGCCCTAGCCTAGAAGTTTAATTGTCCATTTCACTCGTCATTTCATGCGCTTTGAAATGCCGCTTAGCCAAATACGCTACCTGAAATAGGAGCGATGTAAATTGAACAAATGTGATAGAATTTCGCTGAATTCTTTTATTAACCATAATATAAAATGATTTAATCGGGTCTCTGTTTGCCATACCCTAGAAGTTTAATAGTGCATAATACTCGCCATTTCATGCGCACTGAGATGCCGCTTAGCCCAATACGCTACCTCAAATAGGAGCGATGTAAATTGAACAAATGTGATAGAATTTCGCTGAATTCTTTTATTAACCATAATATAAAATGATCTAATCGGGTCTCTGTTTGCCCTATCCTAGAAGTTCAATAGCGCATTTTACTCGCCATTTCATGTGCACTGAGATGCCGCATATCCCAATACGCTATCTGAAATAGGAGCGACGTAAATTGAACAAATGTGATAGAATTTCGCTGCATTCTTATATTAACCAAAATATAAAATGATCTAATCGGGTCTCTGATTGCTCTATCATAGAAGTTTAATAGTGCCTTTTACTGGCCATTCCACGCCTTTTAAGATGCCGCCTAGCACAGTACGCTATCTGAAATAGGAGCGACGTAAATTGAACGAATGTGATAGAATTTCCCTGAATTCTTATATTAAACTTAACGTAAAATGATCTAATCGGGTCTCTGTTCGCCCTACCCTAGAAGTTTAATAGTGCATTTCATTCGTCATTTCATGCGCTTTGAGATGCCGCTTAGCCCAATACGCTACCTGAAATAGGAGCGATGTAAATTGAACAAATGTGATAGAATTACGCTAAATTCTTATATTAACCGTAATATAAAATGATCTAATCGGGTCTCTGTTTGCCCTACCGAAGAAGTTTAATAGTGCATTTTACTCGCCATTTCATGCGCTTTGAGATGCCGCATAGCCCAATACGCTATCTGAAGCTGGAGCGACGTAAATTGAACAAATGTGATAGAATTACGCTGCATTCTTATATTAACAATAATGTAAAAAGATCTAATCGGGTCTCTGTTCGCGCTACCCAGAAGTTTAATGGTGCATTTCACTCGTCATGTCATGCGCTTTGAGATGCCGTCTATCCGAATACGCTATATCAAATAGGAGCGACGTAAATTTAACAAATGTGATAGAATTTCGCTGAATTCTTTTATTAACCATAATATAAAATGATCTAATCGGGTCTCTGTTTGCCCTACCCTAGAAGATTAATAGTGCATTTTACTCGCCATTCCACGCCTTTTAAGATGCCGCCTAGCCCAGTACGCTATCTGAAATAGGAGCGACGTAAATTGAACAAATGTGATTGAATTTCCCTGAATCCTTATATTAACCTTAATGTAAAATGATCTAATCGGGTCTCTGTTCGCCCTACCCTAGAAGTTTAATAGTGCATATTACTCGCCATTCCACGCGCTTTAAGATGCCGCCTAGCCCACTACGCTATCTGAAATAGGAGCGACGTAAATTGAACAAATGTGATAGAATTTCGCTGAATTCTTATATTAACCAAAATATAAAATGATCTAATCGGGTCTCTGATTGCCCTATCATAGAAGTTTAATAGTGCATTTTACTCGCCATTCCACGCCTTTTAAGATGCCGCCTAGCCCAGTACGCTATCTGAAATAGGAGCGACGTAAATTGAACAAATGTGATTGAATTTCCCTGAATTCTTATATTAACCTTAATATAAAATGATCTAATCGGGTCTCTGTTCGCCCTACCCTAGAAGTTTAATAGTGCATTTTGCTCGCCATGCCATGCGCTTTGAGATGCCGCTTAGCCCAATACGCTATCTGAAATAGGAGCGACGTAAATTGAACAAATGTGATAGAATTACGCCGAATTCTTATATTAACCAAAATATAAAATGATCTAATCGGGTCTCTGATTGCCCTATCATAGAAGTTTAATAGTGCATTTTACTCGCCATTCCACGCGCTTAAAGATGCCGCCTAGCCCACTACGCTACCTGAAATAGGAGCGACGTTAATTGAACAAATGTGATAGAATTTCGCAGAATTCTTAAATTAACCATAATATAAAATGATCTAATCGGGTCTCTGTTTGCCCTACCCTAGAAGTTTAATAATGGATTTTACTCGTTATTTCATGCGCTTTGATATGCCGCTTAGCCCAATACGCTATCTGAAATAGGAGCGACGTAAATCGAACAAATGTGATAGAATTTTGCTGAATTCTTAAATTAATCATAATATAAAATGGTCTATTCGGGTCTCTGTTTGCCCTACCCTAGAAGTTTAATAGAGCATTTTACTCGCCATTTCATGCGCTTTGAGATGCCGCTTAGCCCACTACGCTATCTGAAATAGGAGCGACGTAAATTGAACAAATGTGACCGAATATTGCTTAATTCTTAAATTAACCATAATATAAAATGACCTAATCGGGTCTCTGTTTGCCCTACCCTAGAAGTTTAATAGTGCATTTTACTCGCCATTTCATGCGCCTTGAGATGCCGTTTAGCCCATTACGCTGTCTGAAATAGGAGCGACGTAAATTGAACAAATGTGAGAGAATTTCGCTGAATTCTTATATTAACCAAAATATAAAATGATCTAATCGGGTCTCCGATTGCCCTATCATTGAAGTTTAATAGTGCATTTTACTCGCCATTCCACGCGCTTTAAGATGCCGCCCAGCCCAGTACGCTATCTGAAATAGGAACGACGTAAATTGAACAAATGTGATAGAATTTCGCTGAATTCTTAAATTAACCATAATATAAAATGATCTAATCGGGTCTCTGTTTGCCCTACCCTAGAAGTTTAATAATGCATTTTACTCGCCATTCCACGCGCTTTCAGATGCCGCCTAGCCCAGTACGCTATCTGAAATAGGAGCGATGTAAATTGAACAAATGTGATAGAATTTCGCTGAATTCTTTTATTAACCATAATATAAAATGATCTAATCGGGTCTCTGTTTGCCCTATCCTAGAAGTTTAATAGCGCATTTTACTCGCCATTTCATGTGCACTGAGATGCCGCATAGCCCAATACGCTATCTGAAATAGAAGCGACGTAAATTGAACAAATGTGATAGAATTTCGCTGAATTCTTATATTAACCTAAATGTAAAATGATCTAATCGGGTCTCTGATTGCCCTATCATAGAAGTTTAATAGTGCCTTTTACTGGCCATTCCACGCCTTTTAAGATGCCGCCTAGCCCAGTACGCTATCTGAAATAGGAGCGACGTAAATTGAACAAATGTGATAGTATTTCGCTGAATTCTTGTATTAACCAAAATATAAAATGATCTAATCGGGTCTCTGATTGCCCTATCAAAGAAATTTGATAGTACATTTTACTTGCCATTCCACGCGCTTTAAGATGCCGCCTAGCCAAGTACGCTATCTGAAATAGGAGCGACGTAAATTGAACAAATGTGATAGAATTTCGCAGAATTCTTAAATTAACCATAATATAAAATGATCTAATCGGGTCTCTGTTCGCCCTACGCTATAAGTTTAATAGTGCATTTTACTCGACATTTCATGCGCTTTAAGATGCCACCTAGCCCAATACGCTATCTGGAATAGGGGCGACGTAAATTGAGCAAATGTGATAAAATTTCGCTGAATTCTTATATTAACCATAATATAAGATGACCTAATCGGGTCTCTGATTGCCCTATCCGAGAAGTTTAGCAGTGCATTTTACTCGACATTTCATGCGCTTTAAGATGCCGCCTAGCCCAATAGGCTATCTGAAATTGGAGCTACGTAAATTGAACAAACGTGATAGAATTACGCAGAATTCTTAATTAACCATAACATAAAGTGCTCTAATCGGGTCTATGATTGCCCTATCATAGAAGTTGAATAGTGCATTTTACTCGACATATCATGCGCTTTAAGGTGCCACCTAGCCCAAAAGGCTATCTGAAATAGGAGCGATGTAAATTGAACAAATGTGATAGAATTACGCCGAATTCTTATATCAATCATAATATAAGATGACCTAATCGGGTCTCTGATTGCCCTATCCGAAAAGTTAAGTAGTGCATTTTACTCGTCATTTCATGCGCTTGAAGATGCCGCCTCGCACAATACGCTACCTGAAATAGGAGCGACGTAAATTGAACAAATGTGATAGAATTTCGCTGTATTCTTAAATTAACCATAATGTAAAATGATCTAATCGGGTCTCTGTTTGCCCTACCCTAGAAGATTAATAGTACATTTTACTCGACATTTCATGCGCTTTAAGATGCCACCTAGCCCAATACGCTATCTGAAATCGGGGCGACGTAAATTGAACAAATGTGATAAAATTTCGCTGAATTCTTATATTAACCATAATATAAGATGACCTAATCGGGTCTCTGATTGCCCTATCCTAGAAGTTTAGCTGTGCATTATTCTCGCCATTTCATACGCTATAAGGAGCCGTTTAGCCCAATACGCTATCTGAAATAGGTGCGTCGTGAATAGAACAAATGTGATAGAATTACCCTGAATTCTTATATTAACCATAATATAATATGATCTATTCGGTTCTCTGATTGCCCTATCATAGAAGTTTAATAGTGCACTTTAGTCGTCATTTCGTGCGCTTTAAGGTGCCGCCTAGCGCAATACGCTATCTGAAATAGGAGCGACGTAAATTGAACAAATGTGATAGAATTTTGCTGAATTCTTAAATTAACCATAATATAAAATGATCTAATCGGGTCTCCGTTTGCCCTACCCTAGAAGATTAACAGTGCATTTTACTCGCCATCTCATGCGCTTTGAGATGCCGCTTAGCCCAATACGCTATCTGAAATAGGAGGGACGTAAATTGAACAAATGTGATAGAATTTCCCTGAATTCTTATATTAACCTTAATGTAGAATGATCTAATCGGGTCTCTGTTCGCCCTACCCTAGAAGTTTAATAGTGCATTTCACTCGTCATTTCATGCGCTTTGAGATGCCGCTTAGCCCAATACGCTATCTGAAATAGGAGCGACGTAAATTGAACAAAAGTGATAGAATTTCGCTGAATTCTTATATTAACCAAAATATAAAATGATGTAATCGGGTCTCTGATTGCCCTATCATAGAAGTTTAATGGTGCATTTATCGCCATTCCACGCGCTTTGAGATGCCGCCTAGCCCAGTACGCTATCTGAAATAGGAGCGACGTAAATTGAACAAATGTGATAGAATTTTGCTGAATTCTTATATTAACCATAATATAAAATGGTCTATTCGGGTCTCTGTTTGCCGTACCCTAGAAGTTTAATAGTGCATTTTGCTCGCCATTTCATGCGCTTTGCGATGCCGCTTAGCCCAATACGCTATCTGAAATAGGGGCGATGTAAATTGAACAAATGTGATAGAATTTCGCTGAATTCTTTTATTAACCATAATGTAAAATGATCTAATCGGGTCTCTGTTCGCCCTAGCCTAGAAGTTTAATAGTCCATTTCACTCGTCATTTCATGCGCTTTGAGATGCCGCTTAGTCAAATACGCTACCTGAAATAGGAGCGACGTAAATTGAACAAATGTGATAGAATTTCGCTCAATTCTGTTATTAACCATAATATAAAATGATCTAATCGGGCCTCTGTTTGCCCTACCCTAGAAGGTTAATAGTGCCTTTTACTCGCCATTTCATGCGCAATGAGATGCCGCATAGCCCAATACGCTACCTGAAATAGGAGCGACGTAAATTGAACAAATGTGATAGAATTTTGCTGAATTCTTAGATTAACCATAATATAAAATGATCTAATCGGGTCTCCGTTTGCCCTACCCTAGAAGATTAATAGTGCATTTTACTCGCCATTTCATGCGCTTTGAGATGCCGCTTAGCCCAATACGCTATCTGAAATAGGAGGGACGTAAATTGAACAAATGTGATAGAATTTCCCTGAATTCTTATATTAACCTTAATGTAAAATGATGTAATCGGGTCTCTCTTCGCCCTACCCTAGAAGTTTAATAGTGCATTTCACTCGGCATTTCATGCGCTTTGAGATGCCGCTTAGCCCAATACGCTATCTGAAATAGGAGCCACGTAAATTGAACAAATGTGATAGAATATCGCTGAATTCTTATATTAACCAAAATATAAAATGATCTAATCGGGCCTCTGATTGCCCTATCATAGAAGTTTAAGAGTGCATTTTACTGGCCATACCACGCGCTTTAAGATGGCGTCTAGCCCAGTACGCTATCTGAAATAGGAGCGACGTAAATTGAACAAATGTGATAGAATTTTGCTGAATTCTTAAATTAACAATAATATCAAATGATCTAATCGGGTCTCTGTTTGCCCTACCCTAGAAGTTTAATAGTGCATTTTACTCGACATTTCATGCGCTTTAAGATGCCACCTAGCCCAATTCGGTATCTGAAATAGGGGCGACATAAATTGAACAAATGTGATAAAATTACGCTGATTTCTTATACTAACAATAACATAAAATGATCTAATCGATTCTGTGATTGTCCTATCATAGAAGTTGAATAGTGCATTGTACTCGTCATGACATGCGCTGTCGGGTGCCGCCTAGCCCAATAGGCTATCTGAAATTGGAGCTACGTAAATTGAACAAACGTGATAGAATTACGCACAATTCTTAAATTAACCATAATATAATACGATCTATTCGGGTCTCTGATTGCCCTATCATAGAAGTTTAATAGTGCATTTTACTCGTCATTTCATGCGGTTTAAGGTGCCGCATAGCCCAATACGCTATCTGAAATAGGAGCTATATAAATTGAACAAATGCGTTAAAATTACGTTGAATTCTTATATTAACAATAATGTAAGATGATCTAATCGGGTCTCTGATTGCCCTATCATAGAAGCTTAATAGTGCATTTTACTCGTCATTTCATGCGCTTTAAGGTGCCGCTTAGCCCAATACGCTATCTGAAATAGTAGCGATGTAAATTGAACAAATGTGATAGAATTTCGCAGAATTCTTATATTAACCATAATATAAAATGACCTAAACGGGTCTCTGAGTGCCCTATCCGAGAAGTTTAGTAGTGCATTTTGGTCGCCATTTCATGCGGTTCAAGATGCCGTCTAGCCCAATACGCTTTCTGAAATTGGTGCTACGTAAATTGAACAAACGTGATAGAATTACGCAGCATTCTTATATTAACCATAATATAATACGATCTATTTGGGTCTCTGATTGCCGTATCATAGAAGTTTAATAGTGCATTTTTCTCGCCATTTCATGCGCTTTAAGGTGCCGCCTAGCCCAATATGCTATCTGAGATTGGAGCTACGTAAATTGACCAAGTGTGATAGAGTTTCGCTGAATTCTTAAATTAACCATAATATAAAATGATCTAATCGGGTCTCTGAGTGGCATATCCTAGAAGCTTAGCAGAGCGTTTTACTCCGCATTTCATGCGCTTTAAGATGCCGCTTCGCCCAATACGGTACCTGAAATAGGAGCGACGTAAATTGAACAAATGTGATAGAGTTACGCTGAATTCTTGTATTAACCAAAATATAAAATGATCTGATCGGGTCTCTGATTGCCCAATCATAGAAGTTTAATAGTGCATTTTACTCGCCATTCAAACGCGCTTTAAGATGCCGCGTAGCCCAGTACGCTATCTGAAATAGGAACGACGTAAATTGAACAAATGTGATAGAATTTTCCTGAATTCTTAAATTAACCATAATATAAAATGGTCTATTCGGGTCTCTGTTTGCCCTACCGTAGAAGTTTTATAGTGCATTTTCCTCGCCATTTCATGCGTTTTGAGATGCCGCTTAGCCCAATACGCTATCTGAAATAGGAGCGATGTAAATTGAACAGATGTGATAGCATTTCGCTGAATTCTTTTATTAACCATAATGTAAAATGATCTAATCGGGTCTCTGTTCGCCCTAGCCTAGAAGTTTAATTGTCCATTTCACTCGTCATTTCATGCGCTTTGAAATGCCGCTTAGCCAAATACGCTACCTGAAATAGGAGCGATGTAAATTGAACAAATGTGATAGAATTTCGCTGAATTCTTTTATTAACCATAATATAAAATGATCTAATCGGGTCTCTGATTGCCCTATCATAGAAGTTTAATAGTGCATTTTACTCGCCATTTATGCGCATTGAGATGCCGCTTAGCCCAATACGCTATCCGAAATAGGAGCGACGTAAATTGAACAAATGTGATAGAATTTCGCTGTATTCTTAAATTAACCATAATATAAAATTATCTAATCGGGTCTCTGTTTGCCCTACCCTAGAAGTTTAATAGTGCATTTTACTCGCCATTTATGCGCTTTGAGATGCCGCTTAGCCCAATACGCTATCTGAAATAGGAGCGTCGTAAATTAAACAAATGTGATAGAATTTCGCTGAATTCTTATATTAACCATACTATAAAATGATCTAATCGGGTCTCTGATTGCCCTACCATAGAAGTTGAATAGTGCATTATTCTCGCCATTTCATACGCTTTAAGGAGCCGTTTAGCCCAATACGCTATCTGAAATAGGTGCGTCGTAAATAGAACAAATGTGATAGAATTACCCTGAATTCTTATATTAACCATAATATAATATGATCTATTCGGTTCTCTGATTGCCCTATCATAGAAGTTTAATAGTGCACTTCAGTCGTCATTTCGAGCGCTTTAAGGTGCCGCCTAGCGCAATACGCTATCTGAAATAGGAGCGACGTAAATTGAACAAATGTGATAGAATTTTGCTGAATTCTTAAATTAACCATAATATAAAATGATCTAATCGGGTCTCCGTTTGCCCTACCCTAGAAGATTAATAGTGCATTTTACTCGCCATTTCATGCGCTTTGAGATGTCGCTTAACCCAATACGCTATCTGAAATAGGAGCGACGTGAATTGAACAAATGTGATAGAATTTCGCTGTATTCTTAAATTAACCATAATATAAAATTATCTAATCGGGTCTCTGTTTGCCCTACCCTAGAAGTTTAATAGTGCATTTTACTCGCCATTCAAACGCGCTTTAAGATGCCGCGTAGCCCAGTACGCTATCTGAAAGAGGAACGACGTAAATTGAACAAATGTGATAGAATTTTCCTGAATTCTTAAATTAACCATAATATAAAATGGTCTATTCGGGTCTCTGTTTGCCCTACCGTAGAAGTTTTATAGTGCATTTTCCTGGCCATTTCATGCGCTT
This sequence comes from Macropis europaea, assembly GCA_916610135.2. Classification (NCBI taxonomy): domain Eukaryota; kingdom Metazoa; phylum Arthropoda; class Insecta; order Hymenoptera; family Melittidae; genus Macropis; species Macropis europaea. The sequence goes on along the minus strand of CAKAJE020001109.1, from coordinate 144,835 downwards.
TGAGATGCCGCTTAGCCCAATACGCTATCTGAAATAGGAGCGATGTAAATTGAACAGATGTGATAGCATTTCGCTGAATTCTTTTATTAGCCATAATGTAAAATGATCTAATCGGGTCTCTGTTCGCCCTAGCCTAGAAGTTTAATTGTCCATTTCACTCGTCATTTCATGCGCTTTGAAATGCCGCTTAGCCAAATACGCTACCTGAAATAGGAGCGATGTAAATTGAACAAATGTGATAGAATTTCGCTGAATTCTTTTATTAACCATAATATAAAATGATTTAATCGGGTCTCTGTTTGCCATACCCTAGAAGTTTAATAGTGCATAATACTCGCCATTTCATGCGCACTGAGATGCCGCTTAGCCCAATACGCTACCTCAAATAGGAGCGATGTAAATTGAACAAATGTGATAGAATTTCGCTGAATTCTTTTATTAACCATAATATAAAATGATCTAATCGGGTCTCTGTTTGCCCTATCCTAGAAGTTCAATAGCGCATTTTACTCGCCATTTCATGTGCACTGAGATGCCGCATATCCCAATACGCTATCTGAAATAGGAGCGACGTAAATTGAACAAATGTGATAGAATTTCGCTGCATTCTTATATTAACCAAAATATAAAATGATCTAATCGGGTCTCTGATTGCTCTATCATAGAAGGTTAATAGTGCCTTTTACTGGACATTCCACGCCTTTTAAGATGCCGCCTAGCACAGTACGCTATCTGAAATAGGAGCGACGTAAATTGAACGAATGTGATAGAATTTCCCTGAATTCTTATATTAAACTTAACGTAAAATGATCTAATCGGGTCTCTGTTCGCCCTACCCTAGAAGTTTAATAGTGCATTTCATTCGTCATTTCATGCGCTTTGAGATGCCGCTTAGCCCAATACGCTACCTGAAATAGGAGCGATGTAAATTGAACAAATGTGATAGAATTACGCTAAATTCTTATATTAACCGTAATATAAAATGATCTAATCGGGTCTCTGTTTGCCCTACCGAAGAAGTTTAATAGTGCATTTTACTCGCCATTTCATGCGCTTTGAGATGCCGCATAGCCCAATACGCTATCTGAAGCTGGAGCGACGTAAATTGAACAAATGTGATAGAATTACGCTGCATTCTTATATTAACAATAATGTAAAAAGATCTAATCGGGTCTCTGTTCGCGCTACCCAGAAGTTTAATGGTGCATTTCACTCGTCATGTCATGCGCTTTGAGATGCCGTCTATCCGAATACGCTATATCAAATAGGAGCGACGTAAATTTAACAAATGTGATAGAATTTCGCTGAATTCTTTTGTTAACCATAATATAAAATGATCTAATCGGGTCTCTGTTTGCCCTACCCTAGAAGATTAATAGTGCATTTTACTCGCCATTCCACGCCTTTTAAGATGCCGCCTAGCCCAGTACGCTATCTGAAATAGGAGCGACGTAAATTGAACAAATGTGATTGAATTTCCCTGAATCCTTATATTAACCTTAATGTAAAATGATCTAATCGGGTCTCTGTTCGCCCTACCCTAGAAGTTTAATAGTGCATATTACTCGCCATTCCACGCGCTTTAAGATGCCGCCTAGCCCACTACGCTATCTGAAATAGGAGCGACGTAAATTGAACAAATGTGATAGAATTTCGCTGAATTCTTATATTAACCAAAATATCAAATGATCTAATCGGGTCTCTGATTGCCCTATCATAGAAGTTTAATAGTGCATTTTACTCGCCATTCCACGCGCTTTAAGATGCCGCCTAGCCCAGTACGCTATCTGAAATAGGAGCGACGTAAATTGAACAAATGTGATAGAATTTTGCTGAATTCTTAAATTAACCATAATATAAAATGATCTAATCGGGACTCTGTTTGTCCTACCCTAGAAGTTTAATAGTGCATTTTACTCGCCATTTCATGCGCATTGAGATGCCGTTTAGCCCATTGCGCTATCTGAAATAGGAGCGACGTAAATTGAACAAATGTGAGAGAATATCCCTGAATTCTTATATTAACCTTAATGTAAAATGATTTAATCGGGTCTCTGTTCGCCCTACCCTAGAAGTTTAATAGTGCATTTCACTCGTCATTTCATGCGCTTTGAGATGCCGCTTAGCCCAATACGCTATCTGAAATAGGAGCGACGTAAATTGAACAAATGTGATAGAATTTTGCTGAATTCTTAAATTAACCATAATATAAAATGATCTAATCGGGTCTCTGTTTGCCCTACCCTAGAAGTTTAATAGTGCATTTTGCTCGCCATGTCATGCGCTTTGAGATGCCGCTTAGTCCAATACGCTATCTGAAATAGGAGCGACGTAAATTGAACAAATGTGATAGAATTTTGCTGAATTCTTAAATTAACCATAATATAAAATGATCTAATCGTGTCTCTGTTTGCCCTACCCTAGAAGTTTAATAGTGCATTTTACTCGCCATTTGATGCGCATTGAGATGCCGTTTAGCCCATTACGCTATCTAGAATAGGAGCGACATAAATTGAACAAATGTGAGAGAATTTCCCTGAGTTCTTATATTAACCAAAATATAAAATGATCTAATCGGGTCTCTGATTGCCCTATCATAGAACTTTAATAGTGCATTTTACTCGCCATTCCACGCGCTTTAAGATGCCGCCTAGCCCAGTACGCTATCTGAAATAGGAGCGACGTAAATTGAACAAATGTGATAGAATTTTGCTGAATTCTTAAATTAACCATAATATAAAATGATCTAATCGGGTCTCTGTTTTCCCTACCCTAGAAGTTTAATAGTGCATTTTACTCGCCATTTCATGCGCTTTGAGATGCCGTTTAGCCCAATACGCTATCCGAAACAGGAGCGACGTAAATTGAACAAATGTGATAGAATTTCGCTGAATTCTTATATTAACCAAAATATAAAATGATCTAATCGGGTCTCTGATTGCCCTATCATAGAAGTTTAATAGTGCATTTTACTCGCCATTCCACGCGCTTTAAGATGCCGCCTAGCCCAGTACGCTATCCGAAATAGGAGCGACGTAAATTGAACAAATGTGATAGTATTTTGCTGAATTCTTAAATTAACCATAATATTAAATGGTCTATTCGGGTCTCTGTTTGCCCTACCCTAGAAGTTTAATAGTGCATTTTCCTCGCCATTTCATGCGCTTTAAGATGCCACCTAGCCCAGTACGCTATCTGAAATAGGAGCGACGTAAATTGAACAAATGTGATAGAATTTTGCTGAATTCTTAAATTAACCATAATATAAAATGATCTAATCGGGTCTCTGATTGCCCTATCATAGGAGTTTAATAGTATATTTTCCTCCCCATTCCACGCGCTTTAAGATGCCGCCTAGCCCACTACGCTATCTGAAATAGGAGCAACGTTAATTGAACAAATGCGATAGAATTTCGCTGAATTCTTATATTAACCAAAATATAAAATGATCTAATCGGGTCTCAGATTGCCCTATCATAGAAGTTTAATAGTATATTTTCCTCCCTATTCCACGCGCTTTAAGATGCCGCCTAGCCCACTACGCTATCTGAAATAGGAGCAAAGTTAATTGAACAAATGTGATAGAATTTCGCTGAATTCTTATATTAACCAAAATATAAAATGATCTAATCGGGTCTCTGATTGCCCTATCATAGAAGTTTAATAGTGCATTTTACTCGCCATTCCACGCGCTTTAAGATGCCGCCTAGCCCAGGTACGCTATCTGAAATAGGAGCGACGTAAATCGAACAAATGTGATATAATTTTGCTGATTTCTTAAATTAACCATAATATAAAATGGTCTATTCGGGTCTCTGTTTGCCCTACCCTAGAAGTTTAATAGTGCATTTTACTCGCCATTTCATGCGCTTTGAGATGCCGCTCAGCCCAATACGCTATCTGAAATAGGAGCGACGTAACGTGAACAAATGTGAGAGAATTTCGCTGAATTCTTATATTAACCAAAATATAAAATGATCTAATCGGGTCTCCGATTGCCCTATCATAACAGTTTAATAGTGCATTTTACTCGCCATTCCACGCGCTTTAAGATGCAGCCCAGCCCAGTACGCTATCTGAAATAGGAACGACGTAAATTGTACAATTGTGATAGAATTTTGCTGAATTCTTATATTAACCAAAATATAAAATGATCTAATCGGGTCTCTGATTGCCCTATCATAGAAGTTTAATAGTATATTTTCCTCCCCATTCCACGCGCTTTAAGATGCCGCCTAGCCCACTACGCTATCTGAAATAGGAGCGACGTTAATTGAACAAATGTGATAGAATTTCGCAGAATTCTTAAATTAACCATAATATAAAATGATCTAGTCGGGTCTCTGTTTGTCCTACCCCAGAATTTTAATAATGGATTTTACTCGTTATTTCATGCGCTTTGATATGTCGCTTAGCCCAATACGCTATCTGAAATAGGAGCGACGTAAATCGAACAAATGTGATAGAATTTTGCTGAATTCTTAAATTAACCATAATATAAAATGGTCTATTCGGGTCTCTGTTTGCCCTACCCTAGAAGTTTAATAGTGCATTTTACTCGCCATTTCATGCGCTTTGAGATGCCGCTTAGCCCAATACGCTATCTGAAATAGGAGCGACGTAAATTGAACAAATGTGATCGAATTTTGCTTAATTCTTAAATTAACCATAATATAAAATAACCTAATCGGGTCTCTGTTTGCCCTACCCTGGAAGTTTAATAGTGCATTCTACTCGCCATTCCACGCGCTTTAAGATGCCGCCTAGCCCAGTACGCTATCCGAAATAGGAGCGACGTAAATTGAACAAATGTGATAGTGTTTTGCTGAATTCTTAAATTAACCATAATATTAAATAGTCTATTCGGGTCTCTGTTTGCCCTACCCTAGAAGTTTAATAGTGCATTTTCCTCGCCATTTCATGCGCTTTGAGATGCCGCTTAGCCCAATACGCTATCTGAAATAGGAGCGACGTAAATTGAACAAATGTGATTGAATTTCCCTGAATCCTTATATTAACCTTAATGTAAAATGATCTAATCGTGTCTCTGTTCGCCCTACCCTAGAAGTTTAGTAGTGCATATTACTTGCCATTCCACGCGCTTTAAGATGCCGCCTAGCCCACTACGCTATCTGAAATAGGAGCGACGTAAATTGAACAAATGTGATAGAATTTCGCTGAATTCTTATATTAACCAAAATATAAAATGATCTAATCGGTTCTCTGATTGCCCTATCATAGAAGTTTAATAGTGCATTTTACTCGCCATTCCACGCGCTTTAAGATGCCGCCTAGCCCAGTACGCTATCTGAAATAGGAGCGACGTAAATTGAACAAATGTGATAGAATTTTGCTGAATTCTGATATTAACCTTAATGTAAAATGATCTAATCGGGTCTCTGATTGCCCTATCATAGAAGTTGAATCGTATGTTTTCCTCTCCATTCCACGCGCTTTAAGATGCCGCCTAGCCCACTACGCTATCTGAAATAGGAGCGACGTTAATTGAACAAATGTGATAGAAATTCGCAGAATTCTTAAATTAACCATAATATAAAATGATCTAATCGGGTCTCTGTTTGCCCTACCCCAGAAGTTTAATAATGCATTTTACTCGTTATTTCATGCGCTTTGATATGCCGCTTATCCCAATACGCTATCTGAAATAGGAGCGATGTAAATTGAGCAAATGTGATAGAATTTCGCAGAATTCTTATATTAACCTTAATGTAAAATGATTTAATCGGGTCTTTGTTCGCCCTACCCTAGAAGTTTAATAGTGCATTTTACTCGCCATTCCACGCCTTTTAAGATGCCGCCTAGCCCAGTACGCTATCTGAAATAGGAGCGACGTAAATTGAACAAATGTGATTGAATTTCCCTGAATTCTTATATTAACCTTAATGTAAAATGATCTAATCGGGTCTCTGTTCGCCCTACCCTAGAAGTTTAATAGTGCATTTTGCTCGCCATGTCATGCGCTTTGAGATGCCGCTTAGCCCAATACGCTATCTGAAATAGGAGCGACGTAAATTGAACAAATGTGATAGAATTTCGCCGAATTCTTATATTAACCAAAATATAAAATGATCTAATCGGGTGTCTGATTGCCCTATCATAGAAGTTTAATAGTGCATTTTACTCGCCATTCCACGCGCTTTAAGATGCCGCCTAGCCCACTACGCTACCTGAAATAGGAGCGACGTTAATTGAACAAATGTGATAGAATTTCGCAGAATTCTTAAATTAACCATAATATAAAATGATCTAATCGGGTCTCTGTTTGCCCTACCCTAGAAGTTTAATTGTGCATTTTACTCGCTATTTCATGCGCTCTGAGATGCCGCTTAGCCCAATACGCTACCTGAAATAGGAGCGACGTAAATTGAACAAATGTGATAGAATTTCGCTGAATTCTTATATTAACCAAAATATAAAATGATCTAATCGGGTATCTGATTGCCCTATCATAGAAGTTGAATAGTATATTTTCCTCCCCGTTCCACGTGCTTTAAGATGCCGCCTTGCCCAGTACGCTATCTGAAATGGGAGCGACGTTAATTGAATAAATGTGATAGAATTTCGCTGAATTCTTAAATTAACCATAATTTAAAATGATCTAATCGGGTCTCTGCTTGCCCTACCCTAGAAGTTTAATAGTGCATTTTGCTCGCCATGTCATGCGCTTTGAGATGCCGCTTAGCCCAATACGCTAACTGAAATAGGAGCGACGTAAGTTGAACAAATGTGATAGAATTTCGCCGAATTCTTATATTAACCAAAATATAAAATGGTCTAATCGGGTCTCTGATTGCCCCATCATAGAAGTTTAATTGTGCATTTTACTCGCCATTCCACGCGCTTTAAGATGCCGCCTAGGCCAGTACGATATCTGAAATAGGAGCGACGTAAATTGAACAAATGTGATAGAATTTTGCTGAATTCTTAAATTAACCTTAATATAAAATGGTCTACCCGGGTCTCTGTTTGCCCTACCCTAGAAGTTTAATAGTGCATTTTACTCGCCATTTCATGCGCTTTGAGGTGCCGCTTAGCCCAATACGCTATCTGAAATAGGAGCGACGTAAATTGAACAAATGTGATAGAATTTCGCTGAATTCTTATATTAACCAAAATATAAAATGATCTAATCGGGTCTCCGATTGCCCTATCATAAAAGTTTAATAGTGCATTTTACTCGCCATTCCACGCGCTTTAAGATGCAGCCCAGCCCAGTACGCTATCTGAAATAGGAACGACGTAAATTGTACAATTGTGATAGAATTTTGCTGAATTCTTATATTAACCAAAATATAAAATGATCTAATCGGGTCTCTGATTGCCCTATCATAGAAGTTTAATAGTATATTTTCCTCCCCATTCCACGCGCTTTAAGATGCCGCCTAGCCCACTACGCTATCTGAAATAGGAGCGACGTTAATTGAACAAATGTGATAGAATTTCGCAGAATTCTTAAATTAACCATAATATAAAATGATCTAATCGGGTCTCTGTTTGTCCTACCTCAGAATTTTAATAATGGATTTTACTCGTTATTTCATGCGCTTTGATATGTCGCTTAGCCCAATACGCTATCTGAAATAGGAGCGACGTAAATCGAACAAATGTGATAGAATTTTGCTGAATTCTTAAATTAACCATAATATAAAATGGTCTATTCGGGTCTCTGTTTGCCCTACCCTAGAAGTTTAATAGTGCATTTTACTCGCCATTTCATGCGCTTTGAGATGCCGCTTAGCCCAATACGCTATCTGAAATAGGAGCGACGTAAATTGAACAAATGTGATCGAATTTTGCTTAATTCTTAAATTAACCATAATATAAAATAACCTAATCGGGTCTCTGTTTGCCCTACCCTGGAAGTTTAATAGTGCATTTTACTCGCCATTTCATGCGCATTGAGATGCCGTTTAGCCCATTACGCTATCTGAAATAGGAGCGACGTAAATTGAACAAATGTGAGAGAATTTCGCTGAATTCTTATATTAACCAAAATATAAAATGATCTAATCGGGTCTCTGATTGCCCTATCATAGAAGTTTAATAGTGCATTTTACTCGCCATTCCACGCGCTTTAAGATGCCGCTTAGCCCAATACGCTATCTGAAATAGGAGCGACGTAAATTGAACAAATGTGATAGAATTTCGCCGAATTCTTATATTAACCAAAATATAAAATGATCTAATCGTGTCTCTGATTGCCCTATCATAGAAGTTTAATAGTGCATTTTACTCGCCATTCCACGCCTTTTAAGATGCCGCCTAGCCCAGTACGCTATCTGAAATAGGAGCGACGTAAATTGAACAAATGTGATTGAATTTCCCTGAATCCTTATATTAACCTTAATGTAAAATGATCTAATCGTGTCTCTGTTCGCCCTACCCTAGAAGTTTAATAGTGCATTTTACTCGCCATTCCACGCGCTTTAAGATGCCGCCTAGCCCACTACGCTATCTGAAATAGGAGCGACGTAAATTGAACAAATGTGATAGAATTTCGCTGAATTCTTATATTAACCAAAATATAAAATGATCTAATCGGTTCTCTGATTGCCCTATCATAGAAGTTTAATAGTGCATTTTACTCGCCATTCCACGCGCTTTAAGATGCCGCCTGGCCCAGTACGCTATCTAAAATAGGAGCGACGTAAATTGAACAAATGTGATAGAATTTTGCTGAATTCTGATATTAACCTTAATGTAAAATGATCTAATCGGGTCTCTGATTGCCCTATCATAGAAGTTGAATCGTATGTTTTCCTCCCCATTCCACGCGCTTTAAGATGCCGCCTATCCCACTACGCTATCTGAAATAGGAGCGACGTTAATTGAACAAATGTGATAGAAATTCGCAGAATTCTTAAATTAACCATAATATAAAATGATCTAGTCGGGTCTCTGTTTGGCCTACCCCAGAATTTTAATAATGTATTTTACTCGTTATTTCATGCGCTTTGATATGTCGCTTAGCCCAATACGCTATCTGAAATAGGAGCGACGTAAATCGAACAAATGTGATAGAATTTTGCTGAATTCTTAAATTAACCATAATATAAAATGGTCTATTCGGGTCTCTGTTTGCCCTACCCTAGAAGTTTAATAGTGCATTTCACTCGCCATTTCATGCGCTTTGAGATGCCGCTTAGCCCAATACGCTATCTGAAATAGGAGCGACATAATTGAACAAATGTGATCGAATTTTGCTTAATTCTTAAATTAACCATAATATAAAATAACCTAATCGGGTCTCTGTTTATCCTACCCTGGAAGTTTAATAGTGCATTTTACTCGCCATTTCATGCGCATTGAGATGCCGTTTAGCCCATTACGCTATCTGAAATAGGAGCAACGTAAATTGAACAAATGTGAGAGAATTTCGCTGAATTCTTATATTAACCAAAATATAAAATGATCTAATCGGGTCTCTGATTGCCCTATCATAGAAGTTTAATAGTGCATTTTACTCGCCATTCCACGCGCTTTAAGATGCCGCCTAGCCCACTACGCTACCTGAAATAGGAGCGACGTTAATTGAACAAATGTGATAGAATTTCGCAGAATTCTTAAATTAACCATAATATAAAATGATCTAATCGGGTCTCTGTTTGCCCTACCCTAGAAGTTTAATTGTGCATTTTACTCGCTATTTCATGCGCTCTGAGATGCCGCTTAGCCCAATACGCTACCTGAAATAGGAGCGCGGAAATTGAACAAATGTGATAGAATTTCGCTGAATTCTTATATTAACCAAAATATAAAATGATCTAATCGGGTATCTGATTGCCCTATCATAGAAGTTGAATAGTATATTTTCCTCCCCGTTCCACGTGCTTTAAGATGCCGCCTTGCCCAGTACGCTATCTGAAATGGGAGCGACGTTAATTGAATAAATGTGATAGAATTTCGCAGAATTCTTAAATTAACCATAATATAAAATGATCTAATCGGGACTCTGTGTGCCCTACCCTAGAAGTTTAATAATGCATTTTACTCGTTATTTCATGCGCTTTGATATGCCGCTTAGCCCAATACGCTATCTGAAATAGGAGCGATGTAAATTGAGCAAATGTGATAGAATTTCGCTGAATTCTTAAATTAACCATAACTTAAAATGATCTAATCGGGTCTCTGCTTGCCCTACCCTAGAAGTTTAATAGTGCATTTTGCTCGCCATGTCATGCGCTTTGAGATGCCGCTTAGCCCAATACGCTATCTGAAATAGGAGCGACGTAAATTGAACAAATGTGATAGAATTTTGCTGAATTCTTAAATTAACCATAATATAAAATGATCTAATCGTGTCTCTGTTTGCCCTACCCTAGAAGTTTAATAGTGCATTTTACTCGCCATTTGATGCGCATTGAGATGCCGTTTAGCCCATTACGCTATCTGGAATACGAGCGACGTAAATTGAACAAATGTGAGAGAATTTCCCTGAGTTCTTATATTAACCAAAATATAAAATGACCTAATCGGGTCTCTGATTGCCCTATCATAGAAGTTTAATAGTGCATTTTACTCGCCATTCCACGCGCTTTAAGATGCCGCCTAGCCCAGTACGCTATCTGAAATAGGAGCGACGTAAATTGAACAAATGTGATAGAATTTTGCTGAATTCTGGTATTAACCTTAATGTAAAATGATCTAATCGGGTCTCTGATTGCCCTATCATAGAAGTTGAATCGTATGTTTTCCTCCCCATTCCACGCGCTTTAAGATGCCGCCTATCCCACTACGCTATCTGAAATAGGAGCGACGTTAATTGAACAAATGTGATAGAAATTCGCAGAATTCTTAAATTAACCATAATATAAAATGATCTAATCGGGTCTCTGTTTGGCCTACCCCAGAATTTTAATAATGGATTTTACTCGTTATTTCATGCGCTTTGATATGTCGCTTAGCCCAATACGCTATCTGAAATAGGAGCGACGTAAATCGAACAAATGTGATAGAATTTTGCTGAATTCTTAAATTAACCATAATATAAAATGGTCTATTCGGGTCTCTGTTTGGCCTACCCTAGAAGTTTAATAGTGCATTTCACTCGCCATTCCATGCGCTTTGAGATGCCGCTTAGCCCAATACGCTATCTGAAATAGGAGCGACGTAAATTGAACAAATGTGATCGAATTTTGCTTAATTCTTAAATTAACCATAATATAAAATAACCTAATCGGGTCTCTGTTTATCCTACCCTGGAAGTTTAATAGTGCATTTTACTCGCCATTTCATGCGCATTGAGATGCCGTTTAGCCCATTACGCTATCTGAAATAGGAGCAACGTAAATTGAACAAATGTGAGAGAATTTCGCTGAATTCTTATATTAACCAAAATATAAAATGATCTAATCGGGTCTCTGATTGCCCTATCATAGAAGTTTAATAGTGCATTTTACTCGCCATTCCACGCGCTTTAAGATGCCGCCTAGCCCACTACGCTACCTGAAATAGGAGCGACGTTAATTGAACAAATGTGATAGAATTTCGCAGAATTCTTAAATTAACCATAATATAAAATGATCTAATCGGGTCTCTGTTTGCCCTACCCTAGAAGTTTAATTGTGCATTTTACTCGCTATTTCATGCGCTCTGAGATGCCGCTTATCCCAATACGCTACCTGAAATAGGAGCGCGGAAATTGAACAAATGTGATAGAATTTCGCTGAATTCTTATATTAACCAAAATATAAAATGATCTAATCGGGTATCTGATTGCCCTATCATAGAAGTTGAATAGTATATTTTCCTCCCCGTTCCACGTGCTTTAAGATGCCGCCTTGCCCACTACGCTATCTGAAATGGGAGCGACGTTAATTGAACAAATGTGATAGAATTTCGCAGAATTCTTAAATTAACCATAATATAAAATGATCTAATCGGGTCTCTGTGTGCCCTACCCTAGAAGTTTAATAATGCATTTTACTCGTTATTTCATGCGCTTTGATATGCCGCTTAGCCCAATACGCTATCTGAAATAGGAGCGATGTAAATTGAGCAAATGTGATAGAATTTCGCTGAATTCTTAAATTAACCATAACTTAAAATGATCTAATCGGGTCTCTGCTTGCCCTACCCTAGAAGTTTAATAGTGCATTTTGCTCGCCATGTCATGCGCTTTGAGATGCCGCTTAGCCCAATACGCTATCTGAAATAGGAGCGACGTAAATTGAACAAATGTGATAGAATTTTGCTGAATTCTTAAATTAACCATAATATAAAATGATCTAATCGTGTCTCTGTTTGCCCTACCCTAGAAGTTTAATAGTGCATTTTACTCGCCATTTGATGCGCATTGAGATGCCGTTTAGCCCATTACGCTATCTGGAATACGAGCGACGTAAATTGAACAAATGTGATAGAATTTTGCTGAATTCTTAAATTAACCATAATATAAAATGATCTAATCGGGTCTCTGTTTTCCCTACCCTAGAAGTTTAATAGTGCATTTTACTCGCCATTTCATGCGCTTTGAGATGCCGTTTAGCCCAATACGCTATCCGAAACAGGAGCGACGTAAATTGAACAAATGTGATAGAATTTCGCTGAATTCTTATATTAACCAAAATATAAAATGATCTAATCGGGTCTCTGATTGCCCTATCATAGAAGTTTAATAGTGCATTTTACTCGCCATTCCACGCGCTTTAAGATGCCGCCTAGCCCAGTACGCTATCCGAAATAGGAGCGACGTAAATTGAACAAATGTGATAGTATTTTGCTGAATTCTTAAATTAACCATAATATTAAATGGTCTATTCGGGTCTCTGTTTGCCCTATCCTAGAAGTATGATAGTGCATTTTACTCGCCATTTCATGCGCTTTGAGATGCCGCTTAGCCCAATACGCTATCTGAAATAGGAGCGACGTAAATTGAACAAATGTAATAGAATTTCGCTGAATTCTTATATTAAACAAGATATAAAATGATCTAATCGGGTCTCTGTTTGCCTCACCCTAGAAGTTTAATAGTGCATTGTAATCGCCATACCACGCACTTTAAGATGCCGCCTAGCCCAGTACGCTATGTGAAATAGGAGCGACGTAAATTGAACAAATGTGACAGAATTTCGCTGAATTCTTATATTAACCTTAATGTAAAATGATCTAATCGGGTCTCTGTTCGCCCTTCCCTAGAACTTGAATGGTGCATTTTCCTCGCCATTCCACGCGCTTTAAGATGCCGTCTAGCCCAGTACGCTATCTGAAATACGAGCGACGTAAATTGAACAAATGTGATAGAATTATGCTGAATTCTTAAATTAAGCATAATATAAAATGATCTAATCGGGTCTCTGCGTGCCTTACCCTAGAAGTTTAATAGTGCATTTTACTCGCCATTTCATGCGCTTTGAGATACCGCTTAGCACAATACGCTATCTCAAATAGGAGCTACGTAAATTGAACAAATGTGATAGAATTTCGCTGAATTCTTAAATTAACCATAATATAAAATGATCTAATCGGGTCTCTGTCTGCCCTAGCCTACAAGTTTAATAGTGCATATTACTCGTCATTTCATGCGCTTTGAGATGCTGCTTAGCCCAATACGCTAACTGAAATAGGAGCGACGTAAATTTATCAAATGTTTTAGAATTTTGCTGAACTCTTAAATTAACCATGATATATAATGATCTAATCGGATCTCTGTTTGCCCTACCCTAGAAGTTTAATAGTGCATTTTACTCGTCATTTCATGCGCTTTGAGATGCCGTCTAGTCCAGTACGCTATCTGAAATACGAGCGACGTAAATTGAACAAATGTGATAGAATTTCGATGAATTCTTATATTAACCTTAATGTAAAATGATCTAATCGGGTCTCTGCTCACCCTAGCCCAGAAGTTTAATACTGCATTGTATTCGCCATTTCATGCGCTTTGAGGTGGCGCTTAGCCCAATACGCTATCTTAAATAGCAGCGACGTAAATTGAACAAATGTGATAGAATTACGCTGAATTCTTATATTAAACAAAATATAAAATGATCTAATCGGGGCTCTGATTGCCCTACCATAGAAGTTTAGTAGCGCATTTTACACGCCATTTCATGCGCAATGAGATGCCGCTTAGCCCAATAAGCTATCTGAAATAGGAGCGACGTAAATTGAACAAATGTGATAGAATTTCGCTGAATTCTTATATTAACCAAAATATAAAATGACCCAATCTGGTCTATGATTGCCCTATCATAGAAGTTTAATAGTGCATTGTACTCGCCATTCCACGCGCTGTAAGATGCCGCCTAGCCCAGTACGCTATCTGAAATAGGAGCGGCGTAAATTGATCAAATGCGATAGAATTACGCTGAATTCTTATATTAACCGTAATATAAAATGATCTAATCGGGTCTCTGTTCGCCCTACCCTAGAAGCTTAACAGTGCATTTCACTCGTCATTTCATGCCCTTTGAGATGCCGCTTATCCCAATACACTATCTGAAATAGGATCGACGTAAATTGAACAAATGTGATAGAATTTTGTTGAATTCTGAAATTAACCATAACATAAAATGATCTAATCGGGTCTCTGTTTGCCCTACCCTGGAAGTTTAATAGTGCATTTTACTCGCCATTTCATGCGCATTGAGATGCCGTTTAGCCCATTACGCTATCTGAAATAGGAGCGACGTAAATTGAACAAATGTGAGAGAATTTCGCTGAATTCGTAAATTAACCATAATGTAAAATGATCTAATCGGGTCTCTGTTCGCCCTACCCTAGAAGTTTAACAGTGCATTTTACTCGCCATTCCACGCGCTTTAAGGTGCCGCTTAGCCCAGTTCGGTATCTGAAATAGGAGCGACGTAAATTGAGCAAATGTGATAGAATTTCGCTGAATTCTTATATTAACCAAAATATAAAATGATCTAATCTGGTCTCTGATTGACCTATCATAGATGGTTAATAGTGCATTTTACTCGCCATTCCACGCGCTTTATGATGCCGCCTAGCGCAGTACGCTATCTGAAATAGGATCGACGTAAATTGAACAAATGTGATAGAATTTTGTTGAATTCTGAAATTAACCATAACATAAAATGATCTAATCGGGTCTCTGTTTGCCCTACCCTGGAAGTTTAATAGTGCATTTTACTCGCCATTTCATGCGCATTGAGATGCCGTTTAGCCCATTACGCTATCTGAAATAGGAGCGACGTAAATTGAACAAATGTGAGAGAATTTCGCTGAATTCTTATATTAACCAAAATATAAAATGATCTAATCGGGTCTCCGATTGCCCTATCATTGAAGTTTAATAGTGCATTTTACTCGCCATTCCACGCGCTTTAAGATGCCGCCTAGCCCAGTACGCTATCTGAAATAGGAGCGACGTAAATCGAACAAATGTGATATAATTTTGCTGAATTCTTAAATTAACCATAATATAAAATGGTCTATTCGGGTCTCTGTTTGCCCTACCCTAGAAGTTTAATAGTGCATTTTACTCGCCATTTCAGGCGCTTTGAGATGCCGCTTATCCCAATACGCTATCTGAAATAGGAGCGACGTAAATGGAACAAATGTGATAGAATTTCGCTGAATACTTATATTAACCTTAATGTAAAATGATCTAATCGGGTCTATGATTGCCCGATAATAGCAGTTTAATAGTGCATTTTACTCGCCATTTCATGCGCTCTGAGATGCCGCTCAGCCCAATACGCTATCTGAAATAGGAGCGACGTAAATTGAACAAATGTGAGGGGATTTCGCTGAATTCTTATATTAACCAAAATATAAAATGATCTAATCGGGTCTCCGATTGCCCTATCATAGAAGTTTAATAGTGCATTTTACTCGCCATTCCACGCGCTTTAAGATGCCGCCCAGCCCAGTACGCTGTCTGAAATAGGTACGACGTAAATTGTACAATTGTGATAGAATTTTGCTGAATTCTTATATTAACCAAAATATAAAATGATCTAATCGGGTCTCTGATTGCCCTATCATAGAAGTTTAATAGTATATTTTCCTCCCCATTCCACGCGCTTTAAGGTGCCGCCTAGCCCACTACGCTATCTGAAATAGGAGCAACGTTAATTGAACAAATGTGATAGAATTTCGCTGAATTCTTATATTAACCAAAATATAAAATGATCTAATCGGGTCTCTGATTGCCCTATCATAGAAGTTTAATAGTGCATTTTACTCGCCATTCCACGCGCTTTAAGATGCCGCCTAGCCCAGGTACGCTATCTGAAATAGGAGCGACGTAAATCGAACAAATGTGATATAATTTTGCTGAATTCTTAAATTAACCATAATATAAAATGGTCTATTCGGGTCTCTGTTTGCCCTACCCTAGAAGTTTAATAGTGCATTTTAATCGCCATTTCATGCGCTTTGAGATGCCGCTTATCCCAATACGCTATCTGAAATAGGAGCGACGTAAATGGAACAAATGTGATAGAATTTCGCTGAATACTTATATTAACCTTAATGTAAAATGATCTAATCGGGTCTATGATTGCCCTATAATAGCAGTTTAATAGTGCATTTTACTCGCCATTTCATGCGCTTTGAGATGCCGCTCAGCCCAATACGCTATCTGAAATAGGAGCGACGTAAATTGAACAAATGTGAGGGGATTTCGCTGAATTCTTATATTAACCAAAATATAAAATGATCTAATCGGGTCTCCGATTGCCCTATCATAGAAGTTTAATAGTGCATTTTACTCGCCATTCCACGCGCTTTAAGATGCCGCCCAGCCCGGTACGCTATCTGAAATAGGAACGACGTAAATTGTACAATTGTGATAGAATTTTGCTGAATTCTTATATTAACCAAAATATAAAATGATCTAATCGGGTGTCTGATTGCCCTATCATAGAAGTTTAATAGTATATTTTCCTCCCCATTCCACGCGCTTTAAGGTGCCGCCTAGGCCACTACGCTATCTGAAATAGGAGCAACGTTAATTGAACAAATGTGATAGAATTTCGCTGAATTCTTATATTAACCAAAATATAAAATGATCTAATCGGGTCTCTGATTGCACTATCATAGAAGTTTAATAGTGCATTTTACTCGCCATTCCACGCGCTTTAAGATGCCGCCTAGCCCAGTACGCTATCTGAAATAGGAGCGACGTAAATTGAACAAATGTGATAGAATTTTGCTGAATTCTTAAATTAACCATAATATAAAATAACCTAATCGGGTCTCTGTTTGCCCTACCCTGGAAGTTTAATAGTGCATTTTACTCGACATTTCATGCGCATTGAGATGCCGTTTAGCCCATTACGCTATCTGAAATAGGAGCGACGTAAATTGAACAAATGTGAGAGAATTTCGCTGAATTCTTATATTAACCAAAATATAAAATGATCTAATCGGGTCTCCGATTGCCCTATCATAGAAGTTTAATAGTGCATTTTACTCGCCATTCCACGCGCTTTAAGATGCCGCCCGGCCCAGTACGCTATCTGAAATAGGAACGACGTAAATTGTACAATTGTGATAGAATTTTGCTGAGTTCTTATATTAACCAAAATAGAAAATGATCTAATCGGGCCTCTGATTGCCCTATCATAGAAGTTTAATAGTATATTTTCCTCCCCATTCCACGCGCTTTAAAATGCCGCCTAGCCCACTACGCTGTCTGAAATAGGAGCAACGTTAATTGAACAAATGTGATAGAATTTCGCTGAATTCTTATATTAACCAAAATATAAAATGATCTAATCGGGTCTCTGATTGCCCTATCATAGAAGTTTAATAGTGCATTTTACTCGCCATTCCACGCGCTTTAAGATGCCGCCTAGCCCAGGTACGCTATCTGAAATAGGAGCGACGTAAATCGAACAAATGTGATATAATTTTGCTGAATTCTTAAATTAACCATAATATAAAATGGTCTATTCGGGTCTCTGTTTGCCCTACCCTAGAAGTTTAATAGTGCATTTTAATCGCCATTTCATGCGCTTTGAGATGCCGCCTAGCCCAGGTACGCTATCTGAAATAGGAGCGACGTAAATCGAACAAATGTGATATAATTTTGCTGAATTCTTAAATTAACCATAATATAAAATGGTCTATTCGGGTCTCTGTTTGCCCTACCCTAGAAGTTTAATAGTGCATTTCACTCGCCATTTCTTGCGCTTTGAGATGCCGCTTAGCCCAATACGCTATCTGAAATACAAGCGACGTAAATTGAACAAATGTGATAGAATTTCGCTGAATTCTTATATTAACCTTAATGTAAAATGATGTAATCGGGTCTCTCTTTGCCCTACCCTAGAAGTTTAATAGTGCAGTTCACTCGTCATTTCATGCGCGTTGAGAAGCCGCTTAGCCCAATACGCTATCTGAAATACAAGCGACGTAAATTGAACAAATGTGATAGAGTTTCGCTGAATTCTTATATTAACCTTAATGTAAAATGATGTAATCGGGTCTCTCTTTGCCCTACCCTAGAAGTTTAATAGTGCAGTTCACTCGTCATTTCATGCGCGTTGAGAAGCCGCTTAGCCCAATACGCTATCTGAAATACAAGCGACGTAAACTGAACAAATGGGATAGAATTTCGCTGAATTCTTATATTAAGCAAAATATAAAATGATCTAATCGGGTCTCTGCTTGCCCTACCCTAGAAGTTTAATAGTGCGTTTCACTCGACATTTCATGCGCTTTGAGATGCCGCTTAGCCCAATACGCTATCCGAAATATGAGCGACGTAAATTGTACAAATGTGATAGAATTTCGCTGAATTCTTATATTAACCTTAATGTAATATGATCTAATCGGGTCTCTGTTCGCCCTACCATAGAAGTTGAATAGTGCATTTTCCTCGCCATTCCACGCGCTTTAAGATGCCGCCTAGCCCAGTACGCAATGTGAAAGAGGAACGACGTAAATTGAACAAATGTGGTAGAATTTTGCTAAATTCTTAAATTAACCATAATATAAAATGATCTAATCAGGTCTCTGTTTGCCCTACCCTAGAAGTTTAATAGCGCATTTTACTCGCCATTTCATGCGCTTTGAGAAGCCGTTTAGCCCAATCCGCTATCTGAAATAGAAGCGACGTAAATTGAACAAATCGGATAGAATTTCGCTGAATTCTTATATTAACCAAAATATAAAATGATCTAATCGGGTTTCTGATTGCCCTATCATAGATGTTTAATAGTGCATTTTACTCATCATTCCACGCGCTTTAAGATGCTGCCTAGCCCATTACGTTATCTGAAATAGGAGCGACGTAAGTTGAACAAATGTGATAGAACTTCCCTGAATTCTTATTTTAACCTTAATGTAAAATGATCTAATCGGGTCTCTGTTCGCCCTACCCCAGAAGTTTAATAGTGCATTTCACTCGTCATTTCATGCGCTTTGAGATGCCGCTTAGCCCAATACGCTATCTGAAATAGGAGCGACGTAAATAGAACAAATGTGATAGAATTTCGTTGAATACTTACATTAACCAAAATATAAAATGATCTAATCGGGTCTCTGATTGCCCTATCATAGAAGTTTAATACTGCATTTTACTGGCCATTCCACGCGCTCTAAGATGGCGCGTAGCGCAGTACGCTATCTGAAATAGGAGCAACGAAAATTGAACAAATGTTATAGAATTTTGCTGAATTCTTAAATTAACCATAATATAAAATGATCTAATCGGGTCTCTGTCTGCCCTACCCTACAAGTTTAATAGAGCATTTTACTCGTCATTTCATGCGCTTTGAGATGCCGCTTAGCCCAGTACGCTATGTGAAATAGGAGCGACGTAAATTGAACAAATGTGATAGAATTTCGCTGAATTCTTATATTAACCTTAATGTAAAATGATCTAATCGGGTCTCTGTTCGCCCTACCCTAGAAGTTGAATAGTGCATTTTACTCGCCATTTCATGCGCTTTGAGATGCCGATTAACCCAATACGCTATCTGAAATAGGAGCGACGTAAATTGAACAAATGTGATAGAATTTCGCTGAATTCTTATATTAACCAAAATATAAAATGATCTAATCGGGTCTCCGAATGCCCTATCATAGAAGTTTAATAGTACATTTTACTCGCCATTCCACGCGCTTTAAGATGCCACCTAGTCCAGGACGCTGTCTGAAAGAGGAGCGACGTAAGTTGAACAAATGTGATAGAATTACGCTGAATTCTTATATTAACCGTAATATAAAATGATCTAATCGGGTCTCTGTTTGCCCTACCATAGAAGTTTGATAGTGCCTTTTACTCACCATTTCATGCGCTTTAAGATGCCGCTTAGCCCAATACGCTATCTGAAATAGGAGCGACGGAAATTGAACAAATGTGATAGAATTACGCTGAATTCTTATATTAACAGTAATATAAAAAGATCTAATCGGGTCTCTATTTGCCTTACCCTAGAAGTTTAATAGTGCATTTCACTCGCCATTTCATGCGCTTTGAGATGCCGATTAGCCCAATACGCTATCTGTAATAGGAGCGACGTAAATTGAACAAATGTGGTAGAATTTTGCTGAATTCTTAAATTAACCATAATATAAAATGATCTAATCGGGTCTCTGTTTGCCCTACCCTAGAAGTTTAATAGTGCATTTCCCTCGTCTTTTCATAAGCTTTGAGATACCGCTTAGCCCAATACGCTATCTGAAATAGGAGCGACGTAAATTGAACAAATGTGATAGAATTTCGCTGAATTCTTATATTAACCTTAATGTAAAATGATCTAATCGTGTCTCTGTTCGCCCTTCCCTAGAAGTTGAATGGTGCATTTTACTCGACATTTCAGGCGCTTTGAGATACCGCTTAGCCCAATGCGCTATCTGAAATAGGAGCGACGTAAATTGAACAAATGTGATACAATTTCCCTGAATTCTTATATTAACCTTAATGTAAAATGATCTAATCGGGTCTCTGTTCGCCCTACCCTAGAAGTTTAATAGTGCATGTCACTCGTCATTCCATGCGCTTTTAGATGCTGCTTGGCCCAATACGCTATCTGAAATAGGAGCGACGTAAATTGATCAAATGTGGTAGAATTTTGCTGAACTCTTAAATTAACCATGATATATAATGATCTAATCAGATCTCTGTTTGCCCTACCCTAGAAGTTTAACAGTGCATTGTATTCGCCATTTCATGCGCTTTGAGGTGGCGCTTAGCCCAATACGCTATCTGAAATAGGAGCGACGTAAATTGATCAAATGTGATAGAATTTCCTTGAAATCTTATATTAAACAAAATATAAAATGATCTGATCGGGTCTCTGATTGCCCTATCGTAGAAGTTTAGTAGTGCATTTTACTCGCCCTTCCACGCGCTTTAAGATGCCGCCTAGTCCAGTACGCTATCTGAAATAGGAGCGACAGAAGTAGAACAAATGTGATAGAATTACGCTGAATTCTTATATTAACCGTAATATAAAATGATCTAACCGGGTCTCTGTTTGCCTTACCCTAGAAGTTTAATAGTGCATTTTACTCGCCATTTCATGCGCTTTGAGATGCTGCTTAGCCCAATACGCTATCTGAAATAGGAGCGACGTAAATTGAACAAATGTGATAGAACTTCCCTGAATTCTTATATTAACCTTAATGTAAAATGATCTAATCGCGTCGCCGTTCGCCCTACCCTAGAAGTTTAATAGTGCATTGTATTCGCCATTTCATGCGATTTGAGATGCCGATTAGCCCAATACGCTATCTGATACAGGAGCGACGTAAATTGCACAAATGTGATAGAATTTCGCTGAATTCTTAAATTAACCAAAATATGAAATGATCTAATCGGGTCTCTGTTTGCCCTACCCTAGAAGTTTAATAGTGCATTTTCCTCGTCATTTCATGCGCTTTGAGATGCCGCTTAGCCCAATACGCTATCTGAAATAGGAGCGATGTAATTAGAACAAATGTGATAGAATCTCGCTTAATTCTTTTATTACCCATAATGTAAAATGATCTAATTGGGTCTCTGTTCTCCCTAGCCTTGTAGTTTAATAGTGCATTTTATTCGCCATTTCATGCGCTTTGAGCTGCCGCTTAGCCCAATACGCTACCTGAAATAGGAGCGACGTAAATTGAACAAATGTGATAGAATTTCCCTGGAATCTTATATTAAAGAAAATATAAAATGATCTAATCGGTCCTCTGATTGCCCTATCATAGAAGTTTAATAGTACATTTTACTCGCCATTCCACGCGCTTTAAGATGCCGCTTGGCCCAATACGCTATCTGAAATAGGAGCGACGTAAATTGAACAAATGTGATAGAATTTCGCTGAATTCTTATATTAACCTTAATGTAAAATGATCTAATCGGGTCTCTGTTCACCCTACCCTAGAAGTTTAATAGTGCATTTCACTCGTCATTTCATGCGCTTTGAGATGCCGCTTAGCCCAATACGCTATCTGAAATAGGAGCGACGTAACTTGAACAAATGTGATAGAATTTCGCTGACTTCTTATATTAACCAAAATATAAAATGATCTAATCGGGTCTGTGATTGTCCTATCATAGAAGTTTAATAGTGCACTTTACTCGCCATTCCACGCGCTTTAAGATGCCGCCTAGCCCAGTACGCTATCTGAAAGAGGAGCGACGTAAGTTGAACAAATGTGATAGAATTACGCTGAATTCTTATATTAACCGTAATTTAAAATGATCTAATCGGGTGTCTGTTCGCCCTACCCTAGAAGTTTAATAGTACATTTTACTCGTCATTTCATGCGCTTAGAGAGGCCGCTGAGCCCAATACGCTATCTGAAATGGGAGCGACGTAAATAGAACAAATGTGATAGAATTTCGTTGTATACATATATTAACCAAAATA
Organism: Macropis europaea; assembly: GCA_916610135.2. Lineage (NCBI taxonomy): Eukaryota > Metazoa > Arthropoda > Insecta > Hymenoptera > Melittidae > Macropis > Macropis europaea. The sequence goes on along the minus strand of CAKAJE020001109.1, from coordinate 122,033 downwards.
TAAAATGATCTAATCGGGTCTCTGATTGCCCTATCATAGAAGTTTAATAGTGAATTTTACTCGCCATTCCACGCGCTTTAAGATGCCGCCTAGCCTAGTACGCTATCTGAAATAGGAGCGACGTAAGTAGAACAAATGTGGTAGAATTACGCTGAATTCTTATATTAACCTTAATGTAAAATGATCTAATATGGTCTCCGTTCGCCCTACCCTAGAAGTTTAATAGTGCATTTCACTTGTCATTTCATGCGCTTTGAGATGCCGCTTAGCCCAATACGCTATCTGAAATAGGAGCGACGTAAATTGAACAAATGTGATAGAATTTCGCTGAATTTTTAAATTAACCATAATATAAAATGGTCTAATCGGGTCTCTGTCTGCCCTACGCTACAAGTTTGATAGTGCATTTTACTCTTCAGTTCATGCGCTTTGAGATGCCGCTTAGCCCAATACGCTATCTGAAATAGGAGCGACGTAAATTGATCAAATGTGATAGAATTTCGCAGAATTCTTTTATTAACCATAATGTAAAATGGTCTGATCGGGTCTCTGTTCGCCCTATCCTAGAAGTTTAATAGTGCATTTTATTCGACATTTCATGCGCTTTGAGATGCCGCTTAGCCCAATACGCTATCTGAAACTGGAGCGACGTAAATTGAACAAATGTGATAGAATTACGCTGAATTCTTATGTTAAACAAACTCTAAAATGATCTAATCGGGCCTCTGATTGCCCTATCATAGAAATTTCGTAGTGCATTTCGCTCGCCATTCCACGCGGTTTAAGATGCCGCTTAGCCCAACACGCTATCTGAAATAGGAGCGACGTAAATTGAACAAATGTGATACAATTTCCCTGAATTCTTATATTAACCTTAATGTAAAATGATCTAATCGGGTCTCTGTTCGCCCTACCCTAGAAGTTTAATAGTGCATTCCACTCGTCATTTCATGCGCTTTGAGATGCCGCGTAGCCCAATACGCTATCTGAAATAGGAGCGACGTAAATTGAACAAATGTGATAGAACTTCCCTGAATTCTTATATTAACCTTAATGTAAAATGATCTAATCGGGTCTCCGTCCGCCCTACCCTAGAAGCTTAATAGTGCATTTCACTCGTCATTTCATGCCCTTTGAGATGCCGCTTATCCCAATACACTATCTGAAATAGGAGCGACGTAAATTGAACAAATGTGATAGAATTTCGCTGAATTCGTAAATTAACCATAATGTAAAATGATCTAATCGGGTCTCTGTTCGCCCTACCCTAGAAGTTTAACAGTGCATTTTACTCGCCATTCCACGCGCTTTAAGCTGCCGCTTAGCCCAGTTCGGTATCTGAAATAGGAGCGACGTAAATTGAGCAAATGTGATAGAATTTCGCTGAATTCTTATATTAACCAAAATATAAAATGATCTAATCTGGTCTCTGATTGACCTATCATAGATGGTTAATAGTGCATTTTACTCGCCATTCCACGCGCTTTATGATGCCGCCTAGCGCAGTACGCTATCTGAAATAGGATCGACGTAAATTGAACAAATGTGATAGAATTTTGTTGAATTCTGAAATTAACCATAACATAAAATGATCTAATCGGGTCTCTGTTTGCCCTATCCTAGAAGTATGATAGTGCATTTTACTCGCCATTTCATGCGCTTTGAGATGCCGCTTAGCCCAATACGCTATCTGAAATAGGAGCGACGTAAATTGAACAAATGTAATAGAATTTCGCTGAATTCTTATATTAAACAAAATATAAAATGATCTAATCGGGTCTCTGTTTGCCTCACCCTAGAAGTTTAATAGTGCATTGTAATCGCCATACCACGCACTTTAAGATGCCGCCTAGCCCAGTACGCTATGTGAAATAGGAGCGACGTAAATTGAACAAATGTGATAGAATTTCGCTGAATTCTTATATTAACCTTAATGTAAAATGATCTAATCGGGTCTCTGTTCGCCCTTCCCTAGAACTTGAATGGTGCATTTTCCTCGCCATTCCACGCGCTTTAAGATGCCGTCTAGCCCAGTACGCTATCTGAAATACGAGCGACGTAAATTGAACAAATGTGATAGAATTTTGCTGAATTCTTAAATTAAGCATAATATAAAATGATCTAATCGGGTCTCTGCGTGCCTTACCCTAGAAGTTTAATAGTGCATTTTACTCGCCATTTCATGCGCTTTGAGATACCGCTTAGCACAATACGCTATCTCAAATAGGAGCTACGTAAATTGAACAAATGTGATAGAATTTCGCTGAATTCTTAAATTAACCATGATATATAATGATCTAATCGGATCTCTGTTTGCCCTACCCTAGATGTTTAATAGTGCATTTTACTCGTCATTTCTTGCGCTTTGAGATGCCGTCTAGTCCAGTACGCTATCTGAAATACGAGCGACGTAAATTGAACAAATGTGATAGAATTTCGATGAATTCTTATATTAACCTTAATGTAAAATGATCTAATCGGGTCTCTGCTCACCCTAGCCCAGAAGTTTAATACTGCATTGTATTCGCCATTTCATGCGCTTTGAGGTGGCGCTTAGCCCAATACGCTATCTTAAATAGCAGCGACGTAAATTGAACAAATGTGATAGAATTACGCTGAATTCTTATATTAAACAAAATATAAAATGATCTAATCGGGGCTCTGATTGCCCTACCATAGAAGTTTAGTAGTGCATTTTACACGCCATTTCATGCGCAATGAGATGCCGCTTAGCCCAATAAGCTATCTGAAATAGGAGCGACGTAAATTGAACAAATGTGATAGAATTTCGCTGAATTCTTATATTAACCAAAATATAAAATGACCCAATCTGGTCTATGATTGCCCTATCATAGAAGTTTAATAGTGCATTGTACTCGCCATTCCACGCGCTGTAAGATGCCGCCTAGCCCAGTACGCTATCTGAAATAGGAGCGGCGTAAATTGATCAAATGTGATAGAATTACGCTGAATTCTTATATTAACCGTAATATAAAATGATCTAATCGGGTCTCTGTTCGCCCTACCCTAGAAGCTTAACAGTGCATTTCACTCGTCATTTCATGCCCTTTGAGATGCCGCTTATCCCAATACACTATCTGAAATAGGAGCGACGTAAATTGAACAAATGTGATAGAATTTCGCTGAATTCGTAAATTAACCATAATGTAAAATGATCTAATCGGGTCTCTGTTCGCCCTACCCTAGAAGTTTAACAGTGCATTTTACTCGCCATTCCACGCGCTTTAAGATGCCGCTTAGCCCAATACGCTATCCGAAATAGGAGCGACGTAACTTGAACAAATGTGATAGAATTTCGATGAATTCTTATATTAACCAAAATATAAAATGATCTAATCGGGTCTCTGTCTGCCCTACCCTACAAGTTTAACAGTGCATTTTACTCGTCATTTCATGCGCTTTGAGATGCCGCTTAGCCCAATACGCTATCTGAAATAGGAGCGACGTAAATTGAACAAATGTGATAGAATTTCGCTGAATTCTTATATTAACCATAATGTAAAATGATCTAATCGGGTCTCTGTTCTCCCTACCCTAGAAGTTTAATAGTGCATTTCAGTCGTCATTTCATGCGCTTTGAGATGCCGCTTAGCCCAATACGCTATCTGAAATAGGAGCGACGTAAATTGAACAAATGTGATAGAATTTCGCTGAATTCTTATATTAACCAAAATATAAAATGATCTGATCGGGTCTCTGATTGCCCTATCGTAGAAGTTTAGTAGTGCATTTTACTCGCCCTTCCACGCGCTTTAAGATGCCGCCTAGTCCAGTACGCTATCTGAAATAGGAGCGACAGAAGTTGAACAAATGTGATAGAATTACGCTGAATTCTTATATTAACCGTAATATAAAATGATCTAACCGGGTCTCTGTTTGCCTTACCCTAGAAGTTTAATAGTGCATTGTATTCGCCATTTCATGCGATTTGAGATGCCGATTAGCCCAATACGCTATCTGATACAGGAGCGACGTAAATTGCACAAATGTGATAGAATTTCGCTGAATTCTTAAATTAACCAAAATATAAAATGATCTAATCGGGTCTCTGTTTGCCCTACCCTAGAAGTTTAATAGTGCATTTTCCTCGTCATTTCATGCGCTTTGAGATGCCGCTTAGCCCAATACGCTATCTGAAATAGGAGCGATGTAATTAGAACAAATGTGATAGAATATCGCTTAATTCTTTTATTACCCATAATGTAAAATGATCTAATTGGGTCTCTGTTCTCTCTAGCCTTGTAGTTTAATAGTGCATTTTATTCGCCATTTCATGCGCTTTGAGCTGCCGCTTAGCCCAATACGCTACCTGAAATAGGAGCGACGTAAATTGAACAAATGTGATAGAATTTCCCTGAAATCTTATATTAAAGAAAATATAAAATGATCTAATCGGTCCTCTGTTTGCCCTATCATAGAAGTTTAATAGTGCATTTTACCCGCCATTTCGTGCGCTTTGAGATGCCGCTTAGCCCAACACGCTATCTAAAATAGGAGCGACGTAAATTGAACAAATGTGATAGAATTTCGCTGAATTCTTATATTAACCAAAATATAAAATGATCTAATCGGGTCTCTGATTGCCCTATCATAGAAGTTGAATAGTGCATTTTACTCGCCATTCCTCGCGCTTTAAGATGCCGCTTAGCCCAATACGCTATCTGAAATAGGAGCGACGTAAATTGAACAAATGTAATAGAATTTCGCTGAATTCTTATATTAAACAAAATATAATATGATCTAATCGGGTCTCTGACTGCACTATCATAGATGTTTAATAGTGCATTTTACTGGCCATTCCACGCGCTTTAAGATGGCGCCTATTCCTGTACGCTATCTGAAATAGGAGCGACGTAAATTGAACAAATGTGAAAGAATGTCGCTGAATTCTTAAATTAACCATAATATAAAATGATCTAATCGGGTCTCTGTCTGCCCTACCCTACAAGTTTAATAGTGCATTTTACTCGCCATTCCACGCGCTTTAAGATGCCGCTTAGCCCAGTACGCTATATGAAATAGGAGCGAATTAAATTGAACAAATTTGACCGAATATCGCTGAATTCTTAAATCAACCATAATATAAAATGATCTAATCGGGTCTCTGTTTGCCCTACCCTAGAAGTTTAATAGTGCATTTTACTCGCCATTTCATGCGCTTTGAGATGCCGCTTAGCCCAATACACTATTTGAAATAGGAGCGACGTAAATTGATCAAATGTGATAGAGTTTCGCTGAATTCTTATATTAACCATAATGTAAAATGATCTAATCGGGTCTCTGTTCGCCCTACCCTAGAAGTTTAATAGTGCATTTTACTCGACATATCATGTGCTTTGAAATGCCGCTTAGTCCAATACGCTATCTGAAATAGGAGCGACGTAAAGTGAACAAATGTGATAGAATTTCGCTGAATTCTTATATTAATCATAATGTAAAATGATCTAATCGGGTCTCTGTTCGCCCTACCCTACAAGTTTAATAGTGCATTTTACTCGCCATTTCATGCGCTTTGAGATGCCGCTTAGCCCAATACGCTATCTGAAATAGGAGCGACGTAAATTGAACAAATGTGATAGAATTTCGCTGAATTCTTATATTAAACATAATGTAAAAAGATCTAATCGAGTCTCTATTCGCCCTACCCTAGAAGTTTAATAGTGCATTTTACTCGACATTTCATGCGCTTTGAGATGCCGCTTAGCCCAATACGCTATCTGAAATAGGAGCGACGTGAATTAAAGAAATGTGATAGAACTACGCTGAATTCTTATATTAACCATAATATTAAATGATCTAATCGGGTCTCTGATTGCCCTATCATAGAAGTTTGATAGTACATTTTACTCGCCATTCCACGAGCTGTAAGATGCCGCCTAACCCATTACGCTATCTGAAATAGGAGCGACGTAAATTGAACAAATGTGATACAATTTCTCTGAATTCTTATATTAAACATAATGTAAAAAGATCAAATCGGGTCTCTATTCGCCCTACCCTAGAAGTTTAATAGTGCATTTCACTCGTCATTTCATGCGCTTTGAGATGCCGCTTAGCCCAATACGCTATCTGAAATAGGAGCGACGTAAATTGAACAAATGTGATAGAATTTCGCTGAATTCTTATATTAACCTTAATGTAAAATGATCTAATCGGGTCTCTGTTCGCCCTAGTCTAGAAGGTTAATAGTGCATTGTATACGTCATTTCATGCGCTTTGAGGTGGCGTTTAGCCCAATACGCTATCTTAAATAGCAGCGACGTAAATTGAACAAATGTGATAGAATTACGCTGAATTCTTATATTAAACAAAATATAAAATGATCTAATCGGGGCTCTGATTGCCCTGTCATAGAAGTTTAGTAGTGCATTTTACTCGACATTCCACGCCCTTTAATATGCTGCTTAGCCCAGTACGCTATCTGAAATAGGAGCGACGTAAATTGAACAAATGTGATAGAATTTCGCTGAATTCTTATATTAACCTTAATGTAAAATGATCTAATCGGGTCTCCGTTCGCCCTACCCTAGAAGTTTAATAGTGCATTGTATTCGCCATTTCATGCGATTTGAGATGCCGATTAGCCCAATACGCTATCTGATACAGGAGCGACGTAAATTGAACAAATGTGATAGAATTTCGCTGAATTCTTAAATTAACCATAATATAAAATGATCTAATCGGGTCTCTCTTTGCCCTACCCCAGAAGTTTCATAGTGCATTTTACTCGCCATTCCACGCGCTTTAAGATGCCGGCTAGCACAGTACGCTATCTGAAATAGGAGCGACGTAAGTTGAACAAATGTGATAGAATTTCGCTGAATTTTTAAATTAACCATAATATAAAATGATCTAATTGGATCTCTGTTCGCCCTAGCCTAGAAGCTTAATAGTGCATTGTACTCGTCACGTCATGCGCTTTGAGATGCCGCTTAGCCCAATACGCTATCTGAAATAGGAGCGACGTAAATTGAACAAATGTGATAGAATTTCCCTGAAATCTTATATTAAACAAAATATAAAATGATCTGATCGGGTCTCTGATTGCCCTATCGTAGAAGTTTAGTAGTGCATTTTACTCGCCCTTCCACGCGCTTTAAGATGCCGCCTAGTCCAGTACGCTACCTGAAATAGGAGCGACAGAAGTTGAACAAATGTGATAGAATTACGCTGAATTCTTATATTAACCGTAATATAAAATGATCTAACCGGGTCTCTGTTTGCCTTACCCTAGAGGTTTAATAGTGCATTTTACTCGCCATTTCATGCGCTTTGAGATGCTGCTTAGCCCAATACGCTATCTGAAATAGGAGCGACGTAAATTGAACAAATGTGATAGAACTTCCCTGAATTCTTATATTAACCAAAATATAAAATGATCTAATCGGGTCTCTGTTTGCCCTACCCTAGAAGTTTAATAGTGCATTTTCCTCGTCATTTCATGCGCTTTGAGATGCCGCTTAGCCCAATACGCTATCTGAAATAGGAGCGATGTAATTAGAACAAATGTGATAGAATTTCGCTTAATTCTTTTATTACCCATAATGTAAAATGATCTAATTGGGTCTCTGTTCTCTCTAGCCTTGTAGTTTAATAGTGCATTTTATTCGCCATTTCATGCGCTTTGAGCTGCCGCTTAGCCCAATACGCTACCTGAAATATGAGCGACGTAAATTGAACAAATGTGATAGAATTTCCCTGAAATCTTATATTAAAGAAAATATAAAATGATCTAATCGGGCCTCTGATTGCCCTATCATAGAAGTTTAATAGTGCATTTTACCCGCCATTTCGTGCGCTTTGAGATGCCGCTTAGCCCAACACGCTATCTAAAATAGGAGCGACGTAAATTGAACAAATGTGATAGAATTTCGCTGCATTCTTATATTAAACAAAATATAATATGATCTGATCGGGTCTCTGACTGCACTATCATAGAAGTTTAATAGTGCATTTTACTGGCCATTCCACGCGCTTTAAGATGGCGCCTATTCCTGTACGCTATCTGAAATAGGAGCGACGTAAATTGAACAAATGTGAAAGAATGTCGCTGAATTCTTAAATTAACCATAATATAAAATGATCTAATCGGGTCTCTGTCTGCCCTACCCTACAAGTTTAATAGTGCATTTTACTCGCCATTCCACGCGCTTTAAGATGCCGCTTAGCCCAGTACGCTATATGAAATAGGAGCGACGTAAATTGAACAAATTTGACCGAATATCGCTGAATTCTTAAATCAACCATAATATAAAATGATCTAATCGGGTCTCTGTTTGCCCTACCCTAGAAGTTTAATAGTGCATTTTACTCGCCATTTCATGCGCTTTGAGATGCCGCTTAGCCCAATACACTATTTGAAATAGGAGCGACGTAAATTGATCAAATGTTATAGAGTTTCGCTGAATTCTCATAATAACCTTAATGTAAAATGATCGAATCGGGTCTCTGCTTGCCCTACCCTAGAAGTTTAATAGTGCGTTTCACTCGACATTTCATGCGCTTTGAGATGCCGCTTAGCCCAATACGCTATCCGAAATATGAGCGACGTAAATTGAACAAATGTGATAGAATTTCGCTGAATTCTTATATTAACCTTAATGTAAAATGATCTAATCGGGTCTCTGTTCGACCTACCATAGAAGTTGAATAGTGCATTTTCCTCGCCATTCCACGCGCTTTAAGATGCCGCCTAGCCCAGTACGCTATGTGAAAGAGGAACGACGTAAATTGAACAAATGTGGTAGAATTTTGCTAAATTCTTAAATTAACCATAATATGAAATGATCTAATCAGGTCTCAGTTTGCCCTACCCTAGAAGTTTAATAGTGCATTTTACTCGCCATTTCATGCGCTTTGAGAAGCCGTTTAGCCCAATCCGCTAGCTGAAATAGAAGCGACGTAAATTGAACAAATGTGATAGAATTTCGCTGAATTCTTATATTAACCAAAATATAAAATGATCTAATCGGGTTTCTGATTGCCCTATCATAGATGTTTAATAGTGCATTTTACTCATCATTCCACGCGCTTTAAGATGCCGCCTAGCCCATTACGTTATCTGAAATAGGAGCGACGTAAGTTGAACAAATGTGATAGAACTTCCCTGAATTCTTATTTTAACCTTAATGTAAAATGATCTAATCGGGTCTCTGTTCGCCCTACCCCAGAAGTTTAATAGTGCATTTCACTCGGCATTTCATGCGCTTTGAGATGCCGCTTAGCCCAATACGCTATCTGAAATAGGAGCGACGTAAATAGAACAAATGTGATAGAATTTCGTTGAATACTTACATTAACCAAAATATAAAATGATCTAATCGGGTCTCTGATTGCCCTATCATAGAAGTTTAATACTGCATTTTACTGGCCATTCCACGCGCTCTAAGATGGCGCGTAGCGCAGTACGCTATCTGAAATAGGAGCAACGTAAATTGAACAAATGTTATAGAATTTTGCTGAATTCTTAAATTAACCGTAATATAAAATGATCTAATCGGGTCTCTGTGTGCCCTACCCTACAAGTTTAATAGAGCATTTTACTCGTCATTTCATGCGCTTTGAGATGCCGCTTAGCCCAGTACGCTATGTGAAATAGGAGCGACGTAAATTGAACAAATGTGATAGAATTTCGCTGAATTCTTATATTAACCAAAATATATAATGATCTAATCGGGTCTCTGATTGCCCTATCATAGAAGTTTAATACTGCATTTTACTGGCCATTCCACGCGCTTTAAGATGCCTCCTAGCCCAGTACGCTATCTGAAATAGGAGCGACGTAAATTGAACAAATGTGATAGAATTTCCCTGAATTCTTATATTAACCATATTATAAAATGATCTAATCGGGTCTCTGTTTGCCCTACCCTAGAAGTTTAATAGTGCATTTTACTGGTCATGTCATGCGCTTTGAGATGCTGCTTAGCCCAATACGCTATCTGAAATAGGAGCGACGTAAATTCAACGAATGTGATAGAACTTCCCTGAATTCTTATATTAACCTTAATGTAAAATGATCTAATCGGGTCTCCGTTCGCCCTACCCTAGAAGTTTAATAGTGCATTTCACTCGTCATTTCATGCGCTTTGAGATGCCGCTTAGCCCAATACGCTATCTGAAACAGGAGCGACGTAAATTGAACAAATGTGATAGAATTTCGCTGAATTTTTAAATTAACCATAATATAAAATGATCTAATCGGGTCTCTGTTTGCCCTACCCTAGAAGTTTAACAGTGCATTTTTCTCGCCATTTCATGCGCTTTGAGATGCTGCTTCGCCCAATACGTTATCTGAAATAGGAGCAACGTAAATTCAACGAATGTGATAGAATTTCCCTGAATTCTTATATTAAACAAAATATAACATGATCTAATCGGGTCTCTGATTGCCCTATCATAGAAGTTTAATAGTGCATTTTACTCGCCATTCCACGCGCTTTAAGATGCCGCCTAGCCCAATACGCTATCTGAAATAGGAGTGACGTAAATTGAACAAATGTGATAGAATTTCGCTGAATTCTTATATTAAACAAAATATAAAATGATCTAATCGGGTCTCTGTTTGCCCTACCCTAGAAGTTTAACAGTGCATTTTTCTCGCCATTTCATGCGCTTTGAGATGCTGCTTCGCCCAATACGTTATCTGAAATAGGAGCAACGTAAATTCAACGAATGTGATAGAATTTCGCTGAATTCTTATATTAACCTAAATATAAAATGATCTAATCGGGTCTCTGATTGCCCTATCATAGAAGTTTAATAGTGCATGTTACTGGACATTCCACGCGCTTTAAGATGCCGCCTAGCCCAGTACGCTATCTGAAACAGGGGCGACGTAAATTGAACAAATGTGATAGAATTTTGCTGAATTCTTAAATTAACCAAAATATAAAATGATCTAATCGGGTCCCTGATTGCCCTATCATAGAAGTTTAATAGTGCATTTTACTCGGCATTCCACGCGCTTTAAGGTGCCGCATAGCCCAGTACGCTATCTGAAATAGGAGCGACGTAAGTTGAACAAATGTGATGGAATTACGCTGAATTCTTATATTAACCGTAATATAAAATGATCTAATCGGGTCTCCGTTTGCCCTACCCTACAAGTTTAATAGTGCATTTCACTCGACATTTCATGCGCTTTGAGATGCCGCTTAGCCCAATACGCTATCTGAAATAGGAGCGACGTAAATTGAACAAATGTGATAGAATTTCGTTGAATTCTTAAATTAACCTTAATATAAAATGATCTAATCGGGTCTCTGATTGCCCTATCATAGAAGGTTAATTGTGCATTCTACTGGCCATTCCACGCGCTCTAAGATGGCGCGTAGCGCAGTACGCTATCTGAAATAGGAGCAACGTAAATTGAACAAATGTTATAGAATTTTGCTGAATTCTTAAATTAACCGTAATATAAAATGATCTAATCGGGTCTCTGTGTGCCCTACCCTACAAGTTTAATAGAGCATTTTACTCGTCATTTCATGCGCTTTGAGATGCCGCTTAGCCCAGTACGCTATGTGAAATAGGAGCGACGTAAATTGAACAAATGTGATAGAATTTCGCTGAATTCTTATATTAACCAAAATATAAAATGATCTAATCGGGTCTCTGATTGCCCTATCATAGAAGTTTAATACTGCATTTTACTGGCCATTCCACGCGCTTTAAGATGCCTCCTAGCCCAGTACGCTATCTGAAATAGGAGCGACGTAAATTGAACAAATGTGATAGAATTTCCCTGAATTCTTATATTAACCATATTATAAAATGATCTAATCGGGTCTCTGTTTGCCCTACCCTAGAAGTTTAACAGTGCATTTTACTGGTCATGTCATGCGCTTTGAGATGCTGCTTAGCCCAATACGCTATCTGAAATAGGAGCGACGTAAATTCAACGAATGTGATAGAACTTCCCTGAATTCTTATATTAACCTTAATGTAAAATGATCTAATCGGGTCTCCGTTCGCCCTACCCTAGAAGTTTAATAGTGCATTTCACTCGTCATTTCATGCGCTTTGAGATGCCGCTTAGCCCAATACGCTATCTGAAACAGGAGCGACGTAAATTGAACAAATGTGATAGAATTTCGCTGAATTTTTAAATTAACCATAATATAAAATGATCTAATCGGGTCTCTGTTTGCCCTACCCTAGAAGTTTAACAGTGCATTTTTCTCGCCATTTCATGCGCTTTGAGATGCTGCTTCGCCCAATACGCTATCTGAAATAGGAGCAACGTAAATTCAACGAATGTGATAGAATTTCCCTGAATTCTTATATTAAACAAAATATAACATGATCTAATCGGGTCTCTGATTGCCCTATCATAGAAGTTTAATAGTGCATTTTACTCGCCATTCCACGCGCTTTAAGATGCCGCCTAGCCCAATACGCTATCTGAAATAGGAGTGACGTAAATTGAACAAATGTGATAGAATTTCGCTGAATTCTTATATTAAACAAAATATAAAATGATCTAATCGGGTCTCTGTTTGCCCTACCCTAGAAGTTTAACAGTGCATTTTTCTCGCCATTTCATGCGCTTTGAGATGCTGCTTCGCCCAATACGCTATCTGAAATAGGAGCAACGTAAATTCAACGAATGTGATAGAATTTCGCTGAATTCTTATATTAACCTAAATATAAAATGATCTAATCGGGTCTCTGATTGCCCTATCATAGAAGTTTAATACTGCATGTTACTGGACATTCCACGCGCTTTAAGATGCCGCCTAGCCCAGTACGCTATCTGAAACAGGGGCGACGTAAATTGAACAAATGTGATAGAATTTTGCTGAATTCTTAAATTAACCAAAATATAAAATGATCTAATCGGGTCCCTGATTGCCCTATCATAGAAGTTTAATAGTGCATTTTACTCGGCATTCCACGCGCTTTAAGGTGCCGCATAGCCCAGTACGCTATCTGAAATAGGAGCGACGTAAGTTGAACAAATGTGATGGAATTACGCTGAATTCTTATATTAACCGTAATATAAAATGATCTAATCGGGTCTCCGTTTGCCCTACCCTACAAGTTTAATAGTGCATTTCACTCGACATTTCATGCGCTTTGAGATGCCGCTTAGCCCAATACGCTATCTGAAATAGGAGCGACGTAAATTGAACAAATGTGATAGAATATCGCTGAATTCTTAAATTAACCTTAATATAAAATGATCTAATCGGGTCTCTGATTGCCCTATCATAGAAGGTTAATTGTGCATTCTACTCGCCATTCCACGCGCTTTAAGATGCCGCCTAGCCCAGTAGGCTATCTGAAATAGGAGCGACGTAAATTGCACAAATGTGATAGAATTTCGCTGCATTCTTATATTAACCGTAATATAAAATGATCTAATCGGGTCTCTGTCTGCCCTACCCTACAAGTTTAATAGTGCATTTCACTCGAAATTTCATGCGCTTTGAGATGCCGCTTATCCCAATACGCTATCAGAAATAGGAGCGACGTAAATTGAACAAATGTGATAGAATTTCGCTGAATTCTTAAATTAACCATAATATAAAATGATCTAATCGGGTCTATGTTTACCCTACCCTTGAAGTTTAATAGTGAATTTTACACGCCATTTCATGCGATTTGAGATGCCGCTTAGCCCAATACGCTATCTGAAATAGGAGCGACGTAAATTGAACAAGTGTGGTAGAATTTTGCTGAATTCTTAAATTAATCATAATATAAAATGATCTAATCGGGTCTCAGTTTGCCCTACCCTAGAAGTTTAATAGTGCATTTTACTCGCCATTTCATGCGCTTTGAGATGCCGCTTAGCCCAGTACGCTATCAGAAATAGGAGCGACGTGAATTGAACAAATGTGATTGAATTCCCCAGAATTCTTATATTAACCATATTATAAAATGATCTAATCGGGTCTCTGTTTGCCCTACCCTAGAAGTTTAATAGTGCATTTTACTGGTCATGTCATGCGCTTTGAGATGCTGCTTAGCCCAATACGCTATCTGAAATAGGAGCGACGTAAATTCAACGAATGTGATAGAACTTCCCTGAATTCTTATATTAACCTTAATGTAAAATGATCTACTCTGGTCTCCGTTCGCCCTACCCTAGAAGTTTAATAGTGCATTTCACTCGTCATTTCATGCGCTTTGAGATGCCGCTTAGCCCAATACGCTATCTGAAATAGGAGCGACGTAAATTGAACAAATGTGATACAATTTCCCTGAATTCTTATATTAACCTTAATGTAAAATGACCTAATCGGGTCTCTGTTCGCCCTACCCTAGAAGTTTAATAGTGCATTTCACTCGTCATTTCATGCGCTTTGAGATGCCGCGTAGCCCAATACGCTATCTGAAATAGGAGCGACGTAAATTGAACAAATGTGATAGAACTTCCCTGAATTCTTATATTAACCTTAATGTAAAATGATCTGATCGGGTCGCCGTCCGCCCTACCCTAGAAGCTTAATAGTGCATTTCACTCGTCATTTCATGCGCTTTGAGATGCCGCTTAGCCCAATACGCTATCTGAAATAGGAGCGACGTAAATTGAACAAATGTGATAGAATTTTGCTGAATTCTTAAATTAAACATAATATAAATTGATCTAATCGGGTCTCTGTCTGCCCTACCCTACAAGTTTAATAGTGCATTTTACTCGTCATTTCATGCGCTTTGAGATGCTGCTTAGCCCAATACGCTATCTGAAATAGGAGCGACGTAAATTGATCAAATGTGGTAGAATTTTGCTGAACTCTTAAATTAACCAGAATATAAAATGATCGAATCGGGTCTCTGTTTGCCCTACCCTAGAAGTTTAATAGTGCATTTTACTCGTCATTTCATGCGCTTTGAGATGCCGCTCAGCCCAATAAGCTATCTGAAATAGGAGCGACGTAAATAGAACAAATGTGATAGAATTTCGTTGTATACTTATATTAACCAAAATATAAAATGATCAAATCGGGTCTCTGCTTGCCCTACCCTAGATGGTTGATAGTGCATTTTACTCGCCATTTCATGCGGTTTGAGATGCCGCTTAGCCCAGTACGCTATGTGAAATAGGAGCGACGTGAATTGATCAAATGTGGTAGAATTTTGCTGAACTCTTAAATTAACCATGATATATAATGATCTAATCGGATCTCTGTTTGCCCTACCCTACAAGTTTAACACTGCATTTTACTCGCCATTTCATGCGCTTTGAGATGCCGCTTAGCCCAATACGCTATCTGGAAAAGGAGCGACGTAAATTGAACAAACGTGATAGAATTTCGCTGAATTTTTATATTAACCTTAATGTAAAATGATCTAATCGGGTCTCTGTTCGCCCTACCCAAGAAGTTGAATGGTGCATTTTCCTCGCCATTTCTCGCGCTTTAAGATGCCGCCTAGCCCAGTACGCTATCTGAAATAGGAGCGACGTAAATTGAACAAATGTGATAGAATTTTGCTGAATTCTTATATTAACCATAATATAAAATGACCTAATCGGGTCTCTGTGTGCCTTACCCTAGAAGTTTAATAGTGCATTTCTCTCGTCATTTCTCGCGCTTTAAGATGCCGCGTAGCCCAATACGCTATCTGAAATAGGTGCGAAGTAAATTGAACAAATGTGATAGAACTTCCCTGAATTCTTATATTAACCTTAATGTAAAATGATTTAATCGGGTGTCCGTCCGCCCTACCCTAGAAGCTTAATAGTGCATTTCACTCGTCATTTCATGCGCTTTGAGATGCCGCTTAGCCCAATACGCTATCTGAAATAGGAGCGACGTAAATTGAACAAATGTGATAGAATTTTGCTGAATTCTTAAATTAACCATAATATAAAATGATGTAATCGGGTCTCTGCGTGCCTTACCCTAGAAGTTTAATAGCGCATTTTACTCGCCATGTCATGCGCTTTGAGATACCGCTTCGCCCAATACGCTATCTCAAATAGGAGCTACGTAAATTGAACAAATGTGATAGAATTTTGCTGAATTCTTAAATTAACCATAATATAAATTGATCTAAACGGGTCTCGGTCTGCCCTACCCTACAAGTTTAATAGTGCATTTTACTCGTCATTTCATGCGCTTTGAGATGCTGCTTAGCCCAATACGCTATCTGAAATAGGAGCGACGTAAATTGATCAAATGTGGTAGAATTTTGCTGAACTCTTAAATTAACCAGAATATAACATGATCGAATCGGGTCTCTGTTTGCCCTACCCTAGAAGTTTAATAGTGCATTTTACTCGTCATTTCATGCGCTTTGAGATGCCGCTTAGCCCAATAAGCTATCTGAAATAGGAGCGACGTAAATAGAACAAATGTGATAGAATTTCGTTGTATACTTATATTAACCGTAATATAAAATGATCAAATCGGGTCTCTGCTTGCCCTACCCTAGATTGTTGATAGTGCATTTTACTCGCCATTTCATGCGCTTTGAGATGCCGCTGAGCCCAATACGCAATCTGAAATAGGAGCGACGTAAATTGAACAAATGTGATAGAATTTCGCTGAATTCTTATATTAACCAAAATATAAAATGATCTGATTGGGTCTCTGATTGCCGAATCATAGGAGTATAATAGTGCATATTACTCGCCATTCCACGCGCTTTAAGATGCCGCTTAGCCCAACACGCTATCTGAAATAGGAGCGACGTAAATTGAACAAATGTGATAGAATTTTGCTGAATTCTTATATTAACCTTAATGTAAAATGATCTAATCGGGTCTCTGTTCGCCCTACCCAAGAAGTTGAATGGTGCATTTTCCTCGCCATTTCTCGCGCTTTAAGATGCCGCCTAGCCCAGTACGCTATCTGAATTAGGAGCGACGTAAATTGAACAAATGTGATAGAATTTTGCTGAATTCTTATATTAACCATAATATAAATTGACCTAATCGGGTCTCTGTGTGCCTTATCCTAGAAGTTTAATAATGCATTTTACTCGCCATTTCATGCGCTTTGAGATAATGCTTAGCCCAATACGCTATCTCAAATAGGAGCTACGTAAATTGAACAAATGTGATCGATTTTCCCTGAATTCTTAAATTAACCATAATATAAAATGATCTCATCGGGTCTCTGTTAGCCCTATCATAGAAGTTTAATAGTACATTTTACTCACCGTTCCACGCGCTTTAAGATGCCGCCTAGCTCAGTACGCAATCTGAAATAGGAGCGACGTAAATTGAACAAATGTGATAGAATTTCGCTGAATTCTTAAATTAACCATAATATACAATGATCTATTCGGGTCTCTGATTGTCCTATCATAGAAGTTTAATAGTGCATTGTACTCGGCATTTCATGCGCTTTGAGAAGCCGCTTAGCCCAATACGCTATCTGAAATAGGAGCGACATAAATTGAACAAATGTGATAGAATATCGCTGAATTCTTATATTAAACAAAATATAAAATGATCCAATCTGGTCTATGATTGCCCTATCATAGAAGGTTAATAGTGCATTTTAATCGCCATTTCATGCGCTTCGAGATGCCGCTTAGTCCAATACGCTATCTGAAATAGGAGCGACGTAACTTGAACAAATGTGATAGAATTTCGATGAATTCTTATATTAACCAAAATATAAAATGTTTTAATCGGGTTACTGATTGCCCTATCATAGAAGGTTAATAGTGGATT
Organism: Macropis europaea; assembly: GCA_916610135.2. NCBI lineage: Eukaryota > Metazoa > Arthropoda > Insecta > Hymenoptera > Melittidae > Macropis > Macropis europaea. The sequence goes on along the minus strand of CAKAJE020001109.1, from coordinate 104,377 downwards.
TTACTCGCCATTCCACGCGGTTTAAGATGCCGCCTAGCCCAGTGGGCTATCTGAAATAGGAGAGACGTAAATTGAACAAGTGTAATAGAATTACGCTGCATTCTTATATTAACCGTAATATAAAATGATCTAATCGGGTCTCTGTTTGCCATACCCTAGAAGCTTGGTAGTGCATTTTACCCGCCATTCCATGCGCTTTGAGATGCCGCTTAGCCCAATACGGTATCTGAAATAGGAGTGACGTAAACTGAACAAATGTGATAGAATTTCGCTGACTTCTTATATTAACCATAATGTAAAATAATCTAATCGGGTCTCTGTTCGCCCCACCGTAGAAGTTCAATAGTGCATTTTACTCGCAATTTCATGCGCTTTGAGATGCCGCTTAGCCCAATACGCTATCTGAACTAGGAGCGACGTAAATTAAACATATGTGATAGAACTACGCTGAATTCTTATATTAACCATAATATTAAATGATCTAATCGGGTCTCTGATTGCCCTATCATAGAAGTTTCATAGTACATTTTACTCGCCATTCCACGCGCTGTAAGATGCCGCCTAACCCATTACGCTATCTGAAATAGGAGCGACGTAAATTGAACAAATGTGATACAATTTCTCTGAATTCTTATATTAAACATAATGTAAAAAGATCTAATCGGGTCTCTATTCGCCCTACCCTAGAAGTATAATAGTGCATTTCACTCGTCATTTCATGCGCTTTGAGATGCCGCTTTGCCCAATACGCTATCTGAAACAGGAGCGACGTAAATTGAACAAATGTGATAGAATTTTGCTGAATTCTTATATTAACCTTAATGTAAAATGATCTAATCGGGTCTCTGTTCGCCCTACCCAAGAAGTTGAATGGTGCATTTTCCTCGCCATTTCTCGCGCTTTAAGATGCCGCCTAGCCCAGTACGCTATCTCAAATAGGAGCTACGTAAATTGAACAAATGTGATCGAATTTCCCTGAATTCTTAAATTAACCATAATATAAAATGATCTCATCGGGTCTCTGTTAGCCCTATCATAGAAGTTTAATAGTACATTTTACTCACCGTTCCACGCGCTTTAAGATGCCGCCTAGCTCAGTACGCAATCTGAAATAGGAGCGACGTAAATTGAACAAATGTGATAGAATTTCGCTGAATTCTTATATTAACCATAATATACAATGATCTATTCGGGTCTCTGATTGTCCTATCATAGAAGTTTCATAGTGCATTGTACTCGGCATTTCATGCGCTTTGAGAAGCCGCTTAGCCCAATACGCTATCTGAAATAGGAGCGACATAAATTGAACAAATGTGATAGAATATCGCTGAATTCTTATATTAAACAAAATATAAAATGATCCAATCTGGTCTATGATTGCCCTATCATAGAAGGTTAATAGTGCATTTTAATCGCCATTTCATGCGCTTCGAGATGCCGCTTAGTCCAGTACGCTATCTGAAATAGGAGCGACGTAACTTGAACAAATGTGATAGAATTTCGATGAATTCATATATTAACCAAAATATAAAATGTTTTAATCGGGTTACTGATTGCCCTATCATAGAAGGTTAATAGTGGATTTTACTCGCCATTCCACGCGCTTTAAGATGCCGCCTAGCCCAGTGGGCTATCTGAAATAGGAGAGACGTAAATTGAACAAGTGTAATAGAATTACGCTGCATTCTTATATTAACCGTAATATAAAATGATCTAATCGGGTCTCTGTTTGCCTTACCCTAGAAGCTTGGTAGTGCATTTTACCCGCCATTTCATGCGCTTTGAGATGCCGCTTAGCCCAATACGCTATCTGAAATAGGAGCGACGTAAATTGAACAAATGTGATAGAATTTCGCTGAATTCTTATATTAACCATAATATTAAATGATCTAATCGGGTCTCTGATTGCCCTATCATAGAAGTTTCATAGTACATTTTACTCGCCATTCCACGCGCTGTAAGATGCCGCCTAACCCATTACGCTATCTGAAATAGGAGCGACGTAAATTGAACAAATGTGATACAATTTCTCTGAATTCTTATATTAAACATAATGTAAAAAGATCTAATCGGGTCTCTATTCGCCCTACCCTAGAAGTTTAATAGTGCATTTCACTCGTCATTTCATGCGCTTTGAGATGCCGCTTTGCCCAATACGCTATCTGAAACAGGAGCGACGTAAATTGAACAAATGTGATAGAATTTTGCTGAATTCTTATATTAACCTTAATGTAAAATGATCTAATCGGGTCTCTGTTCGCCCTACCCAAGAAGTTGAATGGTGCATTTTCCTCGCCATTTCTCGCGCTTTAAGATGCCGCCTAGCCCAGTACGCTATCTCAAATAGGAGCTACGTAAATTGAACAAATGTGATCGAATTTCCCTGAATTCTTGAATTAACCATAATATAAAATGATCTCATCGGGTCTCTGTTAGCCCTATCATAGAAGTTTAATAGTACATTTTACTCACCGTTCCACGCGCTTTAAGATGCCGCCTAGCTCAGTACGCAATCTGAAATAGGAGCGACGTAAATTGAACAAATGTGATAGAATTTCGCTGAATTCTTATATTAACCATAATATACAATGATCTAATCGGGTTTCTGATTGCCCTATCATAGAAGGTTAATTGTGCATCCTACTCGCCATTCCACGCGCTTTAAGATGCCGCGTAGCCCAGTAGGCTATCTGAAATAGGAGCGACGTAAATTGCACAAATGTGATAGAATTTCGCTGAATTCTTATATTAACCGTAATATAAAATGATCTAATCGGGTCTCTGTCTGCCCTACCCTACAAGTTTAATAGTGCATTTCACTCGAAATTTCATGCGCTTTGAGATGCCGCTTAGCCCAATACGCTATCAGAAATAGGAAGGACGTAAATTGAACAAATGTGATAGAATTTCGCTGAATTCTTAAATTAACCATAATTTAAAATGATCTAATCGGGTCTATGTTTACCCTACCCTTGAAGTATAATAGTGAATTTTACACGCCATTTCATGCGCTTTGAGATGCCGCTTAGCCCAATACGCTATCTGAAATAGGAGCGACGTAAATTGAACAAGTGTGGTAGAATTTTGCTGAATTCTTAAATTAATCATAATATAAAATGATCTAATCGGGTCTCAGTTTGCCCTACCCTAGAAGTTTAATAGTGCATTTTACTCGCCATTTCATGCGCTTTGAGATGCCGCTTAGCCCAATACGCTATCCGAAATATGAGCGACGTAAATTGAACAAATGTGATAGAATTTCGCTGAATTCTTATATTAACCTTAATGTAAAATGATCTAATCGGGTCTCTGTTCGCCCTACCATAGAAGTTGAATAGTGCATTTTCCTCGCCATTCCACGCGCTTTAAGATGCCGCCTAGCCCAGTACGCTATGTGAAAGAGGAACGACGTAAATTGAACAAATGTGGTAGAATTTTGCTAAATTCTTAAATTAACCATAATATGAAATGATCTAATCAGGTCTCAGTTTGCCCTACCCTAGAAGTTTAATAGTGCATTTTACTCGCCATTTCATGCGCTTTGAGAAGCCGTTTAGCCCAATCCGCTAGCTGAAATAGAAGCGACGTAAATTGAACAAATGTGATAGAATTTCGCTGAATTCTTATATTAACCAAAATATAAAATGATCTAATCGGGTTTCTGATTGCCCTATCATAGATGTTTAATAGTGCATTTTACTCATCATTCCACGCGCTTTAAGATGCCGCCTAGGCCATTACGTTATCTGAAATAGGAGCGACGTAAGTTGAACAAATGTGATAGAACTTCCCTGAATTCTTATTTTAACCTTAATGTAAAATGATCTAATCGGATCTCTGTTCGCCCTACCCCAGAAGTTTAATAGTGCATTTCACTCGGCATTTCATGCGCTTTGAGATGCCGCTTAGCCCAATACGCTATCTGAAATAGGAGCGACGTAAATAGAACAAATGTGATAGAATTTCGTTGAATACTTACATTAACCAAAATATAAAATGATCTAATCGGGTCTCTGATTGCCCTATCATAGAAGTTTAATACTGCATTTTACTGGCCATTCCACGCGCTCTAAGATGGCGCGTAGCGCAGTACGCTATCTGAAATAGGAGCAACGTAAATTGAACAAATGTTATAGAATTTTGCTGAATTCTTAAATTAACCGTAATATAAAATGATCTAATCGGGTCTCTGTGTGCCCTACCCTACAAGTTTAATAGAGCATTTTACTCGTCATTTCATGCGCTTTGAGATGCCGCTTAGCCCAGTACGCTATGTGAAATAGGAGCGACGTAAATTGAACAAATGTGATAGAATTTCGCTGAATTCTTATATTAACCAAAATATAAAATGATCTAATCGGGTCTCTGATTGCCCTATCATAGAAGTTTAATACTGCATTTTACTGGCCATTCCACGCGCTTTAAGATGCCGCTTAGCCCAGTACGCTATCTGAAATAGGAGCGACGTAAATTGAACAAATGTGATAGAATTTCCCTGAATTCTTATATTAACCATATTATAAAATGATCTAATCGGGTCTCTGTTTGCCCTACCCTAGAAGTTTAACAGTGCATTTTACTGGTCATGTCATGCGCTTTGAGATGCTGCTTAGCCCAATACGCTATCTGAAATAGGAGCGACGTAAATTCAACGAATGTGATAGAACTTCCCTGAATTCTTATATTAACCTTAATGTAAAATGATCTAATCGGGTCTCCGTTCGCCCTACCCTAGAAGTTTAATAGTGCATTTCACTCGTCATTTCATGCGCTTTGAGATGCCGCCTAGCCCAATACGCTATCTGAAACAGGAGCGACGTAAATTGAACAAATGTGATAGAATTTCGCTGAATTTTTAAATTAACAATAATATAAAATGATCTAATCGGGTCTCTGATTGCCCTATCATAGAAGTTTAATAGTGCATTTTACTCGCCATTCCACGCGCTTTAAGATGCCGCCTAGCCCAATACGCTATCTGAAATAGGAGTGACGTAAATTGAACAAATGTGATAGAATTTCGCTGAATTCTTATATTAAACAAAATATAAAATGATCTAATCGGGTCTCTGTTTGCCCTACCCTAGAAGTTTAACAGTGCATTTTCCTCGCCATTTCATGCGCTTTGAGATGCTGCTTCGCCCAATACGTTATCTGAAATAGGAGCAACGTAAATTCAACGAATGTGATAGAATTTCGCTGAATTCTTATATTAACCTAAATATAAAATGATCTAATCGGGTCTCTGATTGCCCTATCATAGAAGTTTAATAGTGCATGTTACTGGACATTCCACGCGCTTTAAGATGCCGCCTAGCCCAGTACGCTATCTGAAACAGGGGCGACGTAAATTGAACAAATGTGATAGAATTTTGCTGAATTCTTAAATTAACCTTAATATAAAATGATCTAATCGGGTCTCTGATTGCCCTATCATAGAAGTTTAATAGTGCATTTTACTCGGCATTCCACGCGCTTTAAGGTGCCGCATAGCCCAGTACGCTATCTGAAATAGGAGCGACGTAAGTTGAACAAATGTGATGGAATTACGCTGAATTCTTATATTAACCGTAATATAAAATGATCTAATCGGGTCTCCGTTTGCCCTACCCTACAAGTTTAATAGTGCATTTCACTCGACATTTCATGCGCTTTGAGATGCCGCTTAGCCCAATACGCTATCTGAAATAGGAGCGACGTAAATTGAACAAATGTGATATAATATCGCTGAATTCTTAAATTAACCTTAATATAAAATGATCTAATCGGGTCTCTGATTGCCCTATCATAGAAGGTTAATTGTGCATTCTACTCGCCATTCCACGCGCTTTAAGATGCCTCCTAGCCCAGTAGGCTATCTGAAATAGGAGCGACGTAAATTGCACAAATGTGATAGAATTTCGCTGAATTCTTATATTAACCGTAATATAAAATGATCTAATCGGGTCTCTGTCTGCCCTACCCTACAAGTTTAATAGTGCATTTCACTCGAAATTTCATGCGCTTTGAGATGCCGCTTATCCCAATACGCTATCAGAAATAGGAGCGACGTAAATTGAACAAATGTGATAGAATTTCGCTGAATTCTTAAATTAACCATAATATAAAATGATCTAATCGGGTCTATGTTTACCCTACCCTTGAAGTTTAATAGTGAATTTTACACGCCATTTCATGCGCTTTGAGATGCCGCTTAGCCCAATACGCTATCTGAAATAGGAGCGACGTAAATTGAACAAGTGTGGTAGAATTTTGCTGAATTCTTAAATTAATCATAATATAAAATGATCTAATCGGGTCTCAGTTTGCCCTACCCTAGAAGTTTAATAGTGCATTTTACTCGCCATTTCATGCGCTTTGAGATGCCGCTTAGCCCAGTACGCTATCAGAAATAGGAGCGACGCAAATTGAACAAATGTGATAGAATTTCGCTGAATTCTTTTATTAACCAAAATATAAAATGATCTAATCGGGTCTCTGATTGCCCTATCATAGAAGGTTAATTGTGCATTTTACTCGCCATTCCACGCGCTTTAAGACGCCGCCTAGCTCAGTAGGCTATTTGAAATAGGAGCGACGTAAATTGAACAAGTGTGATAGAATTACGCTGCATTCTTATATTAACCGTAATATAAAATGATCTAATCTGGTCTCTGTTTGCCTTACCCTAGAAGCTTGGTAGTGCATTTTACCCGCCATTCCACGCGCTTTAATATGCCGCCTAGCCCAGTACGCTGTCTGAAATAGGAGCGACGTAAATTGTACAAATGTGATAGAATTTTGCTGAATTCTTAACTTAACCATAATATAAAATGATATAATCGGGTCTCTGTTTGCCCTACACTAGAAGTTTAACAGTGCATTTTACTCGCCATTTCATGCGCCTTGAGATGCCGCTTAGCCCAATACGCTATCTGAAATAGGAGCGACGTGAATTGAACAAATGTGATTGAATTTCCCAGAATTCTTATATTAACCATATTATAAAATGATCTAATCGGGTCTCTGTTTGCCCTACCCTAGAAGTTTAATAGTGCATTTTACTGGTCATGTCATGCGCTTTGAGATGCTGCTTAGCCCAATACGCTATCTGAAATAGGAGCGACGTAAATTCAACGAATGTGATAGAACTTCCCTGAATTCTTATATTAACCTTAATGTAAAATGATCTACTCTGGTCTCCGTTCGCCCTACCCTAGAAGTTTAATAGTGCATTTCACTCGTCATTTCATGCGCTTTGAGATGCCGCTTAGCCCAATACGCTATCTGAAATAGGAGCGACGTAAATTGAACAAATGTGGTAGAATTTTGCTGAACTCTTAAATTAACCATGATATATAATGATCTAATCGGATCTCTGTTTGCCGTACCCTACAAGTTTAACACTGCATTTTACTCGCCATTTCATGCGCTTTGAGATGCCGCTTAGCCCAATACGCTATCTGGAAAAGGAGCGACGTAAATTGAACAAACGTGATAGAATTTCGCTGAATTTTTATATTAACCTTAATGTAAAATGATCTAATCGGGTCTCTGGTTGCCTTACCCAAGAAGTTGAATGGTGCATTTTCCTCGCCATTTCTCGCGCTTTAAGATGCCGCCTAGCCCAGTACGCTATCTGAAATAGGAGCGACGTAAATTGAACAAATGTGATAGAATTTTGCTGAATTCTTATATTAACCATAATATAAAATGACCTAATCGGGTCTCTGTGTGCCTTACCCTAGAAGTTTAATAGTGCATTTCTCTCGTTATTTCTCGCGCTTTAAGATGCCGCGTAGCCCAATACGCTATCTGAAATAGGAGCGAAGTAAATTGAACAAATGTGATAGAACTTCCCTGAATTCTTATATTAACCTTAATGTAAAATGATCTAATCGGGTCTCCGTCCGCCCTACCCTAGAAGCTTAATAGTGCATTTCACTCGTCATTTCATGCGCTTTGAGATGCCGCTTAGCCCAATACGCTATCTGAAATAGGAGCGACGTAAATTGAACAAATGTGATAGAATTTTGCTGAATTCTTAAATTAACCATAATATAAAATGATGTAATCGGGTCTCTGCGTGCCTTACCCTAGAAGTTTAATAGCGCATTTTACTCGCCATGTCATGCGCTTTGAGATACCGCTTAGCCCAATACGCTATCTCAAATAGGAGCTACGTAAATTGAACAAATGTGATAGAATTTTGCTGAATTCTTAAATTAACCATAATATAAATTGATCTAAACGGGTCTCGGTCTGCCCTACCCTACAAGTTTAATAGTGCATTTTACTCGTCATTTCATGCGCTTTGAGATGCTGCTTAGCCCAATACGCTATCTGAAATAGGAGCGACGTAAATTGATAAAATGTGGTAGAATTTTGCTGAACTCTTAAATTAACCAGAATATAAAATGATCGAATCGGGTCTCTGTTTGCCCTACCCCAGAAGTTTAATAGTGCATTTTACTCGTCATTTCATGCGCTTTGAGATGCCGCTTAGCCCAATAAGCTATCTGAAATAGGAGCGACGTAAATAGAACAAATGTGATAGAATTTCGTTGTATACTTATATTAACCGTAATATAAAATGATCAAATCGGGTCTCTGCTTGCCCTACCCTAGATTGTTGATAGTGCATTTTACTCGCCATTTCATGCGCTTTGAGATGCCGCTGAGCCCAATACGCAATCTGAAATAGGAGCGACGTAAATTGAACAATTGTGATAGAATTTCGCTGAATTCTTATATTAACCAAAATATAAAATGATCTGATTGGGTCTCTGATTGCCCTATCATAGGAGTATAATAGTGCATATTACTCGCCATTCCACGCGCTTTAAGATGCCGCTTAGCCCAGTACGCTATCTGAAATAGGAGCGACGTAAATTGAACAAATGTGATAGAATTTTGCTGAATTCTTATATTAACCTTAATGTAAAATGATCTAATCGGGTCTCTGTTCGCCCTACCCAAGAAGTTGAATGGTGCATTTTCCTCGCCATTTCTCGCGCTTTAAGATGCCGCCTAGCCCAGTACGCTATCTGAAATAGGAGCGACGTAAATTGAACAAATGTGATAGAATTTTGCTGAATTCTTATATTAACCATAATATAAATTGACCTAATCGGGTCTCTGTGTGCCTTATCCTAGAAGTTTAATAATGCATTTTACTCGCCATTTCATGCGCTTTGAGATAATGCTTAGCCCAATACGCAATCTGAAATAGGAGCGACGTAAATTAAACAAATGTGATAGAACTACGCTGAATTCTTATATTAACCATAATATTAAATGATCTAATCGGGTCTCTGATTGCCCTATCATAGAAGTTTCATAGTACATTTTACTCGCCATTCCACGCGCTGTAAGATGCCGCCTAACCCATTACGCTATCTGAAATAGGAGCGACGTAAATTGAACAAATGTGATACAATTTCTCTGAATTCTTATATTAAACATAATGTAAAAAGATCTAATCGGGTCTCTATTCGCCCTACCCTAGAAGTTTAATAGTGCATTTCACTCGTCATTTCATGCGCTTTGAGATGCCGCTTTGCCCAATACGCTATCTGAAACAGGAGCGACGTAAATTGAACAAATGTGATAGAATTTTGCTGAATTCTTATATTAACCTTAATGTAAAATGATCTAATCGGGTCTCTGTTCGCCCTACCCAAGAAGTTGAATGGTGCATTTTCCTCGCCATTTCTCGCGCTTTAAGATGCCGCCTAGCCCAGTACGCTATCTGAAATAGGAGCGACGTAAATTGAACAAATGTGATAGAATTTTGCTGAATTCTTATATAAACCATAATATAAATTGACCTAATCGGGTCTCTGTGTGCCTTACCCTAGAAGTTTAATAGTGCATTTTACTCGCCATTTCATGCGCTTTGAGATAATGCTTAGCCCAATACGCTATCTCAAATAGGAGCTACGTAAATTGAACAAATGTGATAGAATTTCGCTGAATTCTTATATTAACCATAATATACAATGATCTATTCGGGTCTCTGATTGTCCTATCATAGAAGTTTCATAGTGCATTGTACTCGGCATTTCATGCGCTTTGAGAAGCCGCTTAGCCCAATACGCTATCTGAAATAGGAGCGACATAAATTGAACAAATGTGATAGAATATCGCTGAATTCTTATATTAAACGAAATATAAAATGATCCAATCTGGTCTATGATTGCCCTATCATAGAAGGTTAATAGTGCATTTTAATCGCCATTTCATGCGCTTCGAGATGCCGCTTAGTCCAATACGCTATCTGAAATAGGAGCGACGTAACTTGAACAAATGTGATAGAATTTCGATGAATTCATATATTAACCAAAATATAAAATGTTTTAATCGGGTTACTGATTGCCCTATCATAGAAGGTTAATAGTGGATTTTACTCGCCATTCCACGCGCTTTAAGATGCCGCCTAGCCCAGTGGGCTATCTGAAATAGGAGAGACGTAAATTGAACAAGTGTAATAGAATTACGCTGCATTCTTATATTAACCGTAATATAAAATGATCTAATCGGGTCTCTGTTTGCCTTACCCTAGAAGCTTGGTAGTGCATTTTACCCGCCATTTCATGCGCTTTGAGATGCCGCTTAGCCCAATACGCTATCTGAAATAGGAGCGACGTAAATTGAACAAATGTGATAGAATTTCGCTGAATTCTTATATTAAACAAAATATAAAATGATCCAATCTGGTCTATGATTGCCCTATCATAGAAGGTTAATAGTCCATTTTAATCGCCATTCCACGCGCTTTAACATGCCGCCTAGCCAAGTACGCTATCTGAAATAGAAGCGACGGAAATTGAACAAATGTGATAGAATTACGCTGAATTCTTATATTAAACAAAACATAAACTGATCTAACCGGGTCTCTGATTGCCCTATCATAGAAGTTTAACAGTGCATTTTACTCGCCATTCCACGCGCTTTAAGATGCCGCCTAGCCCAGTACGCTATCTGAAATAGGAGCGACGTAAATTGAACAAATGTGATAGAATTTCGCTGTATTCTTATATTAAACAGAATATAAAATGATCTAATCTGGTCTCTGATTGCCCTATCCTAGAAGTTTAATAGTGCATTTTATTCGCCATTTCATGCGCTTCGAGATGCCGCTTAGTCCAATACGCTATCTGAAATAGGAGCGACGTAACTTGAACAAATGTGATAGAATTTCGATGAATTCTTATATTAACCAAAATATAAAATGATCTAATCGGGTCACTGATTGCCCTATCATAGAAGGTTAATAGCGGATTTTACTCGCCATTCCACGCGCTTTAAGATGCCGCCTAGCCCAGTGGGCTATCTGAAATAGGAGCGACGTAAATTGAACAAGTGTGATAGAATTACGCTGCATTCTTATATTAACCGTAATATAAAATGATCTAATCGGGTCTCTGTTTGCCTTACCCTAGAAGCTTGGTAGTGCATTTTACCCGCCATTTCATGCGCTTTGAGATGCCGCTTAGCCCAATACGCTATCTGAAATAGGAGTGACGTAAATTGAACAAATGTGATAGAATCTCGCTGACTTCTTATATTAACCATAATGTAAAATAATCTAATCGGGTCTCTATTCGCCCCACCCTAGAAGTTTAATAGTGCCTTTCACTCGTCATTTCATGCGCATTGAGATGCCGCTTAGCCCAATTGGCAATCTGAAATAGGAGCGACAGAAATTGAACAAATGTGATAGAACTACGCTGAATTCTTATATTAACCATAATATTAAATGATCTAATCGGGTCTCTGATTGCCCTATCATAGAAGTTTCATAGTACATTTTACTCGCCATTCCACACGCTGTACGATGCCGTCTAACCCATTACGCTATCTGAAATAGGAGCGACGTAAATTGAACAAATGTGATACAATTTCTCTGAATTCTTATATTAAACATAATGTAAAAAGATCTAATCGGGTCTCTATTCGCCCTACCCTAGAAGTTTAATAGTGCGTTTCACTCGTAATTTCATGCGCTTTGAGATGCCGCTTAGCCCAATACGCTATCTGAAACAGGAGCGACGTAAATTGAACAAATGTGAAAGAAGTACGCTGAATTCTTATATTAACCGTAATATAAAATGATCTACTCGGGTCTCCCTTTGCCTTACCCAGAAGTTTAATAGTGCATTTCACTCGACATTTCATGCGCTTTGAGATGCCGCTGAACCCAATACGCTATCTGAAATAGGAGCGACGTAAATTGAACAAATGTGATAGAATTTCGCTGAATTCTTATATTAATCATAATGTTAAATGATCTAATCGGGTCTCTGTTCGCCCTACCCAGGAAGTTTAAAAGTGCATTTTACTCGCCATTCCACGCGCTTTAAGATGCCGCCTAGCCCAGTACGCTATCTGAAATAGGAACGACGTAAATTGAACAAATGTGACAGAATTTCGCTGAATCCTTATATTAACCAAAATATAAAATGATCTAATCGGGTCTCTGACTCCCTATCATAGAAGTTTAATAGTGCATTTTACTCGCCATTCCACGCGCTCTAAGATGCCGCCTAGCCTAGTACGCTATCTGAAAAAGGAGCGATGTAAATTGAACAAATGTGATAGAATTTCGCTGAATTCTTAAATTAACCATAATATAAAATGATCTAATGGGGTCTCTGTTTGCCCTACCCCAGAAATTTCATAGTGCATTTTACTCGCCATTCCACGTGCTTTAAGATGCCGGCTAGCACAGTACGCTATCTGAAATAGGAGCGACGTAAGTTGAACAGATGTGATAGAATTACGCTGAATTCTTATATTAACCAAAATATAAAATGATCTAATCGGGTCTCTGATTGCCCTATCATAGAAGATTAATAGTGCATTTTACTCGCCAGTCCACGCGCTTTAACATGCCGCCTAGCGCAGTATTCTATCTGTAATAGGGGCGACGTAAATTGAACAAATGTGATAGAATTTTGCTGAATTCTTATATTAACCTAAATATAAAATGATCTAATCTGGTCTCTGATTGCCCTATCATAGAAGTTTAATTGTGCATGTTACTGGCCATTCCACGCGCTTTAAGATGCCGCCTAGCCCAGTACGCTATCTGAAAGAGGGGCGACGTAAATTGAACAAATGTGATAGAATTTTGCTGAATTCTTAAATTAACCATAATATAAAATGATCTAATCGTGTTTCTGTTTGCCCTACCCTAGAAGTCTAATAGTGCATTTTACTCGCCATTTCATGCGCTTTGAGATTCCGCTTAGCCCAATACGCTATCTGAAATGGGTGCGACGTAAATTGAAGAAATGTGATAGAATTTTCCTGAATTCTTATATTAACCAAAATATAAAATGATCTAATCGGGTCCCTGATTGCCCTATCATAGAAGTTTAATAGTGCATTTTACTCGGCATTCCACGCGCTTTAAGGTGCCGCATAGCCCAGTACGCTATCTGAAATAGGAGCGACGTAAGTTGAACAAATCTGATGGAATTACGCTGAATTCTTATATTAACCGTAATATAAAATGATCTAATCGGGTCTCTGTTTGCCCTACCCTACAAGTTTAATAGTGCGTTTCACTCGACATTTCATGCGCTTTGAGATGCAGCTTAGCCCAATACGCTATCTGAAATAGGAGCGACGTAAATTGAACAAATGTGATAGAATATCGCTGAATTCTTAAATTAACCTTAATATAAAATGATCTAATCGGGTTTCTGATTGCCCTATCGTAGAAGGTTAATTGTGCATTCTACTCGCCATTCCACGCGCTTTAAGATGCCGCCTAGCCCAGTAGGCTATCTGAAATAGGAGCGACGTAAATTGCACAAATGTGATAGAATTTCGCTGAATTCTTATATTAACCGTAATATAAAATGATCTAATCGGGTCTCTGTCTGCCCTACCCTACAAGTTTAATAGTGCATTTCACTCGAAATTTCATGCGCTTTGAGATGCCGCTTAGCCCAATACGCTATCAGAAATAGGAAGGACGTAAATTGAACAAATGTGATAGAATTTCGCTGAATTCTTAAATTAACCACAATTTAAAATGATCAAATCGGGTCTATGTTTACCCTACCCTTGAAGTATAATAGTGAATTTTACACGCCATTTCATGCGCTTTGAGATGCCGCTTAGCCCAATACGCTATCTGAAATAGGAGCGACGTAAATTGAACAAGTGTGGTAGAATTTTGCTGAATTCTTAAATTAATCATAATATAAAATGATCTAATCGGGTCTCAGTTTGCCCTACCCTAGAAGTTTAATAGTGCATTTTACTCGCCATTTCATGCGCTTTGAGATGCCGCTTAGCCCAGTACGCTATCAGAAATAGGAGCGACGCAAATTGAACAAATGTGATAGAATTTCGCTGAATTCTTTTATTAACCAAAATATAAAATGATCTAATCGGGTCTCTGATTGCCCTATCATAGAAGGTTAATTGTGCATTTTACTCGCCATTCCACGCGCTTTAAGACGCCGCCTAGCTCAGTAGGCTATCTGAAATAGGGGCGACGTAAATTGCACAAATGTGATAGAATTTCGCTGAATTCTTATATTAACCGTAATATAAAATGATCTAATCGGGTCTCTGTCTGCCCTACTCTACAAGTTTAATAGTGCATTTCACTCGACATTTCATGCGCTTTGAGATGCCGCTTAGCCCAATACGCTATCTGAAATAGGAGCGACGTAAATTGAACAAATGTGATAGAATTTCGCTGAATCCTTATATTAACCAAAATATAAAGTGATCTAATCGGGTCTCTGATTCCCTAACATTGAAGTCTAATAGTGCATTTTACTCGCCATGTCATGCTCTTTGAGATGCCGCTTAGCCGAGTACGCTATCAGAAATAGGAGCGACGTAAATTGAACAAATGTGATAGAATTTCGCTGAATTCTTAAATTAACCATAATATAAAATGATCTAATCGGGTCTCTGATTGCCCTATCATAGAAGGTTAATAGTGCATTTTACTAGCCATTTCATGCGCTTCGAGATGCCGCTTAGCCCAATACGCTATCTGAAATAGGAGCGACGTAAATTGAACAAATGTGATAGAATTTCGCTGAATCCTTATATTAACCAAAATATAAAGTGATCTAATCGGGTCTCTGATTCCCTAACATAGAAGTCTAATAGTGCATTTTACTCGCCATGTCATGCTCTTTGAGATGCCGCTTAGCCGAGTACGCTATCAGAAATATGAGCGACGTAAATTGAACAAATGTGATAGAATTTCGCTGAATTCTTAAATTAACCATAATATAAAATGATCTAATCGGGTCTCTGATTGCCCTATCATAGGAGTTTAATACTGCATTTTACTCGCCATTCGATGCGCTTTAAGATGCAGGCTAGCACAGTACGCTATCTGAAATAGGAGCGACGTAAGTTGAACAAATGTGATAGAATTACGCTGAATTCTTATATTAACCAAAATATAAAATGATCTAATCGTGTCTCTGATTGCCCTATCATAGAAGGTTAATTGTGCATTTTACTCGCCATTCCACGCGCTTTAAGATGCCGCCTAGCCCAGTAGGCTATCTGGAATAGGAGCGATGTAAATTGAACAAGTGTGATAGAATTTTGCTGAATTCTTTAATTAACCATAATATAAAATGATATAATCGGGTCTCTGTTTGCCCTACACTAGAAGTTTAACAGTGCATTTTACTCGCCATTTCATGCGCCTTGAGATGCCGCTTAGCCCAATACGCTATCTGAAATAGGAGCGACGTAATTTGAACATATGTGATAGGATTTCGCTGAATTCTTATATTAACCAAAATATAAAATGATCTAATCGGGTCTCTGATTGCCCTATCGTAGAAGATTAATAGTGAATTGTACTCGCCATTCCACGCGCTTTAAGATGCCGTCTGGCCCAGTACGCTATCTGAAATAGGAGCGACGTAAATTGAACAAATATGTTGGAATTTTGCTGAATTCTTAAATTGACCATAATATAAAATGATCTAATCGGGCCTCTGTTCGCCCTACCCTTGACGTTTAATAGTGCATTTCACTCGTCATTTCATGCACTTTGAGATGCCGCTTAGACCAATACGCTATCTGAAATAGGAGCGACATAAATTGAACAAATGTGATAGAATTACGCAGCATTCTTAAATTAACCATAATATAAAATGATCTAATCGGGTCTATGTTTGCCCTACCCTAGAAGATTAATAGTGTATTTTACTCGCCATTCCACGCGCTTTAAGATTCCGCCTAGCCCGGTACGCTATCTGAAATAGGAGCGATGTAAATTGAACAAATGTGATAGAATTTTGCTGAATCCTTAAATTAACCATAATATAAAATGATCTAATCGGGTCTATGTTTGCCCTACCCTAGAAGATTAATAGTGTATTTTACTCGCCATTTCATGCGCTTTGAGATGCCGCTTAGCCCAATACGCTATCTGAAATAGGAGCGACGTAAATTGAACAAATGTGATAGAATCTTGCTGAATTCTTAAATTAACCATAATATAAAATGATCTAATCGGGTCTATGTTTGCCCTACGCTAGAAGATTAATAGTGCATCTTACTCGCCATTTCATGCGCTTTGAGATGCCAGCCTGCCCAATACGCTATCTGAAATAGGGGCGACGTAAATTGAACAAATGTGATAGAATTTCTCAGAATTCTAATATTAACCATAATATAATACGATCAATTCGGGTCTCAGATTGCCCTATCACAGAAGTTTAATAGTGCATTTTACTCCTCATTTCATGCGCTTTAAGGTGCCGCTAAGCCCAATACGCTACCTGAGATAGGAGCGACATAAATTGAACAAATGTGATAGAATTACGCAGAATTCTTATATTAACCATAATATAATACGATCTATTCGGGTCTCTGATTGGCCTATCATAGAAGTTTAATTGCTCATTTTACTCGTCATTTCATGCGCTTTAAGGTGCCCCTTAACCCAATACGCTGTCTGAAGTAGGAGCCACGTAAATTGAAGAAATGTGATAGAATTTCGCTGAATTCTTAGAATAACCATAATATAAAATGATCTAATCGTGTCTCTGATTGCCCTATCATACAAGCTTAATAGTGCATTTTACTCGTCATTTCATGCGCTTTAAGGTGCCGCTTAGCCCAATACGCTATCTGAAATAGGAGCGACATAAATTGAACAAATGTGATAGAATTACGCAGAATTCTTATATTAACCATAATATAATACGATCTATTCGGGTCTCTGATTGCCCTATCATAGAAGTTTAATAGTGCATTTTCCTCGTCATTTCATGCGCCTTAAGATGCCACCTAGCCCAATACGCTATCTGAAATAGGGGCGACGTAAATTGAACAAATGTGATAAAGTTTCGCTGAATTCTTATATTAACCATAATATAAGATGACCTAATCGGGTCAATGATTGCCCTACCCGAGAAGTTTAGTAGTGTATTTTACTTGTCATTTCATAAGCTTTAAGGTGCCGCCTAGCTCAATATGCTATCTGAAATAGGAGCGACATAAATTGAACAAATGTGATAGAATTACGCAGAATTCTTATATTAACCATAATATAATACGATCTATTCGGGTCTCTGATTGCCCTATCATAGAAGTTTAATAGTGCATTGTACTCGTCAGTTTATGCGCTTTAAGATGCCACCTAGCCCAATACGCTATCTGAAATAGGGGCGACGTAAATTGAACAAATGTGATAAAGTTTCGCTGAATTCTTATATTAACCATAATATAAGATGACCTAATCGGGTCAATGATTGCCCTACCCGAGAAGTTTAGTAGTGTATTTTACTTGTCATTTCATGCGCTTTAAGGTGCCGTCTAGCCCAATACGCTATCTGAATTTGGAGCTACGTAAATTGAACAAACGTGATAGAATTACACAGAATTCTTATGTTAACCATAATATAATACGATCTATTCGGGTCTCCGATTGCCCTATCATAGAAGTTTAATAGTGCATTTTACTCGTATTTCATGCGCTTTAAGACGCCACCTAGCCCAATACGCAATCTCTAATCGGGGCGACGTAAATTGAACAAATGTCATAAAATTTCGCTGAATTCTCTTATTAACCATAAGATAAGATGACCTAATCGGGTCCCTGTTAGCCCTATCCGAGAAGTTTAGTAGTGCATTTTACTCGACATTTCATGCGCTTTAAGATGCCGGCTAGTCCTATGCGCTATCTGAAATTGGAGCTATGTAAATTGAACAAACATGATAGAATTACGCAGAATACTTATATTAACCATAATATAATACGGTCTATTCGGGTCTCTGATTGCCCTATCATAGAAATTTAATAGTGCATTTTACTCGTCATTTCATGCGCTTTAAGGTGCCGCTTAGCCCAATACGCTATCTGAAATAGGAGGGACGTAAATTGAACAAATGTGATAGAATTCCGCTGAATTCTTAAATTAACCATAATACAAAATGATCCAATCGGGTCTGTGTTTGCCCTACCCTAGAAGTTTAATACTGCATTTTACTCGTAGTTTCATGCGCTTTTAGATGCCACCTAGCCCAATACGCTATCTGAAATAGGGGCGACGTAAATTGAACAAATGTGATAAAATTTCGTTGAATTCTTATATTAACCATAATATAAGATGACATAATGGGGTCAATGATTGCCCTACCCGAGAAGTTTAGTAGTGCATTTTACTTGCCATTTCGTGCGCTTTAAGGTGCCGCCTAGCCCAATACGCTATCTGAAATAGCAGCGACATAAATTGAAGAAATGTGATAGAATTACGCAGAATTCTTATATTAACCATAATACAAAATGATCCAATCGGGTCTGTGTTTGCCCTACCCTAGAAGTTTATTAGTGCATTTTACTCGTCGTTTCATGCGCTTTTAGATGCCACCTAGCCCAATACGCTATCTGAAATAGGAGCGACGTAAGTTGAACAAATGTGATCAAATTACGCAGGATTCTTATATTAACCTTAATATAAAATGATCTAATCGGGTCTCTGTTTGCCCTATCATAGGAGTTTAATACTGCATTTTACTCGCCATTCGACGCGCTTTAAGATGCAGCCTAGCACAGTACGCTATCTGAAATAAGAGCGACGTAAGTTGAACAAATGTGATAGAATTACGCTGAGTTCTTATATTAACCAAAATATAAAATGATCTAATCGGGTCTCTGATTGCCCTATCATAGAAGGTTAATTGTGCATTTTACTCGCCATTTCATGCGCTTTGAGATGCCGCTTAGCCCAATACGCTATCTCAATTAGGAGCGACGTAAATTGAACAAATGTGATAGAATTTCGCTGAATCCTTATATTAACCGTAATATAAAATGATCTATTCGGGTCTCTGCTTGCCCTACCCTAGAAGTTTAACAGTGCATTTTACTCGCCACATCATGCGCTTTGAGATGCCGCTTAGCCCAATACGCTATCTGAAATAGGAGCGACGTGAATTGAACAAATGTGATAGAATTTCGCTTAATTTTTATATTAACCAAAATATAAAATTATCTAATCGGGTCTCTATTCGGCCTACACTAGAAGTTTAATAGTGCATTTTACTCGCCATTTCATGCGCTTTTAGATGCCGCCTAGCCCAATACGCTATCTGAAATAGGAGCGACGTAAGTTGAACAAATGTGATAGAATTACGCTGAATTCTTATATTAACCGTAATATAAAATGATCTAATCGGGTCTCTGATTGCCCTACCCAAGAAGTTTAATAGTGCATTTTGCTCGACATTTCATGCACTTTGAGATGCTGCTTAGCCAAATACGCTATCTGAAATAGGAGCGACGTAAATTGAACAAATGTGATAAAATTTCGCTGAATTCTTAAATTAACCATAATATAAAATGATCTAATCGGGTCTATGCTTGCCCTATCATAGAAGTTGAATAGTGCATTTTCCTCGCCATTTCATGCGCTTTAAGATGCCACCTAGCCCAATACGCTATCTGAAATAGGGGCGACGTAAATTGAACAAATGTGATAAAATTTCGCTGAATTCTTATATTAACCATAATATAAGATGACATAATGGGGTCAATGATTGCCGTACCCGAGAAGTTTAGTAGTGCATTTTACTCGTCATTTCGTGCGCTTTAAGGTGCCGCCTAGCCCAATACGCTATCTGAAATAGCAGCGACATAAATTGAAGAAATGTGATAGAATTACTCAGAATTCTTATATTAACCATAATATAATACGATCAATTCGGGTCTCAGATTGCCCTATCATAGAAGTTTAATGGTGCATTTTACTCCTCATTTCATGCGCATTAAGGTGCCGCTAAGCCCAATACGCTACCTGAGATAGGAGCGACTTAAATTGAACAAATGTGATAGAATTTCGCAGAATTCTTATATTACCCATAATATAATACGATCTATTCGGGTCTCTGATTGGCCTATCATAGAAGTTTAATTGCTCATTCTACTCGTCATTTCATGGGCTTTAAGGTGCCCCTTAACCCAATACGCTGTCTGAAGTAGGAGCAACGTAAATTGAACAAATGTGATAGAATTTCGCTGAATTCTTAAATTAACCATAATATAAAATGATCTAATCGGGTCTCTGAATGCCCTATCATACAAGCTTAATAGTGAATTTTACTCGTCATTTCATGCGCTTTATGGTGCCGCTTAGCCCAATACGCTATCTGAAATAGGAGCGACGTAAATTGAACAAATGTGATAGAATTTCGCTGAATTCTTATATTAACCATAATATAAGATGACCTAATCGGGTCAATGATAGCCCTATCCGAGAAGTTTAGTAGTGCGTTTTGCTCGTCACTTCGTGCGCTTTAAGGTGCCGGCTAGCCCAATACGCTATCTGAAATCGGAGCGACGTAAATTGAACAAATGTGATAGGATTACGCAGAATTCTTATGTTAACCATAATATAATACGATCTAGTCGCGTCTCCGATTGCCCTATCATAGAAGTTTAATAGTGCATTGTACTCGTCATTTCATGCGCTTTAAGATGCCGTCTAGCCCAATACGCAATCTGAAATAGGAGCGACGTAAATTGAACAAATGTGATAGAATATCGCTTAATTCTTATAATAACCAAAATATAAAATTATCTAATCGGGTCACTGCTCGCCCTACCCTAGAAGTTTAATAGTGCATTTTACTCGACATTTCATGCGCTTTGAGATGCCGCTTAGCCCAATACGCTATCTGAAATATGAGCGACGTAAATTGAACAAATGTGATAGAATTTCGCTGAATTCTTATATTAACCAAAATATAAAATGATCTAATCGGGTCTCTGTTCGCCCTACCCTAGAAGTTTAATAGTGCATTTCACTCGTCATTCCACGCGCTTTTGGATGCCGCCTAGCCCAGTAGGCTATCTGAAATAGGAGCGACGTAAATTGAGCAAATGTGATAGAATTTCGCTGAATTCTTATATTAACCAAAATATAAAATGATCTAATCGGGTCTCTGATTGCCCTATCATACAAGGTTAATAGTGCTCTTTACCCGCCATTCCACGCGCTTTAAGATGCCGCCTATCCCAGCAGGCTATCTGAAATAGGAGCGACGTAAATGGAACAAATGTGATAGAATTACACTGAATCCTTTTATTAAACGTAATGTAAAATGATCTAATCGGGTCTCTGTTCGCCCCACCCTAGAAGTTTAATAGTGCATTTCACTCTCCCTTCCACGCGCTTTAGGATCCCGCCTAGCCCAGTAGGCTATCTGAAATAGGAGCGACGTAAATTGAACAAATGTGATAGCATTTCGCTTAATTCTTATATTAACAGTAATATAAAATGACCTAATTGTGTCTCTGTTCGCCCTACCCTAGAAGTTTAACAGTGCATTTTACTCGCCATATCATTCGCTTTGAGATGCCGCTTATCCAAGTACGTTATCTGAAATAGGAGCGACGTAAATTGAACAAATGTCATAGAATTTCCCTGAATTCTTATATTAACCATAATGTAAAATGATCTAATCGGGTCTCTGTTCGCCATACCCTAGAAGTTTAATAGTGCATTTTACTCGCCATTCCACGCGCTTTAACATGCCACCGAGCCCAGTACGCTATCTGAAATAGGAGCGACGTAAATTGAACAAATGTGATAGAATTACGCTGCATTCTTATATTAACCGTAATACAAAATGATCTAATCGGGTCTCTGGTTGCCTTACCCTAGAAGTTTAATAGTTCATTTTACTCGCCATTTCATGCACTTTAAGATGCTGCTTAGCCCAATACGCTATCTGAAATAGGAGCGACGTAGATTGAACAAATCTGATAGAATTTCGCTGAATTCTTATATTAACCTTAATGTAAAATTATTTAATCGGGTCTCTCTTCTCCGAACCCTAGAAGCTTAATAGTGCATTTTACTCGCCATTTCATGCGCTTTGAGATGCCGCTTAGCCTAATATGCTATCTGAAATAGGAGCGACGTAAATTGAACAAATGTGATAGAATTACGCTGAATTCTTATATTAACCAAAATATAAAATGATCTAATCGGGTCTCTGTTCGCCCTACCCTAGAAGTTTAATAGTGTATTTTACTCGCCATTTCATGCGCTTTGAGATGCCGCTTAGCCAATGCGCTATCTGAAATAGGAGCGACGTAAATTGAACAAATCTGATAGAATTTCGCTGAATTCTTATATTAACCATAATGTAAAATGATCTAATCGGGTCTCTGTTCGCCATACCCTAGAAGTTTAATAGTGCATTTTACTCGCCATTTCACGCGCTTTGAGATGCCGCTTAGCCCAATACGCTATCTGAAATATGAGCGACGTAAATTGAACAAATGTGATAGAATTTCGCTGAATTCTTATATTAACCAAAATATAAAATGATCTAATCGGGTCTCTGTTCGCCCTACCCTAGAAGTTTAATAGTGCATTTCACTCGTCATTCCACGCGCTATTGGATGCCGCCTAGCCTAGTAGGCTATCTGAAATAGGAGCGACGTAAATTGAGCAAATGTGATAGAATTTCGCTGAATTCTTATATTAAACAAAATATAAAATGATCTAATCGGGTCTCTGATTGCCCTATCATACAAGGTTAATAGTGCACTTTACCCGCCATTCCACGCGCTTTAAGATGCCGCCTAGCCCAGCAGGCTATCTGAAATAGGAGCGACGTAAATGGAACAAATGTGATAGAATTACACTGAATTCTTTTATTAAACGTAATGTAAAATGATCTAATCGGGTCTGTGTTCGCCCTACCCTAGAAGTTTAATGGTGCATTTTACTCGCCATTCCACGCGCTTTAAGATGCCGCCTAGCCCAGTAGGCTATCTGAAATAGGAGCGACGTAATTTGAACAAATGCGATAGAATTACGCTGAATTCTTATATTAACCGTAATATAAAATGATCTAATCGGGTCGCTGTCTGCCCTACCCTAGAAGTTTAACAGTGCATTTTACTCGCCATTTCATGCGCTTTGAGGTGCCGCTTATCCCAATACGCTATCTGAAATATGAGCGACGTAAATTGAACAAATCTGATAGAATTTCGCTGAATTCTTATATTAACCTTAATATAAAATTATTTAATCGGGTCTCTCTTCTCCGAACCCTAGAAGTTTAATAGTGCATTTTACTCGCCATTTCATGCGCTTTGAGATGCCGCTTAGCCTAATACGCTATCTGAAATAGGAGCGACGTAAATTGAACAAATGTCATAGAATTTCCCTGAATTCTTATATTAACCATAATGTAAAATGATCTAATCGGGTCTCTGTTCGCCATACCCTAGAAGTTTAATAGTGCATTTTACTCGCCATTCCACGCGCTTTAACATGCCACCGAGCCCAGTACGCTATCTGAAATTGGAGCGACGTAAGTTGAACAAATGTGATAGAATTACGCTGCATTCTTATATCAACCGTAATACAAAATGATCTAATCTGGTCTCTGGTTGCCTTACCCTAGAAGTTTAATAGTTCATTTTACTCGCCATTTCATGCACTTTAAGATGCTGCTTAGCCCAATACGCTATCTGAAATAGGAGCGACGTAGATTGAACAAATGTGATAGAACTTTGCTGAATTCTTATATTAACCTTAATCTAAAATGATCTAATCGGGTCTCTGATCACCCTACCCTACAAGTTTAATAGTGCATTTCACTCGACATTTCATGCAATTTGAGATGCCGCTTAGCCCAATATGCTATCTGAAATATGAGCGACGTAAATTGAACAAATGTGATAGAATTTCCCTGAATTCTTATATTAAACAAAATATAAAATGATCTAATCGTGTCTCTGATTGCCCTATCATAGAAGTATAATAGTGCATTTTACTCACCATTCCACGCGCTTTAAGATGCTGCCTAGCCCAGTACGCTATCTGAAATAGGAGCGACGTAAGTTGAACAAATGTGATAGAATTACGCTGAATTCTTATATTAACCAAAATATAAAATGATCTAATCGGGTCTCTGATTGCCCTATCATACAAGGTTAATAGTGCATTTTACTCGCCATTTCATGCGCTTTGAGATGCTGCTTAGCCCAATGCGCTATCTGAAATAGGAACGACGTAAGTTGAACAAATGTGATAGAATTACGCTGAATTCTTATATTAACCAAAATATAAAATGATCTAATCGGGTCTCTGTTCGCCCTACCCTAGAAGTTAAATAGTGCATTTTACTCGCCATTCCATGCGCATTGAGATGCCGCTTAGCCCAATACGCCATCTGAAATAGGAGCGACGTACATTGAACAAATCTGATAGAATTTCGCTGAATTCGTATATTAAACGAAATATAAAATGATCTACTCGAGTCTCTGATTGCCCTATCATAGAAGTTTAATAGTCCATTTTACTCGCCATTTCTTGCGCTTTGAGATGACGCTTAGCCCAATACGCTATCCGAATTAGGAGCGACGTAAATTGAACAAATGTGATAGAATTTCGCTGAATTCTTATATTAACCTTAATGTAAAATGATCTAATCGTGTCTCTGTTCGCCCTACCCCAGAAGTTTAATAGTGCATTTCACTCGACATTTCATGCGCTTTGAGATGACGCTTAGCCCAATACCCTATCCGAAATATGAGCGACGTAAATTGAACAAATGTGATAGAATTTCTCTGAATTCTTCTATTAACCTTAATGTAAAATTATTTAATCGGGTCTCTCTTCTCCCAACCCTAGAAGTTTAATAGTGCCTTTTACTCGTCATTTCATGCGCTTTGAGATGCCGCTTAGCCCCATACGCTATCTGCAATAGGAGCGACGTAAATTGAACAAATGTGATAGAATTTCGATGAATTCTTATAATAACCATAATATAAAATGACCTAATCGGGTCTCTGTTTGCCCTATCATAGAAGTTTAATAGTGCATTTTACTGTCCATGCCACGCGCTTTAAGATGCTGCCTAGCCCAGTACGCTATCTGAAATAGGAGCGACGTAAGTTGAACAAATGTGATAGAATTACGCTGAATTCTTATATTAACCAAAATATAAAATGATCTAATCGGGTCTCTGATTGCCCTATCATACAAGGTTAATAGTGCATTTTACTCGCCATTTCATGCGCTTTGAGATGCTGCTTAGCCCAATGCGCTATCTGAAATAGGAACGACGTAAGTTGAACAAATGTGATAGAATTACGCTGAATTCTTATATTAACCAAAATATAAAATGATCTGATCGAGTCTCTGTTTGCCTTACCCTAGAAGTTTAATAGTGCATTTTACTCGCCATTTCATGCGCTTTGAGATGCTGCTTAGCCCAATACGCTAGCTGAAATGGGAGCGACGTAAATTGAACAAATGTGATAGAATTTCGCTGAATTCTTACATTAACCAAAATATAAAATGATCTGATCCAGTCTCTGATTGCCCTATCAAAGAAGCTTAGTGGTGCATTTTATTCGCCCTTCCACGCGCTTTAAGATGCCGCCTAGCCCAGTACGCTATCTGAAATAGGAGCGACGTAAGTTGAACAAATGTGATAGAATATCGCTGAATTCTTAAATTAACCATAATATAAAATGATCTAATCGGGTCTCTGTTCGCCCTACCCTACAAGTTTAATAGTGCATTTTACTCGCCATTTCTTGCGCTTTGAGATGCCGCCTAGCCCAATACGCTATCTGAAATATGAGCGACGTAAATTGAACAAATGTGATAGAATTACGCTGCATTCTTATATTAACCGTAATATATAATGATCTAATCGGGTCTCTGTTTGCCCTACACTAGAAGTTGAACAGTGCATTTTACTCGCCATTTCATGTGCTTTGAGATGCCGCTCAGCCCAATACGCTATCTGAAATAGGAGCGACGTAAATTGAACAAATGTGATAGAATTTCCCTGAATTCTTATATTAAACAAAATATAAAATGATCTAATCGGGTCTCTGATTGCCCTATCATAGAAGTATAATAGTGCATTTTACTCACCATTCCACGCGCTTTAAGATGCCGCCTAGCACAGTACGCTATCTGAAATAGGAGCGACGTAAGTTGAACAAATGTGATAGAATTACGCTGAATTCTTATATTAACCAAAATATAAAATGATCTAATCGCGTCTCTGGTTGCCCTATCATACAAGGTTAATAGTGCATTTTACTCGCCATTTCATGCGCTTTGAGATGCTGCTTAGCCCAATGCGCTATCTGAAATAGGAGCGACGTAAGTTGAACAAATGTGATAGAATTACGCTGAATTCTTATATTACCCAAAATATAAAATGATCTAATCGGGTCTCTGTTCGCCCTACCCTAGAAGTTAAATAGTGCATTTTACTCGCCATTCCATGCGCTTTGAGATGCCGCTTAGCCCAATACGCCATCTGAAATAGGAGCGACGTAAATTGAACAAATCTGATAGAATTTCGCTGAATTCGTATATTAAACGAAATATAAAATGATCTACTCGAGTCTCTGATTGCCCTATCATAGAAGTTTAACAGTCCATTTTACTCGCCATTTCTTGCGCTTTGAGATGACGCTTAGCCCAATACGCTATCCGAATTAGGAGCGACGTAAATTGAACAAATGTGATAGAATTTCGCTGAATTCTTATATTAACCTTAATGTAAAATGATCTAATCGTGTCTCTGTTCGCCCTACCCCAGAAGTTTAATAGTGCATTTCACTCGACATTTCATGCGCTTTGAGATGACGCTTAGCCCAATACCCTATCCGAAATATGAGCGACGTAAATTGAACAAATGTGATAGAATTTCTCTGAATTCTTCTATTAACCTTAATGTAAAATTATTTAATCGGGTCTCTCTTCTCCCAACCCTAGAAGTTTAATAGTGCCTTTTACTCGTCATTTCATGCGCTTTGAGATGCCGCTTAGCCCCATACGCTATCTGCAATAGGAGCGACGTAAATTGAACAAATGTGATAGAATTTCGATGAATTCTTATAATAACCATAATATAAAATGACCTAATCGGGTCTCTGTTTGCCCTATCATAGAAGTTTAATAGTGCATTTTACTGTCCATGCCACGCACTTTAAGATGCTGCCTAGCCCAGTACGCCATCTGAAATAGGAGCGACGTAAGTTGAACAAATGTGATAGAATTACGCTGAATTCTTATATTAACCAAAATATAAAATGATCTAATCGGGTCTCTGATTGCCCTATCATACAAGGTTAATAGTGCATTTTACTCGCCATTTCATGCGCTTTGAGATGCTGCTTAGCCCAATGCGCTATCTGAAATAGGAACGACGTAAGTTGAACAAATGTGATAGAATTACGCTGAATTCTTATATTAACCAAAATATAAAATGATCTGATCGAGTCTCTGTTTGCCTTACCCTAGAAGTTTAATAGTGCATTTTACTCGCCATTTCATGCGCTTTGAGATGCTGCTTAGCCCAATACGCTAGCTGAAATGGGAGCGACGTAAATTGAACAAATGTGATAGAATTTCGCTGAATTCTTACATTAACCAAAATATAAAATGATCTGATCCAGTCTCTGATTGCCCTATCAAAGAAGCTTAGTGGTGCATTTTATTCGCCCTTCCACGCGCTTTAAGATGCCGCCTAGCCCAGTACGCTATCTGAAATAGGAGCGACGTAAGTTGAACAAATGTGATAGAATATCGCTGAATTCTTAAATTAACCATAATATAAAATGATCTAATCGGGTCTCTGTTCGCCCTACCCTACAAGTTTAATAGTGCATTTTACTCGCCATTTCTTGCGCTTTGAGATGCCGCTTAGCCCAATACGCTATCTGAAATATGAGCGACGTAAATTGAACAAATGTGATAGAATTACGCTGCATTCTTATATTAACCGTAATATATAATGATCTAATCGGGTCTCTGTTTGCCCTACACTAGAAGTTGAACAGTGCATTTTACTCGCCATTTCATGTGCTTTGAGATGCCGCTCAGCCCAATACGCTATCTGAAATAGGAGCGACGTAAATTGAACAAATGTGATAGAATTTCCCTGAATTCTTATATTAAACAAAATATAAAATGATCTAATCGGGTCTCTGATTGCCCTATCATAGAAGTATAATAGTGCATTTTACTCGCCATTCCACGCGCTTTAAGATGCCGCCTAGCACAGTACGCTATCTGAAATAGGAGCGACGTAAGTTGAACAAATGTGATAGAATTACGCTGAATTCTTATATTAACCAAAATATAAAATGATCTAATCGGGTCTCTGGTTGCCCTATCATACAAGGTTAATAGTGCATTTTACTCGCCATTTCATGCGCTTTGAGATGCTGCTTAGCCCAATGCGCTATCTGAAATAGGAGCGACGTAAGTTGAACAAATGTGATAGAATTACGCTGAATTCTTATATTACCCAAAATATAAAATGATCTAATCGGGTCTCTGTTCGCCCTACCCTAGAAGTTAAATAGTGCATTTTACTCGCCATTCCATGCGCTTTGAGATGCCGCTTAGCCCAATACGCCATCTGAAATAGGAGCGACGTAAATTGAACAAATCTGATAGAATTTCGCTGAATTCGTATATTAAACGAAATATAAAATGATCTACTCGAGTCTCTGATTGCCCTATCATAGAAGTTTAACAGTCCATTTTACTCGCCATTTCTTGCGCTTTGAGATGACGCTTAGCCCAATACGCTATCCGAATTAGGAGCGACGTAAATTGAACAAATGTGATAGAATTTCTCTGAATTCTTATATTAACCTTAATGTAAAATTATTTATTCGGGTCTCTCTTCTCCCAACCCTAGAAGTTTAATAGTGCCTTTTACTCGTCATTTCATGCGCTTTGAGATGCCGCTTAGCCCAATACGCTATCTGAAATAGGAGCGACGTAAATTGAACAAATGTGATAGAATTTCGATGAATTCTTATATTAACCATAATATAAAATGACCTAATCGGGTCTCTGTTTGCCCTATCATAGAAGTTTAATAGTGCATTTTACTGTCCATGCCACGCGCTTTATGGTGGCGCCTAGACCAGAACGCTATCTGAAATAGGAGCGACGTAAATTGAACAAATGTGATAGAATTTCGCTGAATTCTTATATTAACCAAAATATAAAATGCTCTGATCGAGTCTCTGTTTGCCTTACCCTAGAAGTTTAATAGTGCATTTTACTCGCCATTTCATGCGCTTTGAGATGCTGCTTAGCCCAATACGCTAGCTGAAATGGGAGCGACGTAAGTTGAACAAATGTGATAGAATTTCGCTGAACTCTTACATTAACCAAAATATAAAATGATCTGATCCAGTCTCTGATTGCCCTATCAAAGAAGCTTAGTGGTGCATTTTATTCGCCCTTCCACGCGCTTTAATATGCCGCCTAGCCCAGTACGCTATCTGAAATAGGAGCGACGTAAGTTGAACAAATGTGATGGAATTACGCTGCATTCTTATATTAACCGTAATATAAAATGAACTAATCGGGTCTCTGTTTGCCTTACCCTAGAAGTTTAATAGTGCATTTTACTCTGCATTTCATGCTCTTTCAGATGCCGCTTAGCTCAATACGCGATCAGAAATAGGAGCGACGTAAATTGAACAAATGTGATAGAATTTCGCTGAATTCTTAAATTAATCATAATATAAAATGATCTAATCGGGTCTCTGTTTGCCCTACCCTAGAAGTTTAATAGTGCATTTTACTCGCCATTTCATGCGCTTTAAGAAGCCGCCTAGCCCAGTAGGCTATCTGAAATAGGGACGACGTAAATTGAACAAAAGTGATAGAATTTTGCTGAATTCTTCAATTAACCGTAATATAAAATGATCTAATCGGGTCTCTGTTTGCCTTTACCTAGAAGTTTAATAGTGCATTTCACTCGACATTTCATGCGCTTTGAGATGCCGCTTAGACCAATACGCTATCTGAAATAGGAGCGACGTAAATTGAACAAATGTGATAGAATATCGCTGAATTCTTAAATTAACCATAATATAAAATGATCTAATCGGGTCTCTGTTTGCCCTGCCGTACTAGTTTAGTAGTGCATCTTACTCCCCATGTCATGCTCTTTGAGATGCCGCTTAGCCCAATACGCTATCAGAAATAGGAGCGACGTAAATTGAACAAATGTGATACAATTGCGCTGAATTCTTATATTAATCAAAATATAATATGATCTAATCGGGTCTCTGATTGCCCTATCATAGAAGGTTAATTGTGCATTTTACTCGCCATTCCAGGCGCTTTAAGATGCCGCCTAGCCCAGTAGGCTATCTGAAATAGGGGCGACGTAAATTGAACAAATGTGATAGAATTTCGCTGAATTCTTAAATTAACCATAATATAAAATGATCTAATCGGGTCTCTGATTGCCCTACCCTAGACGTTTAATAGTGCATTTCACTCGTCATTTCATGCGCTTTGAGATGCCGCTTAGACCAATACGCTATCTGATATAGGAGCGACGTAAATTGAACACATGTGATAGAATTTCGCTGAATTCTTATATTATCCAAAATATAAAATGATCTAATCGGCTCTCTGATTGCCCTATCATACAAGTTTAATAGTGCAATTTACTCGCCATTCCACGCGCTTTATGATTCCGCCTAGCCCGGTAGGCTATCTGAAACAGGAGCGACGTAAATTGAACAAATGTGATAGAATTTTGCTGAATTCATAAATTAACCGTAATATAAAATGATCTAATCGGGTTTCTGTTTGCCCTACCCTAGAAGTTTAATAGTGCATTTTACTCGCCATTCCACGCGCTTTAAGATGCCGCCTAGCCCTGTACGCTATCTGAAACAGGAGCGACGTAAATTGAACAAATGTGATAGAATTTTGCTGAATTCTTAAATTAACCATAATATAAAATGATCTAATCGGGTTTCTGTTTGCCCTACCCTAGAAGTTTAAGTGTGGATTTTACTCGCCATTCCACGCGCTTAAAGATGCCGCCTAGCCCAGTACGCTATCTGACACAGGAGCGACGAAAATTGAACAAATGTGATAGAATTTTGCTGAATTCTTAAATTAACCATAATATAAAGTGATCTAACCGGGTTTCTGTTTGCCCTAACCTAGAAGTTTAATAGTGCATGATACTCGCCATTTCATGCCCTTTGAGATGCCTCTTAGCCCAATACGCTATCTGAAATAGGAGCGACGTAAATTGAACAAATGTGATAGAACTTCCCTGAATTCTTATATTAACCTTAATGTAAAATGATCTAATCGGGTCTCTGTTCGCCCTACCCTAGAAGTTTAATAGTTCATTTTACTCGCCATTTCATGCGCTTTGAGATGCCGCTTAGCCCAATACGCTATCTGAAATAGGAGCGACGTAAATTGAACAAATGTGATAGAATTTCGCTGAATTCTTAAATTAACCATAATATAAAATGATCTAATCGGGTCTCTGATTGCCCTATCATAGGAGTTTAATACTGCATTTTACTCGCCATTCGACGCGCTTTAAGATGCAGCCTAGCACAGTACGCTATCTGAAATAAGACCGACGTAAGTTGAACAAATGTGATAGAATTACGCTGAGTTCTTATATTAACCAAAATATAAAATGATCTAATCGGGTCTCTGATTGCCCTATCATAGAAGGTTAATTGTGCATTTTACTCGCCATTCCACGCGCTTTAAGATGCCGCCTAGACCAGTATGCTATCTGAAATAGGAGCGACGTAAATTGAACAAATGTGATAGAATTTCGCTGAATTCTTATATTAACCGTAATATAAAATGATCTAATCGGGTCTCTGTCTGCCCTACCCTACAAGTTTAATAGTGAATTTCACTCGACATTTCATGCGCTTTGAGATGCCGCTTAGACCAATCCGCTATCTGAAATAGGAGCGACGTAAATTGAACAAATGTGATAGAATTTCGCTGAATTCTTAAATTAACCATAATATAAAATGATCTAATCGGGTCTCTGATTGCCATATCATAGGAGTTTAATACTGCATTTTACTCGCCATTCCATGCGCTTTAAGATGCCGCCTAGCACAGTACGCTATCTGAAATAGGACCGACGTGAGGTGAACAAATGTGATAGAATTACGCTGAATTCTTATATTAACCGTAATATAAAATGATCTAATCTGGTCTCTGTTTTCCTTACCCGAGAAGTTTAATAGTGCATGTTACTCGCCATTTCATGCGCTTTGAGATGCCGCTTAGCCCAATACGCTATCTGAAATAGGAGCGACGTAATTTGAACATATGTGATAGGATTTCGCTGAATTCTTATATTAACCAAAATATAAAATGATCTAATCGGGTCTCTGATTGCCCTATCGTAGAAGATTAATAGTGAATTGTACTCGCCATTCCACGCGCTTTAAGATGCCGTCTGGCCCAGTACGCTATCTGAAATAGGAGCGACGTAAATTGAACAAATATGTTAGAATTTTGCTGAATTCTTAAATTGACCATAATATAAAATGATCTAATCGGGCCTCTGTTCGCCCTACCCTTGACGTTTAATAGTGCATTTCACTCGTCATATCATGCACTTTGAGATGCCGCTTAGACCAATACGCTATCTGATATAGGAGCGACGTAAATTGAACACATGTGATAGAATTTCGCTGAATCCTTATATTAACCAAAATATAAAATGATCCAATCGGGTCTCTGATGCCCTATCATAGAAGTTTCATAGTGCATTTTACTCGCCATTCCACGCGCTTTAAGATTCCGCCTAGCCCGGTACGCTATCTGAAATAGGAGCGATGTAAATTGAACAAATGTGATAGAATTTTGCTGAATTCTTAAATTAACCATAATATAAAATGATCTAATCGGGTCTATGTTTGCCCTACCCTAGATGATTAATACTGTATTTTACTCGCCATTTCATGCGCTTTGAGATGCCGCTTAGCCCAATACGCTATCTGAAATAGGAGCGACGTAAATTGAACAAATGTGATAGAATCTTGCTGAATTCTTAAATTAACCATAATATAAAATGATCTAATCGGGTCTATGTTTGCCCTACGCTAGAAGATTAATAGTGCATCTTACTCGCCATTTCATGCGCTTTGAGATGCCAGCCTGCCCAATACGCTATCTGAAATAGGGGCGACGTAAATTGAACAAATGTGATAGAATTTCTCAGAATTCTAATATTAACCATAATATAATACGATCAATTCGGGTCTCAGATTGCCCTATCACAGAAGTTTAATAGTGCATTTTACTCCTCATTTCATGCGCTTTAAGGTGCCGCTAAGCCCAATACGCTACCTGAGATAGGAGCGACATAAATTGAACAAATGTGATAGAATTACGCAGAATTCTTATATTAACCATAATATAATACGATCTATTCGGGTCTCTGATTGGCCTATCATAGAAGTTTAATTGCTCATTTTACTCGTCATTTCATGCGCTTTAAGGTGCCCCTTAACCCAATACGCTGTCTGAAGTAGGAGCCACGTAAATTGAAGAAATGTGATAGAATTTCGCTGAATTCTTAGAATAACCATAATATAAAATGATCTAATCGTGTCTCTGATTGCCCTATCATACAAGCTTAATAGTGCGTTTTACTCGTCATTTCATGCGCTTTAAGGTGCCGCTTAGCCCAATACGCTATCTGAAATAGGAGCGACATAAATTGAACAAATGTGATAGAATTACGCAGAATTCTTATATTAACCATAATATAATACGATCTATTCGGGTCTCTGATTGCCCTATCATAGAAGTTTAATAGTGCATTTTCCTCGTCATTTCATGCGCCTTAAGATGCCACCTAGCCCAATACGCTATCTGAAATAGGGGCGACGTAAATTGAACAAATGTGATAAAGTTTCGCTGAATTCTTATATTAACCATAATATAAGATGACCTAATCGGGTCAATGATTGCCCTACCCGAGAAGTTTAGTAGTGTATTTTACTTGTCATTTCATGCGCTTTAAGGTGCCGTCTAGCCCAATACGCTATCTGAATTTGGAGCTACGTAAATTGAACAAACGTGATAGAATTACACAGAATTCTTATGTTAACCATAATATAATACGATCTATTCGGGTCTCCGATTGCCCTATCATAGAAGTTTAATAGTGCATTTTACTCGTCATTTCATGCGCTTTAAGATGCCACCTAGCCCAATACGCAATCTCTAATCGGGGCGACGTAAATTGAACAAATGTCATAAAATTTCGCTGAATTCTCTTATTAACCATAAGATAAGATGACCTAATCGGGTCCCTGTTAGCCCTATCCGAGAAGTTTAGTAGTGCATTTTACTCGACATTTCATGCGCTTTAAGATGCCGGCTAGTCCTATGCGCTATCTGAAATTGGAGCTATGTAAATTGAACAAACATGATAGAATTACGCAGAATACTTATATTAACCATAATATAATACGATCTATTCGGGTCTCTGATTGCCCTATCATAGAAATTTAATAGTGCATTTTACTCGTCATTTCATGCGCTTTAAGGTGCCGCTTAGCCCAATACGCTATCTGAAATAGGAGGGACGTAAATTGAACAAATGTGATAGAATTCCGCTGAATTCTTAAATTAACCATAATACAAAATGATCCAATCGGGTCTGTGTTTGCCCTACCCTAGAAGTTTAATACTGCATTTTACTCGTAGTTTCATGCGCTTTTAGATGCCACCTAGCCCAATACGCTATCTGAAATAGGGGCGACGTAAATTGAACAAATGTGATAAAATTTCGTTGAATTCTTATATTAACCATAATATAAGATGACATAATGGGGTCAATGATTGCCCTACCCGAGAAGTTTAGTAGTGCATTTTACTTGCCATTTCGTGCGCTTTGAGGTGCCGCCTAGCCCAATACGCTATCTGAAATAGCAGCGACATAAATTGAAGAAATGTGATAGAATTACGCAGAATTCTTATATTAACCATAATACAAAATGATCCAATCGGGTCTGTGTTTGCCCTACCCTAGAAGTTTATTAGTGCATTTTACTCGTCGTTTCATGCGCTTTTAGATGCCACCTAGCCCAATACGCTATCTGAAATAGGAGCGACGGAAGTTGAACAAATGTGATCAAATTACGCAGGATTCTTATATTAACCTTAATATAAAATGATCTAATCGGGTCTCTGTTTGCCCTATCATAGGAGTTTAATACTGCATTTTACTCGCCATTCGACGCGCTTTAAGATGCAGCCTAGCACAGTACGCTATCTGAAATAAGAGCGACGTAAGTTGAACAAATGTGATAGAATTACGCTGAGTTCTTATATTAACCAAAATATAAAATGATCTAATCGGGTCTCTGATTGCCCTATCATAGAAGGTTAATTGTGCATTTTACTCGCCATTTCATGCGCTTTGAGATGCCGCTTAGCCCAATACGCTATCTCAATTAGGAGCGACGTAAATTGAACAAATGTGATAGAATTTCGCTGAATCCTTATATTAACCAAAATATAAAATGATCTAATCGGGTCCCTGATTCCCTATCATAGAAGTTTAATAGTGCACTTTACTCGCCATTCCACGCGCTTTAAGATGCCGCTTAGCCCAATACGCTATCTGAAATAGGAGCGACGTAAATTGAACGAATGTGATAGAATTTCGCTGAATCCTTATATTAACCAAAATATAAAATGATCTAATCGGGTCTCTGATTCCCTATCATAGAATTTTAATAGTGCATTTTACTCGCCATTTCATGCGCTTTTAGATGCCGCCTAGCCCAATACGCTATCTGAAATAGGAGCGACGTAAATTGAACAAATGTGATAGAATTTCGCTGAATTCTTATATTAACCAAAATATAAAATGATCTAATCGGGTCTCTGATTGCCCTATCATACAAGCTTAATAGTGAATTTTACTCGTCATTTCATGCGCTTTATGGTGCCGCTTAGCCCAATACGCTATCTGAAATAGGAGCGACGTAAATTGAACAAATGTGATAGAATTTCGCTGAATTCTTATATTAACCATAATATAAGATGACCTAATCGGGTCAATGATAGCCCTATCCGAGAAGTTTAGTAGTGCGTTTTACTCGTCACTTCGTGCGCTTTAAGGTGCCGGCTAGCCCAATACGCTATCTGAAATAGCAGCGACATAAATTGGAGAAATGTGATAGAATTACGCAGAATTCTTATATTAACCATAATACAAAATGATCCAATCGGGTCTGTGTTTGCCCTACCCTAGAAGTTTAATAGTGCATTTCACTCGTCGTTTCATGCGCTTTCAGATGCCACCTAGCCCAATACGCTATCTGAAATAGGAGCGACGTAAGTTGAACAAATGTGATAAAATTACGCAGGATTCTTATATTAACCGTAATATAAAATGATCTAATCGGGTCTCTGTTTGCCCTATCATAGGAGTTTAATACTGCATTTTACTCGCCATTCGACGCGCTTTAAGATGCAGCCTAGCACAGTACGCTATCTGAAATAGGAGCGACGTAAATTGAACAAATGTGATAGAATTTCGCTGAATTCTTATATTAACCAAAATATAAAATGATCTGATCGAGTCTCTGATTGCCCTATCATAGAAGTTTAATAGTGCATTTTACTCGTCATTCCACGCGCTTTAAGATGCCGCCTAGCCCAGTAGGCCATCTGAAATAGGAGCGACGTGCATTGAACAAATGTGATAGAATTTCGCTGAATTCTTATATTAACCGTAATATAAAATGATCTATTCGGGTCTCTGCTTGCCCTACCCTAGAAGTTTAACAGTGCATTTTACTCGCCACATCATGCGCTTTGAGATGCCGCTTAGCCCAATACGCTATCTGAAATAGGAGCGACGTGAATTGAACAAATGTGATAGAATTTCGCTTAATTTTTATATTAACCAAAATATAAAATTATCTAATCGGGTCTCTATTCGGCCTACACTAGAAGTTTAATAGTGCATTTTACTCGCCATTTCATGCGCTTTTAGATGCCGCCTAGCCCAATACGCTATCTGAAATAGGAGCGACGTAAGTTGAACAAATGTGATAGAATTACGCTGAATTCTTATATTAACCGTAATATAAAATGATCTAATCGGGTCTCTGATTGCCCTACCCAAGAAGTTTAATAGTGCATTTTGCTCGACATTTCATGCACTTTGAGATGCTGCTTAGCCAAATACGCTATCTGAAATAGGAGCGACGTAAATTGAACAAATGTGATAAAATTTCGCTGAATTCTTAAATTAACCATAATATAAAATGATCTAATCGGGTCTATGCTTGCCCTATCATAGAAGTTGAATAGTGCATTTTCCTCGCCATTTCATGCGCTTTAAGATGCCACCTAGCCCAATACGCTATCTGAAATAGGGGCGACGTAAATTGAACAAATGTGGTAAAATTTCGCTGAATTCTTATATTAACCATAATATAAGATGACATAATGGGGTCAATGATTGCCCTACCCGAGAAGTTTAGTAGTGCATTTTACTCGTCATTTCGTGCGCTTTAAGGTGCCGCCTAGCCCAATACGCTATCTGAAATAGCAGCGACATAAATTGAAGAAATGTGATAGAATTACTCAGAATTCTTATATTAACCATAATATAATACGATCAATTCGGGTCTCAGATTGCCCTATCATAGAAGTTTAATGGTGCATTTTACTCCTCATTTCATGCGCATTAAGGTGCCGCTAAGCCCAATACGCTACCTGAGATAGGAGCGACTTAAATTGAACAAATGTGATAGAATTTCGCAGAATTCTTATATTACCCATAATATAATACGATCTATTCGGGTCTCTGATTGGCCTATCATAGAAGTTTAATTGCTCATTCTACTCGTCATTTCATGGGCTTTAAGGTGCCCCTTAACCCAATACGCTGTCTGAAGTAGGAGCAACGTAAATTGAACAAATGTGATAGAATTTCGCTGAATTTTTAAATTAACCATAATATAAAATGATCTAATCGGGTCTCTGAATGCCCTATCATACAAGCTTAATAGTGAATTTTACTCGTCATTTCATGCGCTTTATGGTGCCGCTTAGCCCAATACGCTATCTGAAATAGGAGCGACGTAAATTGAACAAATGTGATAGAATTTCGCTGAATTCTTATATTAACCATAATATAAGATGACCTAATCGGGTCAATGATAGCCCTATCCGAGAAGTTTAGTAGTGCGTTTTACTCGTCACTTCGTGCGCTTTAAGGTGCCGGCTAGCCCAATACGCTATCTGAAATCGGAGCGACGTAAATTGAACAAATGTGATAGGATTACAGAGAATTCTTATGTTAACCATAATATAATACGATCTAGTCGCGTCTCCGATTGCCCTATCATAGAAGTTTAATAGTGCATTGTACTCGTCATTTCATGCGCTTTAAGATGCCGTCTAGCCCAATACGCAATCTGAAATAGGAGCGACGTAAATTGAACAAATGTGATCGAATTTCGCTGAATTCTTATATTAACCATAATATAAGATGACCTGATCGGGTCAATGATAGCCCTATCCGAGAAGTTTAGTAGTGCGTTTTACTCGTCACTTCGTGCGCTTTAAGATGCCGGCTAGCCCATTACGCTATCTGAAATCGGAGCGACGTAAATTGAACAAATGTGATAGAGTTACGCAGAATTCTTATATTAACCATAATATAAGATGATCTAATCGGGTTTCTGATTGCCCTATCCTAGAAGTTTAGTAGTGCATTTTACTCGACATTTCATGCGCTTTAAGATGCCGTCTAGCCCAATACGCTATCTGAAATTGGAGCTACGTAAATTGAACAAACGTGATAGAATTACGCAGAATTCTGATATTAACCATAATATAATACGATCTAGTCGCGTCTACGATTGCCCTATCATAGAAGTTTAATAGTGCATTTTACTCGTCATTTCATGCGCTTTAAGGTGCCGCTTAGCCCAATAAGCTATCTGAAATAGGAGCGACGTAAATTGAACAAATGTGATAGAATTTCGCTGAATTCTTAAATTAACCATAATACAAAATGATCCAATCGGTTCTGTGTTTGCCCGACCCTAGAAGTTTAATAGTGCATTTTACTCGTCATTTCGTGCGCTCTATGATGCCAGCTAGCCCAATACGCTATCTGAAATAGGGGCGACGTAAGTTGAACAAATGTGATAGAATTACTCAGAATTCTTATATTAACCATAATATAATACGATCAATTCGGGTCTCAGATTGCCCTATAATAGAAGTTTAATGGTGCATTTTACTCCTCATTTCATGCGCTTTAAGGTGCCGCTAAGCCCAATACGCTACCTGAGATAGGAGCGACATAAATTGAACAAATGTGATAGAATTACGCAGAATTCTTATATTAACCATAATATAATACGATCTATTCGGGTCTCTGATTGGCCTATCATAGAAGTTTAATTGCTCATTCTACTCGTCATTTCATGCGCTTTAAGGTGCCCCTTAACCCAATACGCTGTCTGAAGTAGGAGCAACGTAAATTGAACAAATGTGATAGAATTTCGCTGAATTCTTAAATTAACCATAATATAAAATGATCTAATCGGGTCTCTGATTGCCCTATCATACAAGCTTAACAGTGAATTTTACTCGTCATTTCATGCGCTTTATGGTGCCGTTTAGCCCAATACGCTATCTGAAATAGGAGCGACGTAAATTGAACAAACCTGATAGAATTTCGCTGAATTCTTATTTTAACCATAATATAAGATGACCTAATCGGGTCTCTGATTGCCCTATCCGAGAAGTTTAGTAGTGAATTTTACTCGACATTTCATGCGCTTTAAGATGCCGTCTAGCCCAATACGCTATCTGAAATTGGAGCTACGTAAATTGAACAAACGTGATAGGATGACGCAGAATTCTTATGTTAACCATAATATAATACGATCTAGTCGCGTCTCCGATTGCCCTATCATAGAAGTTTAATAGTGCATTTTACTCGTCATTTCATGCGCTTTAAGATGCCGTCCAGCCCAATACGCTATCTGAAATTGGAGCTACGTAAATTGAACAAACGTGATAGAATTACGCAGAATTCTGATATTAACCATAATATAATACGATATAGTCGCGTCTCCGATTGCCCTACCATAGAAGTTTAATAGTGCATTTTACTCGTCATTTCATGGGCTTTAAGGTGCCCCTTAACCCAATACGCTGTCTGAAGTAGGAGCAACGTAAATTGAACAAATGTGATAGAATTTCGCTGAATTCTTAAATTAACCATAATATAAAATGATCTAATCGGGTCTCTGAATGCCCTATCATACAAGCTTAATAGTGAGTTTTACTCGTCATTTCATGCGCTTTATGGTGCCGCTTAGCCCAATACGCTATCTGAAATAGGAGCGACGTAAATTGAACAAATGTGATAGAATTTCGCTGAATTCTTAAATTAACCATAATACAAAATGATCCAATCGGGACTGTGTTTGCCCTACCCTAGAAGTTTAATAGTGCATTTTACTCGTCGTTTCATGCGCTTTTGGATGCCACCTAGCCCAATACGCTATCTGAAATAGGGGCGACGTAAATTGAACAAATGTGATAAAATTTCGCTGAATTCTTATATTAACCATAATATAAGATGACCTAATCGGGTCTTTGATAGCCCTATCCGAGAAGTTTAATAGTGCGTTTTACTCGTCACTTCGTGCGCCTTAAGGTGCCGCCTAGCCCAATACGCTATCTGAAATCGGAGTGACGTAAATTGAACAAATGTGATAGAATTACGCAGAATTCTTATATTAACCATAATATAAGATGATCTAATCGGGTTTCTGATTGCCCTATCCTAGAAGTTTAGTAGTGCATTTTACTCGACATTTCATGCGCTTTAAGGTGCCGCTTAGCCCAATACGCTATCTGAAATAGGAGCGACGTAAATTGAACAAACGTGATAGAATTTCGCTGAATTCTTATATTAACCATAGTATAAGAAGACCTAATCAGGTCTCAGAGTGCCCTATCCGAGAAGTTTAGTAGTGCATTTTACTCGTCATTTCATGCGCTTTAAGATGCCAGCTAGCCCAATACGCTATCTGAAATAGGGGCGACGTAAATTGAACAAATGTGATAGAATTACTCAGAATTCTTATATTAACCATAATATAATACGATCTAGTCGGATCTCTGATTGCCCTATCATAGAAGTTCAATAGAGCATTTTACTCGCCATTTCATGCGCTTTAAGGTGCCGCTTAGCCCAATATGCTATCTGAAATAGTAGCGACGTAAAT
The DNA here is from genome assembly GCA_916610135.2 of Macropis europaea. Lineage (NCBI taxonomy): Eukaryota > Metazoa > Arthropoda > Insecta > Hymenoptera > Melittidae > Macropis > Macropis europaea. Next base: position 62,778 of record CAKAJE020001109.1, on the reverse strand, counting down.
TGAATAAATGTGATAGAATTTCGCTGAATTCTTAAATTAACCATAATATAAAATGATCTAATCGGGACTCTGTTTACCCTACCCTAGAAGTTTAATAGTGCATTTTACTCGCTATTTTATGTGCTTTAAGGTGCCGCTTAGCCCAATACCCTATCTGAAATAAGAGCGACGTAAATTGAACAAGTGTGATAGAATTTCGCTGTATTCTTATATTAACCATAATATAAGATGACCTACGCGGGTCTCTGATTGCCCTGCCCGAGAAGTTTAGTAGTGCATTTTACTCGTCATTTCATGCGCTTTAAGGTGCCGCATAGCCCAATACGCTATCTGAAATTGGAGCGACATAAATTGAACAAATGTGATAGAATTACGTGGAATTCTTATATTAACAATTATATAAAATGATCTAATCGGGTCTCTGATTGCCCTATCATAGAAGTTTAATAGGACATTTTACTCGCCATTTCATGCGCTTTAAGGTGCCGCTTAGCCCAATACCCTATCTGAAATAGGAGCGACGTAAATTGAACAAATGTGATAGAATTTCGCTGAATTCTTATATTAACCATAATATAATACGATCTATTCGGGTCACTGATTGGCCTATCATAGAAGTTTAATAGTTCATTTTACTCGTCATTTCATGCGCTTTAAGGTGCCGCCAAGTCCAATGCGCTATCTGAAATAGGGGCGACGTAAATTGAGCAAATGTGATAAAATTTCGCTGAATTCCTGTATTAACCATAGTATAAGATGACCAAATCAGGTCTCTGATTGCCCTATCAGAGAAGTTTAGTAGTGCATTTTACTCGACATTTCATGCGCTTTAAGATGCCGCCTAGTCCAATGCGCTGTCTGAAATTGGAGCTACGTAAATTGAACAAACGTGATAGAATTACGCAGAATACTTATATTAACCATAATATAATACGATCTATTCGGTTCTCTGATTGCCCTATCATAGAAGTTTAATAGTGTATTTTACTCGCCATTTCATGCGCTTTAAGGTGCCGCCTAGCCCAATACGCTATCTGAAATAGGGGCGACGTAAATTGAGCAAATGTGATAAAATTTCGCTGAATTCTTATATTAACCATACTATAAGATGACCTAATCGGGTCTCTGATTGCCTTATCCGAGAAGTTTAGTAGTGCATTTTACTCAGCATTTCATGCGCTGTAAGATGCCGGCTAGTCCAATGCGCTATCTGAAATTGGAGCTACGTAAATTGAACAAACGTGACAGAATTACGCAGAATTCTTATATTAACCATAATATAATACGATCTATTCGGGTCTCTGATTGCCCTACCACAGAAGATTAATAGTTCATTTTACTCGTCATTTCATGCGCTTTAAGGTGCCGCCTAGCCCAACACGCTATCTGAAATAGGAGCGATATAAATTGAACAAATGTGATAAAATTACGTTAAATTCTTATTTTAACAATAATATAAAATGATCTAATCGGGTCTCGTATTGCCCTATCCGAGAAGTTTAGTATTGCATTTTACTCGACATTTCATGCGCTTTAATATGCCGCCTCGCCCAATACGCTATCTGAAATAGGAGCGACGTAAATTGAACAAATGTGATAGAATTACGCCGAATTCTTATATTAATCATAATATAAGATGACCTAATCGGATCACTGATTGTCCTATCATAGAAGTTTAATAGTGAATTTTACTCATCATTTCATGCGGTTTAAGATGCCATCTAGCCCAATACGCTATCTGAAATAGGCGCGACGTAAATTGAACAAATGTGATAGAATTACGCTGCATCCTTATATTAATCATAATATAAGATGACCTTATCGGGTATCTGATTGCCCTATCCTAGAAGTTTAGTAGTGCATTTTACTCGACATTTTATGCGCTTTAAGATGCCGATTAGCCCAATCCGCTATCTGGAATAGGAGCGACGTAAATTGAACAAATGTAATAGATTTACACTGAATTGTTATATTAATCATAATATAAGATGATCTAATCGGGTCTCTGATTGCCCTATCACAGAAGTTTAATAGTGCATTTTACTCGCCATTTCATGCGCTTTGAGGTGCCGTTTATTCCAATACGCTATCTGAAATAGGAGCGTCGTAAATTGAACAAGTGTGACAGAGTTTCGCTGAATTCTTAAATTAACCATAATATAAAATGATCTAATTCGGTCTCTGTTTGCCCTACCCTGGAAGTTTAATAGTGCATTTTACTCGGCATTTCATGCGCTTTCAGATTCCACATAGCCCAATACGCCATCAGAAATAGGGGCGACGTAAATTGAACAAATGTGATAGAATTACGCTGCATCCTTATATTAATCATAATATAAGATGACCTTATCGGGTATCTGATTGCCCTATCCTAGAAGTTTAGTAGTGAATTTTACTCGACATTTTATGCGCTTTAAGGTGCCGATTAGCCCAATACGCTATCTGAAATAGGAGCGACGTAAATTGAACAAATGTAATAGATTTACACTGAATTGTTGTATTAATCATAATATAAGATGATCTAATCGGGTCTCCGATTGCCCTATCACAGAAGTTTAATAGTGCATGTTACTCGCCACTTCATGCGCTTTGAGGTGCCGCATATCCCAATACGCTGTCTGAAATAGGAGCGACATAAATTGAGCAAATGTGATAGAATTACGCAGAATTCTTGTATGAACCATAATATAGAATCATCTAATCGGGTCGCTGATTGCCCTATCACAGAAGTTTAATAGTGCATTTTACTCGCCATTTCATGCGCTTTGAGGTGCCGTTTATTCCAATACGCTATCTGAATCGGAGCGTCGTAAATTGAACAAGTGTGATAGAGTTTCGCTGAATTCTTAAATTAACCATAATATAAAATGATCTAATCCGGTCTCTGTTTGCCCTACCCTAGAAGTTTAATAGTGAATTTTACTCGACATTTCATGCGCTTTCAGATTCAACATAGCCCAATACGCCATCTGAAATAGGGGCGACGTAAATTGAACAAACGTGATAGAATTACGCAGAATTCTTATATTAACCATAATATAATACGATCTATTCGGTTCTCTGATTGCCCTATCATAGAAGTTTAATAGTGTATTTTACTCGCCATTTCATGCGCTTTAAAGTGCCGCCTAGCCCAATACGCTATCTGAAATAGGGGCGACGTAAATTGAGCAAATGTGATAAAATTTCGCTGAATTCTTATATTAACCATACTATAAGATGACCTAATCGGGTCTCTGATTGCCCTATCCGAGAAGTTTAGTAGTGCATTTTACTTGCCATTTCATGCGCTTTAAGGTGCGCTTAGCCCAATACGCTATCTGTAATAAGAGCGACGTAAATTAGACAAATATGATAGAATTACACTGAATTCTTATATTAACCACAATATAAAATGATCTAATCGGGTCTCTGATTGCCCTATCATACAAGTTTAATAGTGCATTTTACTCGTCATTCCATGCGGTTTAAGATGCCGCCTATCCCAATACGCTATCTGAAATAGGAGCGACGTAAATTGTACAAATGTGACAGAATTTCGCTGAATTCTTAAATTAACCATAATCTAAAAGGATCTAATCGGATCTCTGTTTGCCCTACCCTAGAGGTTTAATAGTGCATTTTACACGACATTTCATGCGCTTTAAGATGCCACCTAGCCCAATACGCTATCTGAAATTGGAGCTACGTAAATTGAACAAGTGTGATAGAGTTTCGCTGAATTCTTATATTAACCATAATATAACGTGATATAATCTGGTCTCTGATTACCCTATCCGAGATGTTTAGTAGTGCATTTTACTCGAAATGCCATGCGCTTTAAGATGTCGCTTAGCCCAATACGCTATCTGAAATACGGGCGACGTAAATTGAACAAATGTGAAAAAAGTACGTTGAATTCTTATATTAACAATAATATAAAATGATCTAATCGGGTCTCTGATTGCCCTATCATAGAAGGTTGGTAGTGCATTTTACTCGTCATTCCACGCGCTTCAAGATGCCGCCTAGTCCAATACGGTACCTGACATAGGAGCGACGTAAATTGAACAAATGTAATAGATTTACACTGAATTGTTATATTAATGATAATATAAGATGATCTAATCGGGTCTCTGATTACCCTATCACAGAAGGTTAGTAGTGCATTTTACTCGTTATTCCATGCGCTTTACGGTGCCGGCTAGCCCAATACTCTATCCGAAATAGGAGCGACGTAAATTGAACGAATGTGACAGAATTACGCTGCATCCTTATATTAATCATAATATAGAATGATCTATTCGGGTCTCTGATTGCCTTATCATAGAAGTTTAATAGGTCATTTTACTCGCCATTTCATGCGCTTTAAGGTGCCGCCTAGCCCAATACGCTACCTGAAATTGGAGCTACGTGAGTTGAACAAGCGTGACAGAATTTCCCTGAATTCTTATATTAAACATAATATAAGATGACCTAATCGGGTCTCTGTTTGCCCTATCCGAGAAGCTTAGTAGTGCATTTTACTCGACATTTCATGCGCTTTATGATGCCACCTAGCCCAGTACGCTATTTGAAATAGGGGCGACGTAAATTGATCAAATGTGATAGAATTTCGCTGAATTCTAATATTAACAATAATATAAAATGATCTAAACGGGTCTCTGATTGCCCTATGATAGAAGCTTCGCAGTGCATTTTACTCGCCATTTCATGCGCCTTAAGGTGCCGTTTAGTCCAATACGCTATCTGAAATTGGAACGTCGTAAATTGAACAAATGTGATAGAATTTCGCTGAATTCTTAAATAAACCATAATATAAAATGATCTAATCGGATCTCTGATTGCCCCATCAGAGAAGGCTAGTAGTGCATCTTACTCGTCATTCCACGCGCTTTAAGATGCCGCCTAGCCCAATATACTATCTGAAATAGGAGCGCCGTAAATTGTACAAATGTGATAGAATTACGCCGAATTCTTATATTAATCATAATATAAGATGACCTAATCGGATCACTGATTGTCCTATCATAGAAGTTTAATAGTGAATTTTACTCATCATTTCATGCGCTTTAAGATGCCATCTAGCCCAATACGCTATCTGAAATAGGCGCGACGTAAATTGAACAAATGTGATAGAATTACGCTGCATCCTTATATTAATCATAATATAAGATGACCTTATCGGGTATCTGATTGCCCTATCCTAGAAGTTTAGTAGTGCATTTTACTCGACATTTTATGCGCTTTAAGATGCCGATTAGCCCAATCCGCTATCTGGAATAGGAGCGACGTTAATTGAACAAATGTAATAGATTTACACTGAATTGTTATATTAATCATAATATAAGATGATCTAATCGGGTCTCTGATTGCCCTATCACAGAAGTTTAATAGTGCATTTTACTCGCCATTTCATGCGCTTTGAGGTGCCGTTTATTCCAATACGCTATCTGAAATAGGAGCGTCGTAAATTGAACAAGTGTGATAGAGTTTCGCTGAATTCTTAAATTAACCATAATATAAAATGATCTAATCGGGTCTCTGTTTGCCCTACCACAGAAGTTTCATAGTGCATTTTACTCGCCATTCCACGCGCTTTACGATGCCGGCTAGCCCAGTAGGCTATCTGAAATAGGAGCGACGTAAACTGAACAAATGTGATAGAATTTCGCTGAATTCTTATATTAACCGTAATATAAAATGATCTAATCGGGTCTCTGTCTGCCCTACCCTAGAAGTTTAACAGTGCATTTTACTCGCCATTCCACGCGCTTTACGATGCCGGCTAGCCCAGTAGGCTATCTGAAAAAGGAGCGACGTAAATTGAACAAATGTGATAGAATTTCGCTGAATTCTTATATTAACCGTAATATAAAATGATCTAATCGGGTCTCTGTTTGCCTTAACCTAGAAGTTTAGTAGTGCATTTTACTCGCGATTTCATGCGCTTTGAGATGCCGCTTGGCCCAATACGCTATCTGCAATAGGAGCGACGTAAATTGAACAAATGTGATAGAATTTCGCTGAATTCTTATATTAACCAAAATATAAAATGATATAATCGGGTCTCTGATTGCCCTATCATAGAAGTTAATTAGAGAATTTTACTCGCCATTCCACGCGCTTTAAGATGCCGCCTAGCCCAGTGCGCAGTCTGAAATAGGAGCGACGTAAATTGTACAAATGTGATAGAATTTTACTGAATTCTTAAATTAACCATTATATAAAATGATCTAATCGGGTCTGTGTTTGCCCTACCCTACTAGTTTAATAGTGCATTTTACTCGCCATGTCATGCTCTTTGAGATGCCGCTTAGCCCAATACGCTATCAGAAATAGGAGCGACGTAAATTCAACAAATGTGATAGAATTTCGCTGAATTCTTAAATTATCCATAATATAAAATGATCTACTCGGGTCTCTGTTTGCCCTACCCTAGAAGTTTAATTGTGCATTTTACTCGCCATTTCATGCGGTTTGAGATGCCGCTTAGCCCAATGCGCTATCTGAAATAGGAGCGACGTAAATTGAACAAATGTGATAGAATTTCCCTGAATCCTTATATTAAACAAAATATAAAATGATCTAATCGGGTCTCTGATTGCCCTATCATAGAAGTTTAATAGTGCATTTTACTTGCCATTCCACGCGCTTTAAGATGCCGCCTAGCCCAGTATGCTATCTGAAATAGGAGCGACGTAAATTGAACAAATGTGATAGAATTTCGCTGAATTCTTATATTAACCATAATGTAAAATGATCTAATCGGGTCTCTGTTCGCCATACCCTAGAAGTTTAATAGTGCATTTTACTCGCCATTCCACGCGCTTTAACATGCCACCGAGCCCAGTACGCTATCTGAAATAGGAGCGACGTAAATTGAACAAATGTGATAGAATTTCGCTGAATTCTTATATTAACCATAATGTAAAATGATCTAATCCGGTCTCTGTTCGCCATACCCTAGAAGTTTAATAGTGCATTTTACTTGCCATTCCACGCGCTTTAAGATGCCGCCTAGCCCAATACGCTATCTGAAATATGAGCGACGTAAATTGAACAAATCTGATAGAATTTCGCTGAATTCTTATATTAACCTTAATATAAAATTATTTAATCGGGTCTCTCTTCTCCGAACCCTAGAAGTTTAATAGTGCATTTTACACGCCATTTCATGCGCTTTGAGATGCCGCTTAGCCTAATACGCTATCTGAAATAGGAGCGACGTAAATTGAACAAATGTCATAGAATTTCCCTGAATTCTTATATTAACCATAATGTAAAATGATCTAATCGGGTCTCTGTTCGCCATACCCTAGAAGTTTAATAGTGCATTTTACTCGCCATTCCACGCGCTTTAACATGCCACCGAGCCCAGTACGCTATCTGAAATAGGAGCGACGTAAATTGAACAAATGTGATAGAATTACGCTGCATTCTTATATTAACCGTAATACAAAATGATCTAATCTGGTCTCTGGTTGCCTTACCCTAGAAGTTTAATAGTTCATTTTACTCGCCATTTCATGCACTTTAAGATGCTGCTTAGCCCAATACGCTATCTGAAATAGGAGCGACGTAGATTGAACAAATGTGATAGAACTTTGCTGAATTCTTATATTAACCTTAATCTAAAATGATCTAATCGGGTCTCTGTTCACCCTACCCTACAAGTTTAATAGTGCATTTCACTCGACATTTCATGCACTTTGAGATGCCGCTTAGCCCAATATGCTATCTGAAATATGAGCGACGTAAGTTGAACAAATGTGATAGAATTACGCTGAATTCTTATATTAACCAAAATATAAAATGATCTAATCGGGTCTCTGATTGCCCTATCATACAAGGTTAATAGTGCATTTTACTCGCCATTTCATGCGCTTTGAGATGCTGCTTAGCCCAATGCGCTATCTGAAATAGGAACGACGTAAGTTGAACAAATGTGATAGAATTACGCTGAATTCTTATATTAACCAAAATATAAAATGATCTGATCGAGTCTCTGTTTGCCTCACCCTAGAAGTTTAATAGTGCATTTTACTCGCCATTTCATGCGCTTTGAGATGCTGCTTAGCCCAATACGCTAGCTGAAATGGGAGCGACGTAAATTGAACAAATGTGATAGAATTTCGCTGAATTCTTACATTAACCAAAATATAAAATGATCTGATCCAGTCTCTGATTGCCCTATCAAAGAAGCTTAGTGGTGCATTTTGTTCGCCCTTCCACGCGCTTTAAGATGCCGCCTAGCCCAGTACGCTATCTGAAATAGGAGCGACGTAAGTTGAACAAATGTGATAGAATATCGCTGAATTCTTAAATTAACCATAATATAAAATGATCTAATCGGGTCTCTGTTCGCCCTACCCTACAAGTTTAATAGTGCATTTTACTCGCCATTTCTTGCGCTTTGAGATGCCGCTTAGCCCAATACGCTATCTGAAATATGAGCGACGTAAATTGAACAAATGTGATAGAATTACGCTGCATTCTTATATTAACCGTAATATATAATGATCTAATCGGGTCTCTGTTTGCCCTACACTAGAAGTTGAACAGTGCATTTTACTCGCCATTTCATGTGCTTTGAGATGCCGCTTAGCCCAATACGCTATCTGAAATAGGAGCGACGTAAATTGAACAAATGTGATAGAATTTCCCTGAATTCTTATATTAAACAAAATATAAAATGATCTAATCGGGTCTCTGATTGCCCTATCATAGAAGTATAATAGTGCATTTTACTCACCATTCCACGCGCTTTAAGATGCCGCCTAGCACAGTACGCTATCTGAAATAGGAGCGACGTAAGTTGAACAAATGTGATAGAATTACGCTGAATTCTTATATTAACCAAAATATAAAATGATCTAATCGGGTCTCTGATTGCCCTATCATACAAGGTTAATAGTGCATTTTACTCGCCATTTCATGCGCTTTGAGATGCTGCTTAGCCCAATGCGCTATCTGAAATAGGAGCGACGTAAGTTGAACAAATGTGATAGAATTACGCTGAATTGTTATATTACCCAAAATATAAAATGATCTAATCGGGTCTCTGTTCGCCCTACCCTAGAAGTTAAATAGTGCATTTTACTGGCCATTCCATGCGCTTTGAGATGCCGCTTAGCCCAATACGCCATCTGAAATAGGAGCGACGTAAATTGAACAAATCTGATAGAATTTCGCTGAATTCGTATATTAAACGAAATATAAAATGATCTACTCGAGTCTCTGATTGCCCTATCATAGAAGTTTAATAGTCCATTTTACTCGCCATTTCTTGCGCTTTGAGATGACGCTTAGCCCAATACGCTATCCGAATTAGGAGCGACGTAAATTGAACAAATGTGATAGAATTTCTCTGAATTCTTATATTAACCTTAATGTAAAATTATTTATTCGGGTCTCTCTTCTCCCAACCCTAGAAGTTTAATAGTGCCTTTTACTCGTCATTTCATGCGCTTTGAGATGCCGCTTAGCCCAATACGCTATCTGAAATAGGAGCGACGTAAATTGAACAAATGTGATAGAATTTCGATGAATTCTTATATTAACCATAATATAAAATGACCTAATCGGGTCTCTGTTTGCCCTATCATAGAAGTTTAATAGTGCATTTTACTGTCCATGCCACGCGCTTTATGGTGGCGCCTAGACCAGAACGCTATCTGAAATAGGAGCGACGTAAATTGAACAAATGTGATAGAATTTCGCTGAATTCTTATATTAACCAAAATATAAAATGCTCTGATCGAGTCTCTGTTTGCCTTACCCTAGAAGTTTAATAGTGCATTTTACTCGCCATTTCATGCGCTTTGAGATGCTGCTTAGCCCAATACGCTAGCTGAAATGGGAGCGACGTAAATTGAACAAATGTGATAGAATTTCGCTGAATTCTTACATTAACCAAAATATAAAATGATCTGATCCAGTCTCTGATTGCCCTATCAAAGAAGCTTAGTGGTGCATTTTATTCGCCCTTCCACGCGCTTTAAGGTGCCGCCTAGCCCAGTACGCTATCTGAAATAGGAGCGACGTAAGTTGAACAAATGTGATGGAATTACGCTGCATTCTTATATTAACCGTAATATAAAATGAACTAATCGGGTCTCTGTTTGCCTTACCCTAGAAGTTTAATAGTGCATTTTACTCTGCATTTCATGCTCTTTCAGATGCCGCTTAGCTCAATACGCGATCAGAAATAGGAGCGACGTAAATTGAACAAATGTGATAGAATTTCGCTGAATTCTTAAATTAATCATAATATAAAATGATCTAATCGGGTCTCTGTTTGCCCTACCCTAGAAGTTTAATAGTGCATTTTGCTCGCCATTTCATGCGCTTTAAGAAGCCGCCTAGCCCAGTAGGCTATCTGAAATAGGGACGACGTAAATTGAACAAAAGTGATAGAATTTTGCTGAATTCTTCAATTAACCGTAATATAAAATGATCTAATCGGGTCTCTGTTTGCCTTTACCTAGAAGTTTAATAGTGCATTTCACTCGACATTTCATGCGCTTTGAGATGCCGCTTAGACCAATACGCTATCTGAAATAGGAGCGACGTAAATTGAACAAATGTGATAGAATATCGCTGAATTCTTAAATTAACCATAATATAAAATGATCTAATCGGGTCTCTGTTTGCCCTGCCGTACTAGTTTAGTAGTGCATCTTACTCCCCATGTCATGCTCTTTGAGATGCCGCTTAGCCCAATACGCTATCAGAAATAGGAGCGACGTAAATTGAACAAATGTGATACAATTGCGCTGAATTCTTATATTAATCAAAATATAATATGATCTAATCGGGTCTCTGATTGCCCTATCATAGAAGGTTAATTGTGCATTTTACTCGCCATTCCAGGCGCTTTAAGATGCCGCCTAGCCCAGTAGGCTATCTGAAATAGGGGCGACGTAAATTGAACAAATGTGATAGAATTTCGCTGAATTCTTAAATTAACCATAATATAAAATGATCTAATCGGGTCTCTGATTGCCCTACCCTAGACGTTTAATAGTGCATTTCACTCGTCATTTCATGCGCTTTGAGATGCCGCTTAGACCAATACGCTATCTGATATAGGAGCGACGTAAATTGAACACACGTGATAGAATTTCGCTGAATTCTTATATTATCCAAAATATAAAATGGTCTAATCGGCTCTCTGATTGCCCTATCATACAAGTTTAATAGTGCAATTTACTCGCCATTCCACGCGCTTTATGATTCCGCCTAGCCCGGTAGGCTATCTGAAACAGGAGCGACGTAAATTGAACAAATGTGATAGAATTTTGCTGAATTCATAAATTAACCGTAATATAAAATGATCTAATCGGGTTTCTGTTTGCCCTACCCTAGAAGTTTAATAGTGCATTTTACTCGCCATTCCACGCGCTTTAAGATGCCGCCTAGCCCTGTACGCTATCTGAAACAGGAGCGACGTAAATTGAACAAATGTGATAGAATTTTGCTGAATTCTTAAATTAACCATAATATAAAATGATCTAATCGGGTTTCTGTTTGCCCTACCCTAGAAGTTTAAGTGTGGATTTTACTCGCCATTCCACGCGCTTAAAGATGCCGCCTAGCCCAGTACGCTATCTGACACAGGAGCGACGAAAATTGAACAAATGTGATAGAATTTTGCTGAATTCTTAAATTAACCATAATATAAAGTGATCTAACCGGGTTTCTGTTTGCCCTAACCTAGAAGTTTAATAGTGCATGTTACTCGCCATTTCATGCCCTTTGAGATGCCTCTTAGCCCAATACGCTATCTGAAATAGGAGCGACGTAAATTGAACAAATGTGATAGAACTTCCCTGAATTCTTATATTAACCTTAATGTAAAATGATCTAATCGGGTCTCTGTTCGCCCTACCCTAGAAGTTTAATAGTTCATTTTACTCGCCATTTCATGCGCTTTGAGATGCCGCTTAGCCCAATACGCTATCTGAAATAGGAGCGACGTAAATTGAACAAATGTGATAGAATTTCGCTGAATTCTTAAATTAACCATAATATAAAATGATCTAATCGGGTCTCTGATTGCCCTATCATAGGAGTTTAATACTGCATTTTACTCGCCATTCGACGCGCTTTAAGATGCAGCCTAGCGCAGTACGCTATCTGAAATAAGACCGACGTAAGTTGAACAAATGTGATAGAATTACGCTGAGTTCTTATATTAACCAAAATATAAAATGATCTAATCGGGTCTCTGATTGCCCTATCATAGAAGGTTAATTGTGCATTTTACTCGCCATTCCACGCGCTTTAAGATGCCGCCTAGACCAGTATGCTATCTGAAATAGGAGCGACGTAAATTGAACAAATGTGATAGAATTTCGCTGAATTCTTATATTAACCGTAATATAAAATGATCTAATCGGGTCTCTGTCTGCCCTACCCTACAAGTTTAATAGTGAATTTCACTCGACATTTCATGCGCTTTGAGATGCCGCTTAGACCAATCCGCTATCTGAAATAGGAGCGACGTAAATTGAACAAATGTGATAGAATTTCGCTGAATTCTTAAATTAACCATAATATAAAATGATCTAATCGGGTCTCTGATTGCCATATCATAGGAGTTTAATACTGCATTTTACTCGCCATTCCATGCGCTTTAAGATGCCGCCTAGCACAGTACGCTATCTGAAATAGGACCGACGTGAGGTGAACAAATGTGATAGAATTACGCTGAATTCTTATATTAACCGTAATATAAAATGATCTAATCTGGTCTCTGTTTGCCTTACCCGAGAAGTTTAATAGTGCATGTTACTCGCCATTTCATGCGCTTTGAGATGCCGCTTAGCCCAATACGCTATCTGAAATAGGAGCGACGTAATTTGAACATATGTGATAGGATTTCGCTGAATTCTTATATTAACCAAAATATAAAATGATCTAATCGGGTCTCTGATTGCCCTATCGTAGAAGATTAATAGTGAATTGTACTCGCCATTCCACGCGCTTTAAGATGCCGTCTGGCCCAGTACGCTATCTGAAATAGGAGCGACGTAAATTGAACAAATATGTTAGAATTTTGCTGAATTCTTAAATTGACCATAATATAAAATGATCTAATCGGGCCTCTGTTCGCCCTACCCTTGACGTTTAATAGTGCATTTCACTCGTCATTTCATGCGCTTTGAGATGCCGCTTAGCCCAATACGCTATCTGAAATAGGAGCGACGTAAATTGAACGAATGTGATAGAATTTCGCTGAATCCTTATATTAACCAAAATATAAAATGATCTAATCGGGTCTCTGATTCCCTATCATAGAATTTTAATAGTGCATTTTACTCGCCATTTCATGCGCTTTTAGATGCCGCCTAGCCCAATACGCTATCTGAAATAGGAGCGACGTAAATTGAACAAATGTGATAGAATTTCGCTGAATTCTTATATTAACCAAAATATAAAATGATCTGATCGAGTCTCTGATTGCCCTATCATAGAAGTTTAATAGTGCATTTTACTCGTCATTCCACGCGCTTTAAGATGCCGCCTAGCCCAGTAGGCCATCTGAAATAGGAGCGACGTGCATTGAACAAATGTGATAGAATTTCGCTGAATTCTTATATTAACCGTAATATAAAATGATCTATTCGGGTCTCTGCTTGCCCTACCCTAGAAGTTTAACAGTGCATTTTACTCGCCACATCATGCGCTTTGAGATGCCGCTTAGCCCAATACGCTATCTGAAATAGGAGCGACGTAAGTTGAACAAATGTGATAGAATTACGCTGAATTCTTATATTAACCGTAATATAAAATGATCTAATCGGGTCTCTGATTGCCCTACCCAAGAAGTTTAATAGTGCATTTTGCTCGACATTTCATGCACTTTGAGATGCTGCTTAGCCAAATACGCTATCTGAAATAGGAGCGACTTAAATTGAACAAATGTGATAGAATTTCGCAGAATTCTTATATTACCCATAATATAATACGATCTATTCGGGTCTCTGATTGGCCTATCATAGAAGTTTAATTGCTCATTCTACTCGTCATTTAATGGGCTTTAAGGTGCCCCTTAACCCAATACGCTGTCTGAAGTAGGAGCAACGTAAATTGAACAAATGTGATAGAATTTCGCTGAATTCTTAAATTAACCATAATATAAAATGATCTAATCGGGTCTCTGAATGCCCTATCATACAAGCTTAATAGTGAATTTTACTCGTCATTTCATGCGCTTTATGGTGCTGCTTAGCCCAATACGCTATCTGAAATAGGAGCGACGTAAATTGAACAAATGTGATAGAATTTCGCTGAATTCTTATATTAACCATAATATAAGATGACCTAATCGGGTCAATGATAGCCCTATCCGAGAAGTTTAGTAGTGCGTTTTGCTCGTCACTTCGTGCGCTTTAAGGTGCCGGCTAGCCCAATACGCTATCTGAAATCGGAGCGACGTAAATTGAACAAATGTGATAGGATTACGCAGAATTCTTATGTTAACCATAATATAATACGATCTAGTCGCGTCTCCGATTGCCCTATCATAGAAGTTTAATAGTGCATTGTACTCGTCATTTCATGCGCTTTAAGATGCCGTCTAGCCCAATACGCAATCTGAAATAGGAGCGACGTAAATTGAACAAATGTGATAGAATATCGCTTAATTCTTATAATAACCAAAATATAAAATTATCTAATCGGGTCACTGCTCGCCCTACCCTAGAAGTTTAATAGTGCATTTTATTCGCCATTTCATGCGCTTTGAGATGCCGCTTAGCCCAATACGCTATCTGAAATATGAGCGACGTAAATTGAACAAATGTGATAGAATTTCGCTGAATTCTTATATTAACCAAAATATAAAATGATCTAATCGGGTCTCTGTTCGCCCTACCCTAGAAGTTTAATAGTGCATTTCACTCGTCATTCCACGCGCTTTTGGATGCCGCCTAGCCCAGTAGGCTATCTGAAATAGGAGCGACGTAAATTGAGCAAATGTGATAGAATTTCGCTGAATTCTTATATTAACCAAAATATAAAATGATCTAATCGGGTCTCTGATTGCCCTATCATACAAGGTTAATAGTGCACTTTACCCGCCATTCCACGCGCTTTAAGATGCCGCCTAGCCCAGCAGGCTATCTGAAATAGGAGCGACGTAAATGGAACAAATGTGATAGAATTACACTGAATCCTTTTATTAAACGTAATGTAAAATGATCTAATCGGGTCTCTGTTCGCCCCACCCTAGAAGTTTAATAGTGCATTTCACTCTCCCTTCCACGCGCTTTAGGATCCCGCCTAGCCCAGTAGGCTATCTGAAATAGGAGCGACGTAAATTGAACAAATGTGATAGCATTTCGCTTAATTCTTATATTAACAGTAATATAAAATGACCTAATTGTGTCTCTGTTCGCCCTACCCTAGAAGTTTAACAGTGCATTTTACTCGCCATATCATTCGCTTTGAGATGCCGCTTATCCAAGTACGTTATCTGAAATAGGAGCGACGTAAATTGAACAAATGTTATAGAATTACGCTGAATTCTTATATTAACCGTAATATAAAATGATCTAATCGCGTCTCTGTTTGCCTTACCCTAGAAGTTTAATAGTGCATTTTACTCGCCATTCCACGCGCTTTAAGATGCCGCCTAGCCCAGTGGGCTATCTGAAATAGGAGCGACGTAATTAGAACAAATGTGATAGAATTACGCTGAATTCTTATATTACCCGCAATATAAAATCATGTAATCGGGTCTCTGTTTACCCTACCCTAGAAGTATAATAGTGCATTTTACTCGCCATGTCATGCGATTTGAGATGCCGCTTAGCCCAATACGCCAGCTGAAATAGGAGCGACGTAAATTGAAAAAATGTGATAGAATTTCGCTGAATTCTTATTTTAACCATAATGTAAAATGATCTAATCGGGTCTCTGTTCGCCATACCCTAGAAGTTTAATAGTGCATTTTACTCGCCATTCCACGCGCTTTAACATGCCACCGAGCCCAGTACGCTATCTGAAATAGGAGCGACGTAAATTGAACAAATGTGATAGAATTACGCTGCATTCTTATATTAACCGTAATACAAAATGATCTAATCGGGTCTCTGGTTGCCTTACCCTAGAAGTTTAATAGTTCATTTTACTCGCCATTTCATGCACTTTAAGATGCTGCTTAGCCCAATACGCTATCTGAAATAGGAGCGACGTAGATTGAACAAATCTGATAGAATTTCGCTGAATTCTTATATTAACCTTAATGTAAAATTATTTAATCGGGTCTCTCTTCTCCGAACCCTAGAAGCTTAATAGTGCATTTTACTCGCCATTTCATGCGCTTTGAGATGCCGCTTAGCCTAATACGCTATCTGAAATAGGAGCGACGTAAATTGAACAAATGTGATAGAATTACGCTGAATTCTTATATTAACCAAAATATAAAATGATCTAATCGGGTCTCTGTTCGCCCTACCCTAGAAGTTTAATAGTGTATTTTACTCGCCATTTCATGCGCTTTGAGATGCCGCTTAGCCCAATGCGCTATCTGAAATAGGAGCGACGTAAATTGAACAAATCTGATAGAATTTCGCTGAATTCTTATATTAACCATAATGTAAAATGATCTAATCGGGTCTCTGTTCGCCATACCCTAGAAGTTTAATAGTGCATTTTACTCGCCATTTCACGCGCTTTGAGATGCCGCTTAGCCCAATACGCTATCTGAAATATGAGCGACGTAAATTGAACAAATGTGATAGAATTTCGCTGAATTCTTATATTAACCAAAATATAAAATGATCTAATCGGGTCTCTGTTCGCCCTACCCTAGAAGTTTAATAGTGCATTTCACTCGTCATTCCACGCGCTATTGGATGCCGCCTAGCCTAGTAGGCTATCTGAAATAGGAGCGACGTAAATTGAGCAAATGTGATAGAATTTCGCTGAATTCTTATATTAAACAAAATATAAAATGATCTAATCGGGTCTCTGATTGCCCTATCATACAAGGTTAATAGTGCACTTTACCCGCCATTCCACGCGCTTTAAGATGCCGCCTAGCCCAGCAGGCTATCTGAAATAGGAGCGACGTAAATGGAACAAATGTGATAGAATTACACTGAATTCTTTTATTAAACGTAATGTAAAATGATCTAATCGGGTCTCTGTTCGCCCCACCCTAGAAGTTTAATAGTGCATTTCACTCGCCCTTCCACGCGCTTTAGGATCCCGCCTAGCCCAGTAGGCTATCTGAAATAGGAGCGACGTAAATTGAACAAATGTGATAGCATTTCGCTTAATTCTTATATTAACAGTAATATAAAATGACCTAATTGTGTCTCTGTTCGCCCTACCCTAGAAGTTTAACAGTGCATTTTACTCGCCATATCATTCGCTTTGAGATGCCGCTTATCCAAGTACGCTATCTGAAATAGGAGCGACGTAAATTGAACAAATGTGATAGAATTACGCTGAATTCTTATATTAACCGTAATATAAAATGATCTAATCGGGTCTCTGTTTGCCTTTACCTAGAAGTGTAATAGTGCATTTTACTCGCCATTCCACGCGCTTTAAGATGCCGCCTAGCCCAGTAGGCTATCTGAAATAGGAGCGACGTAATTTGAACAAATGTGATAGAATTACGCTAAATTCTTATATTAACCGTAATATAAAATGATCTAATCGCGTCTCTGTTTGCTTTACCCTAGAAGTTTAATAGTGCATTTTACTCGCCATTCCACGCGATTTAAGATGCCGCCTAGCCCAGTGGGCTATCTGAAATAGGAGCGACGTAATTTGAACAAATGTGATAGAATTACGCTGAATTCTTATATTAACCGCAATATAAAATGATGTAATCGGGTCTCTGTTTACCCTACCCTAGAAGTTTAATAGTGCATTTTACTCGCCATGCCATGCGATTTGAGATGCCGCTTAGCCCAATACGCCAGCTGAAATAGGAGCGACGTAAATTGAAAAAATGTGATAGAATTTCGCTGATTTCTTATTTTAACCATAATGTAAAATGATCTAATCGGGTCTGTGTTCGCCCTACCCTAGAAGTTTAATGGTGCATTTTACTCGCCATTCCACGCGCTTTAAGATGCCGCCTAGCCCAGTAGGCTATCTGAAATAGGAGCGACGTAATTTGAACAAATGCGATAGAATTACGCTGAATTCTTATATTAACCGTAATATAAAATGATCTAATCGGGTCGCTGTCTGCCCTACCCTAGAAGTTTAACAGTGCATTTTACTCGCCATTTCATGCGCTTTGAGGTGCCGCTTAGCCCAATACGCTATCTGAAATATGAGCGACGTAAATTGAACAAATCTGATAGAATTTCGCTGAATTCTTATATTAACCTTAATGTAAAATTATTTAATCGGGTCTCTCTTCTCCGAACCCTAGAAGTTTAATAGTGCATTTTACTCGCCATTTCATGCGCTTTGAGATGCCGCTTAGCCTAATACGCTATCTGAAATAGGAGCGACGTAAATTGAACAAATGTCATAGAATTTCCCTGAATTCTTATATTAACCATAATGTAAAATGATCTAATCGGGTCTCTGTTCGCCATACCCTAGAAGTTTAATAGTGCATTTTACTCGCCATTCCACGCGCTTTAACATGCCACCGAGCCCAGTACGCTATCTGAAATAGGAGCGACGTAAATTGAACAAATGTGATAGAATTACGCTGCATTCTTATATTAACCGTAATACAAAATGATCTAATCTGGTCTCTGGTTGCCTTACCCTAGAAGTTTAATAGTTCATTTTACTCGCCATTTCATGCACTTTAAGATGCTGCTTAGCCCAATACGCTATCTGAAATAGGAGCGACGTAGATTGAACAAATGTGATAGAACTTTGCTGAATTCTTATATTAACCTTAATCTAAAATGATCTAATCGGGTCTCTGTTCACCCTACCCTACAAGTTTAATAGTGCATTTCACTCGACATTTCATGCACTTTGAGATGCCGCTTAGCCCAATATGCTATCTGAAATATGAGCGACGTAAATTGAACAAATGTGATAGAATTTCCCTGAATTCTTATATTAAACAAAATATAAAATGATCTAATCGGGTCTCTGATTGCCCTATCATAGAAGTATAATAGTGCATTTTACTCACCATTCCACGCGCTTTAAGATGCTGCCTAGCCCAGTACGCTATCTGAAATAGGAGCGACGTAAGTTGAACAAATGTGATAGAATTACGCTGAATTCTTATATTAACCAAAATATAAAATGATCTAATCGGGTCTCTGATTGCCCTATCATACAAGGTTAATAGTGCATTTTACTCGCCATTTCATGCGCTTTGAGATGCTGCTTAGCCCAATGCGCTATCTGAAATAGGAACGACGTAAGTTGAACAAATGTGATAGAATTACGCTGAATTCTTATATTAACCAAAATATAAAATGATCTAATCGGGTCTCTGTTCGCCCTACCCTAGAAGTTAAATAGTGCATTTTACTCGCCATTCCATGCGCTTTGAGATGCCGCTTAGCCCAATACGCCATCTGAAATAGGAGCGACGTAAATTGAACAAATCTGATAGAATTTCGCTGAATTCGTATATTAAACGAAATATAAAATGATCTACTCGAGTCTCTGATTGCCCTATCATAGAAGTTTAATAGTCCATTTTACTCGCCATTTCTTGCGCTTTGAGATGACGCTTAGCCCAATACGCTATCCGAATTAGGAGCGACGTAAATTGAACAAATGTGATAGAATTTCGCTGAATTCTTATATTAACCTTAATGTAAAATTATTTATTCGGGTCTCTCTTCTCCCAACCCTAGAAGTTTAATAGTGCCTTTTACTCGTCATTTCATGCGCTTTGAGATGCCGCTTAGCCCAATACGCTATCTGAAATAGGAGCGACGTAAATTGAACAAATGTGATAGAATTTCGATGAATTCTTATATTAACCATAATATAAAATGACCTAATCGGGTCTCTGTTTGCCCTATCATAGAAGTTTAATAGTGCATTTTACTGTCCATGCCACGCGCTTTATGGTGGCGCCTAGACCAGAACGCTATCTGAAATAGGAGCGACGTAAATTGAACAAATGTGATAGAATTTCGCTGAATCCTTATATTAACCAAAATATAAAATGCTCTGATCGAGTCTCTGTTTGCCTTACCCTAGAAGTTTAATAGTGCATTTTACTCTGCATTTCATGCTCTTTCAGATGCCGCTTAGCTCAATACGCGATCAGAAATAGGAGCGACGTAAATTGAACAAATGTGATAGAATTTCGCTGAATTCTTATATTAACCATAATATAAAATGACCTAATCGGGTCTCTGTTTGCCCTATCATAGAAGTTTAATAGTGCATTTTACTGTCCATGCCACGCGCTTTATGGTGGCGCCTAGACCAGAACGCTATCTGAAATAGGAGCGACGTAAATTGAACAAATGTGATAGAATTTCGCTGAATCCTTATATTAACCAAAATATAAAATGCTCTGATCGAGTCTCTGTTTGCCTTACCCTAGAAGTTTAATAGTGCATTTTACTCTGCATTTCATGCTCTTTCAGATGCCGCTTAGCTCAATACGCGATCAGAAATAGGAGCGACGTAAATTGAACAAATGTGATAGAATTTCGCTGAATTCTTAAATTAATCATAATATAAAATGATCTAATCGGGTCTCTGTTTGCCCTACCCTAGAAGTTTAATAGTGCATTTTACTCGCCATTTCATGCGCTTTAAGAAGCCGCCTAGCCCAGTAGGCTATCTGAAATAGGGACGACGTAAATTGAACAAAAGTGATAGAATTTTGCTGAATTCTTCAATTAACCGTAATATAAAATGATCTAATCGGGTCTCTGTTTGCCTATACCTAGAAGTTTAATAGTGCATTTCACTCGACATTTCATGCGCTTTGAGATGCCGCTTAGACCAATACGCTATCTGAAATAGGAGCGACGTAAATTGAACAAATGTGATAGAATATCGCTGAATTCTTAAATTAACCATAATATAAAATGATCTAATCGGGTCTCTGTTTGCCCTGCCGTACTAGTTTAGTAGTGCATCTTACTCCCCATGTCATGCTCTTTGAGATGCCGCTTAGCCCAATACGCTATCAGAAATAGGAGCGACGTAAATTGAACAAATGTGATACAATTGCGCTGAATTCTTATATTAATCAAAATATAATATGATCTAATCGGGTCTCTGATTGCCCTATCATAGAAGGTTAATTGTGCATTTTACTCGCCATTCCAGGCGCTTTAAGATGCCGCCTAGCCCAGTAGGCTATCTGAAATAGGGGCGACGTAAATTGAACAAATGTGATAGAATTTCGCTGAATTCTTAAATTAACCATAATATAAAATGATCTAATCGGGTCTCTGATTGCCCTACCCTAGACGTTTAATAGTGCATTTCACTCGTCATTTCATGCGCTTTGAGATGCCGCTTAGACCAATACGCTATCTGATATAGGAGCGACGTAAATTGAACACATGTGATAGAATTTCGCTGAATTCTTATATTATCCAAAATATAAAATGATCTAATCGGCTCTCTGATTGCCCTATCATACAAGTTTAATAGTGCAATTTACTCGCCATTCCACGCGCTTTATGATTCCGCCTAGCCCGGTAGGCTATCTGAAACAGGAGCGACGTAAATTGAACAAATGTGATAGAATTTTGCTGAATTCATAAATTAACCGTAATATAAAATGATCTAATCGGGTTTCTGTTTGCCCTACCCTAGAAGTTTAATAGTGCATTTTACTCGCCATTCCACGCGCTTTAAGATGCCGCCTAGCCCTGTACGCTATCTGACACAGGAGCGACGAAAATTGAACAAATGTGATAGAATTTTGCTGAATTCTTAAATTAACCATAATATAAAGTGATCTAACCGGGTTTCTGTTTGCCCTAACCTAGAAGTTTAATAGTGCATTTTACTCTGCATTTCATGCTCTTTCAGATGCCGCTTAGCTCAATACGCGATCAGAAATAGGAGCGACATAAATTGAAGAAATGTGATAGAATTACGCAGAATTCTTATATTAACCATAATACAAAATGATCCAATCGGGTCTGTGTTTGCCCTACCCTAGAAGTTTATTAGTGCATTTTACTCGTCGTTTCATGCGCTTTTAGATGCCACCTAGCCCAATACGCTATCTGAAATAGGAGCGACGTAAGTTGAACAAATGTGATCAAATTACGCAGGATTCTTATATTAACCTTAATATAAAATGATCTAATCGGGTCTCTGTTTGCCCTATCATAGGAGTTTAATACTGCATTTTACTCGCCATTCGACGCGCTTTAAGATGCAGCCTAGCACAGTACGCTATCTGAAATAAGAGCGACGTAAGTTGAACAAATGTGATAGAATTACGCTGAGTTCTTATATTAACCAAAATATAAAATGATCTAATCGGGTCTCTGATTGCCCTATCATAGAAGGTTAATTGTGCATTTTACTCGCCATTTCATGCGCTTTGAGATGCCGCTTAGCCCAATACGCTATCTCAATTAGGAGCGACGTAAATTGAACAAATGTGATAGAATTTCGCTGAATCCTTATATTAACCAAAATATAAAATGATCTAATCGGGTCCCTGATTCCCTATCATAGAAGTTTAATAGTGCACTTTACTCGCCATTCCACGCGCTTTAAGATGCCGCTTAGCCCAATACGCTATCTGAAATAGGAGCGACGTAAATTGAACGAATGTGATAGAATTTCGCTGAATCCTTATATTAACCAAAATATAAAATGATCTAATCGGGTCTCTGATTCCCTATCATAGAATTTTAATAGTGCATTTTACTCGCCATTTCATGCGCTTTTAGATGCCGCCTAGCCCAATACGCTATCTGAAATAGGAGCGACCGTAAATTGAACAAATGTGATAGAATTTCGCTGAATTCTTATATTAACCAAAATATAAAATGATCTAATCGGGTCTCTGATTGCCCTATCATACAAGCTTAATAGTGAATTTTACTCGTCATTTCATGCGCTTTATGGTGCCGCTTAGCCCAATACGCTATCTGAAATAGGAGCGACGTAAATTGAACAAATGTGATAGAATTTCGCTGAATTCTTATATTAACCATAATATAAGATGACCTAATCGGGTCAATGATAGCCCTATCCGAGAAGTTTAGTAGTGCGTTTTACTCGTCACTTCGTGCGCTTTAAGGTGCCGGCTAGCCCAATACGCTATCTGAAATAGCAGCGACATAAATTGAAGAAATGTGATAGAATTACGCAGAATTCTTATATTAACCATAATACAAAATGATCCAATCGGGTCTGTGTTTGCCCTACCCTAGAAGTTTAATAGGGCATTTCACTCGTCGTTTCATGCGCTTTCAGATGCCACCTAGCCCAATACGCTATCTGAAATAGGAGCGACGTAAGTTGAACAAATGTGATAAAATTACGCAGAATTCTTATATTAACCGTAATATAAAATGATCTAATCGGGTCTCTGTTTGCCCTATCATAGGAGTTTAATACTGCATTTTACTCGCCATTCGACGCGCTTTAAGATGCAGCCTAGCACAGTACGCTATCTGAAATAAGAGCGACGTAAGTTGAACAAATGTGATAGAATTACGTTGAGTTCTTATATTAACCAAAATATAAAATGATCTAATCGGGTCTCTGATTGCCCTATCATAGAAGGTTAATTGTGCATTTTACTCGCCATTTCATGCGCTTTGAGATGCCGCTTAGCCCAATACGCTATCTGAATTAGGAGCGACGTAAATTGAACAAATGTGATAGAATTTCGCTGAATCCTTATATTAACCAAAATATAAAATGATCTAATCGGGTCCCTGATTCCCTATCATAGAAGTTTAATAGTGCATTTTACTCGCCATTCCACGCGCTTTAAGATGCCGCTTAGCCCAATACGCTATCTGAAATAGGAGCGACGTAAATTGAACGAATGTGATAGAATTTCGCTGAATCCTTATATTAACCAAAATATAAAATGATCTAATCGGGTCTCTGATTCCCTATCATAGAATTTTAATAGTGCATTTTACTCGCCATTTCATGCGCTTTTAGATGCCGCCTAGCCCAATACGCTATCTGAAATAGGAGCGACGTAAATTGAACAAATGTGATAGAATTTCGCTGAATTCTTATATTAACCAAAATATAAAATGATCTGATCGAGTCTCTGATTGCCCTATCATAGAAGTTTAATAGTGCATTTTACTCGTCATTCCACGCGCTTTAAGATGCCGCCTAGCCCAGTAGGCCATCTGAAATAGGAGCGACGTGCATTGAACAAATGTGATAGAATTTCGCTGAATTCTTATATTAACCGTAATATAAAATGATCTATTCGGGTCTCTGCTTGCCCTACCCTAGAAGTTTAACAGTGCATTTTACTCGCCACATCATGCGCTTTGAGATGCCGCTTAGCCCAATACGCTATCTGAAATAGGAGCGACGTGAATTGAACAAATGTGATAGAATTTCGCTTAATTTTTATATTAACCAAAATATAAAATTATCTAATCGGGTCTCTATTCGGCCTACACTAGAAGTTTAATAGTGCATTTTACTCGCCATTTCATGCGCTTTTAGATGCCGCCTAGCCCAATACGCTATCTGAAATAGGAGCGACGTAAGTTGAACAAATGTGATAGAATTACGCTGAATTCTTATATTAACCGTAATATAAAATGATCTAATCGGGTCTCTGATTGCCCTACCCAAGAGTTTAATAGTGCATTTTGCTCGACATTTCATGCACTTTGAGATGCTGCTTAGCCAAATACGCTATCTGAAATAGGAGCGACTTAAATTGAACAAATGTGATAGAATTTCGCAGAATTCTTATATTACCCATAATATAATACGATCTATTCGGGTCTCTGATTGGCCTATCATAGAAGTTTAATTGCTCATTCTACTCGTCATTTCATGGGCTTTAAGGTGCCCCTTAACCCAATACGCTGTCTGAAGTAGGAGCAACGTAAATTGAACAAATGTGATAGAATTTCGCTGAATTCTTAAATTAACCATAATATAAAATGATCTAATCGGGTCTCTGAATGCCCTATCATACAAGCTTAATAGTGAATTTTACTCGTCATTTCATGCGCTTTATGGTGCTGCTTAGCCCAATACGCTATCTGAAATAGGAGCGACGTAAATTGAACAAATGTGATAGAATTTCGCTGAATTCTTATATTAACCATAATATAAGATGACCTAATCGGGTCAATGATAGCCCTATCCGAGAAGTTTAGTAGTGCGTTTTGCTCGTCACTTCGTGCGCTTTAAGGTGCCGGCTAGCCCAATACGCTATCTGAAATCGGAGCGACGTAAATTGAACAAATGTGATAGGATTACGCAGAATTCTTATGTTAACCATAATATAATACGATCTAGTCGCGTCTCCGATTGCCCTATCATAGAAGTTTTATAGTGCATTGTACTCGTCATTTCATGCGCTTTAAGATGCCGTCTAGCCCAATACGCAATCTGAAATAGGAGCGACGTAAATTGAACAAATGTGATAGAATATCGCTTAATTCTTATAATAACCAAAATATAAAATTATCTAATCGGGTCACTGCTCGCCCTACCCTAGAAGTTTAATAGTGCATTTTATTCGCCATTTCATGCGCTTTGAGATGCCGCTTAGCCCAATACGCTATCTGAAATATGAGCGACGTAAATTGAACAAATGTGATAGAATTTCGCTGAATTCTTATATTAACCAAAATATAAAATGATCTAATCGGGTCTCTGATTGCCCTATCATACAAGGTTAATAGTGCACTTTACCCGCCATTCCACGCGCTTTAAGATGCCGCCTAGCCCAGCAGGCTATCTGAAATAGGAGCGACGTAAATGGAACAAATGTGATAGAATTACACTGAATTCTTTTATTAAACGTAATGTAAAATGATCTAATCGGGTCTCTGTTCGCCCCACCCTAGAAGTTTAATAGTGCATTTCACTCGCCCTTCCACGCGCTTTAGGATCCCGCCTAGCCCAGTAGGCTATCTGAAATAGGAGCGACGTAAATTGAACAAATGTGATAGCATTTCGCTTAATTCTTATATTAACAGTAATATAAAATGACCTAATTGTGTCTCTGTTCGCCCTACCCTAGAAGTTTAACAGTGCATTTTACTCGCCATATCATTCGCTTTGAGATGCCGCTTATCCAAGTACGCTATCTGAAATAGGAGCGACGTAAATTGAACAAATGTGATAGAATTACGCTGAATTCTTATATTAACCGTAATATAAAATGATCTAATCGGGTCTCTGTTTGCCTTTACCTAGAAGTGTAATAGTGCATTTTACTCGCCATTCCACGCGCTTTAAGATGCCGCCTAGCCCAGTAGGCTATCTGAAATAGGAGCGACGTAATTTGAACAAATGTGATAGAATTACGCTAAATTCTTATATTAACCGTAATATAAAATGATCTAATCGCGTCTCTGTTTGCTTTACCCTAGAAGTTTAATAGTGCATTTTACTCGCCATTCCACGCGATTTAAGATGCCGCCTAGCCCAGTGGGCTATCTGAAATAGGAGCGACGTAATTTGAACAAATGTGATAGAATTACGCTGAATTCTTATATTAACCGCAATATAAAATGATGTAATCGGGTCTCTGTTTACCCTACCCTAGAAGTTTAATAGTGCATTTTACTCGCCATGCCATGCGGTTTGAGATGCCGCTTAGCCCAATACGCCAGCTGAAATAGGAGCGACGTAAATTGAAAAAATGTGATAGAATTTCGCTGATTTCTTATTTTAACCATAATGTAAAATGATCTAATCGGGTCTGTGTTCGCCCTACCCTAGAAGTTTAATGGTGCATTTTACTCGCCATTCCACGCGCTTTAAGATGCCGCCTAGCCCAGTAGGCTATCTGAAATAGGAGCGACGTAATTTGAACAAATGCGATAGAATTACGCTGAATTCTTATATTAACCGTAATATAAAATGATCTAATCGGGTCGCTGTCTGCCCTACCCTAGAAGTTTAACAGTGCATTTTACTCGCCATTTCATGCGCTTTGAGGTGCCGCTTAGCCCAATACGCTATCTGAAATATGAGCGACGTAAATTGAACAAATCTGATAGAATTTCGCTGAATTCTTATATTAACCTTAATATAAAATTATTTAATCGGGTCTCTCTTCTCCGAACCCTAGAAGTTTAATAGTGCATTTTACTCGCCATTTCATGCGCTTTGAGATGCCGCTTAGCCTAATACGCTATCTGAAATAGGAGCGACGTAAATTGAACAAATGTCATAGAATTTCCCTGAATTCTTATATTAACCATAATGTAAAATGATCTAATCGGGTCTCTGTTCGCCATACCCTAGAAGTTTAATAGTGCATTTTACTCGCCATTCCACGCGCTTTAACATGCCACCGAGCCCAGTACGCTATCTGAAATAGGAGCGACGTAAATTGAACAAATGTGATAGAATTACGCTGCATTCTTATATTAACCGTAATACAAAATGATCTAATCTGGTCTCTGGTTGCCTTACCCTAGAAGTTTAATAGTTCATTTTACTCGCCATTTCATGCACTTTAAGATGCTGCTTAGCCCAATACGCTATCTGAAATAGGAGCGACGTAGATTGAACAAATGTGATAGAACTTTGCTGAATTCTTATATTAACCTTAATCTAAAATGATCTAATCGGGTCTCTGTTCACCCTACCCTACAAGTTTAATAGTGCATTTCACTCGACATTTCATGCACTTTGAGATGCCGCTTAGCCCAATATGCTATCTGAAATATGAGCGACGTAAATTGAACAAATGTGATAGAATTTCCCTGAATTCTTATATTAAACAAAATATAAAATGATCTAATCGGGTCTCTGATTGCCCTATCATAGAAGTATAATAGTGCATTTTACTCACCATTCCACGCGCTTTAAGATGCTGCCTAGCCCAGTACGCTATCTGAAATAGGAGCGACGTAAGTTGAACAAATGTGATAGAATTACGCTGAATTCTTATATTAACCAAAATATAAAATGATCTAATCGGGTCTCTGATTGCCCTATCATACAAGGTTAATAGTGCATTTTACTCGCCATTTCATGCGCTTTGAGATGCTGCTTAGCCCAATGCGCTATCTGAAATAGGAACGACGTAAGTTGAACAAATGTGATAGAATTACGCTGAATTCTTATATTAACCAAAATATAAAATGATCTGATCGAGTCTCTGTTTGCCTTACCCTAGAAGTTTAATAGTGCATTTTACTCGCCATTTCATGCGCTTTGAGAAGCTGCTTAGCCCAATACGCTAGCTGAAATGGGAGCGACGTAAATTGAACAAATGTGATAGAATTTCGCTGAATTCTTACATTAACCAAAATATAAAATGATCTGATCCAGTCTCTGATTGCCCTATCAAAGAAGCTTAGTGGTGCATTTTATTCGCCCTTCCACGCGCTTTAAGATGCCGCCTAGCCCAGTACGCTATCTGAAATAGGAGCGACGTAAGTTGAACAAATGTGATAGAATATCGCTGAATTCTTAAATTAACCATAATATAAAATGATCTAATCGGGTCTCTGTTCGCCCTACCCTACAAGTTTAATAGTGCATTTTACTCGCCATTTCTTGCGCTTTGAGATGCCGCTTAGCCCAATACGCTATCTGAAATATGAGCGACGTAAATTGAACAAATGTGATAGAATTACGCTGCATTCTTATATTAACCGTAATATATAATGATCTAATCGGGTCTCTGTTTGCCCTACACTAGAAGTTGAACAGTGCATTTTACTCGCCATTTCATGTGCTTTGAGATTCCGCTTAGCCCAATACGCTATCCGAATTAGGAGCGACGTAAATTGAACAAATGTGATAGAATTTCTCTGAATTCTTATATTAACCTTAATGTAAAATTATTTATTCGGGTCTCTCTTCTCCCAACCCTAGAAGTTTAATAGTGCCTTTTACTCGTCATTTCATGCGCTTTGAGATGCCGCTTAGCCCAATACGCTATCTGAAATAGGAGCGACGTAAATTGAACAAATGTGATAGAATTTCGATGAATTCTTATATTAACCATAATATAAAATGACCTAATCGGGTCTCTGTTTGCCCTATCATAGAAGTTTAATAGTGCATTTTACTGTCCATGCCACGCGCTTTATGGTGGCGCCTAGACCAGAACGCTATCTGAAATAGGAGCGACGTAAATTGAACAAATGTGATAGAATTTCGCTGAATTCTTATGTTAACCAAAATATAAAATGCTCTGATCGAGTCTCTGTTTGCCTTACCCTAGAAGTTTAATAGTGCATTTTACTCGCCATTTCATGCGCTTTGAGATGCTGCTTAGCCCAATACGCTAGCTGAAATGGGAGCGACGTAAGTTGAACAAATGTGATAGAATTTCGCTGAATTCTTACATTAACCAAAATATAAAATGATCTGATCCAGTCTCTGATTGCCCTATCAAAGAAGCTTAGTGGTGCATTTTATTCGCCCTTCCACGCGCTTTAAGATGCCGCCTAGCCCAGTACGCTATCTGAAATAGGAGCGACGTGAGTTGAACAAATGTGATGGAATTACGCTGCATTCTTATATTAACCGTAATATAAAATGAACTAATCGGGTCTCTGTTTGCCTTACCCTAGAAGTTTAATAGTGCATTTTACTCTGCATTTCATGCTCTTTCAGATGCCGCTTAGCTCAATTCGCGATCAGAAATAGGAGCGACGTAAATTGAACAAATGTGATAGAATTTCGCTGAATTCTTAAATTAATCATAATATAAAATGATCTAGTCGGGTCTCTGTTTGCCCCACCCTAGAAGTTTAATAGTGCATTTTACTCGCCATTTCATGCGCTTTAAGAAGCCGCCTAGCCCAGTAGGCTATCTGAAATAGGGTCGACGTAAATTGAACAAAAGTGCTAGAATTTTGCTGAATTCTTCAATTAACCGTAATATAAAATGATCTAATCGGGTCTCTGTTTGCCTTTACCTAGAAGTTTAATAGTGCATTTCACTCGACATTTCATGCGCTTTGAGATGCCGCTTAGACCAATACGCTATCTGAAATAGGAGCGACGTAAATTGAACAAATGTGATAGAATATCGCTGAATTCTTAAATTAACCATAATATAAAATGATCTAATCGGGTCTCTGTTTGCCCTGCCGTACTAGTTTTAGTAGTGCATCTTACTCCCCATGTCATGCTCTTTGAGATGCCGCTTAGCCCAATACGCTATCAGAAATAGGAGCGACGTAAATTGAACAAATGTGATACAATTGCGCTGAATTCTTATATTAATCAAAATATAATATGATCTAATCGGGTCTCTGATTGCCCTATCATAGAAGGTTAATTGTACATTTTACTCGCCATTCCAGGCGCTTTAAGATGCCGCCTAGCCCAGTAGGCTATCTGAAATAGGGGCGACGTAAATTGAACAAATGTGATAGAATTTCGCTGAATTCTTAAATTAACCATAATATAAAATGATCTAATCGGGTCTCTGATTGCCCTACCCTAGACGTTTAATAGTGCATTTCACTCGTCATTTCATGCGCTTTGAGATGCCGCTTAGACCAATACGCTATCTGATATAGGAGCGACGTAAATTGAACACATGTGATAGAATTTCGCTGAATTCTTATATTATCCAAAATATAAAATGATCTAATCGGCTCTCTGATTGCCCTATCATACAAGTTTAATAGTGCAATTTACTCGCCATTCCACGCGCTTTATGATTCCGCCTAGCCCGGTAGGCTATCTGAAACAGGAGCGACGTAAATTGAACAAATGTGATAGAATTTTGCTGAATTCATAAATTAACCGTAATATAAAATGATCTAATCGGGTTTCTGTTTGCCCTACCCTAGAAGTTTAATAGTGCATTTTACTCGCCATTCCACGCGCTTTAAGATGCCGCCTAGCCCTGTACGCTATCTGAAACAGGAGCGACGTAAATTGAACAAATGTGATAGAATTTTGCTGAATTCTTAAATTAACCATAATATAAAATGATCTAATCGGGTTTCTGTTTGCCCTACCCTAGAAGTTTAAGTGTGGATTTTACTCGCCATTCCACGCGCTTAAAGATGCCGCCTAGCCCAGTACGCTATCTGCCACAGGAGCGACGAAAATTGAACAAATGTGATAGAATTTTGCTGAATTCTTAAATTAACCATAATATAAAGTGATCTAACCGGGTTTCTGCTTGCCCTAACCTAGAAGTTTAATAGTGCATGTTACTCGCCATTTCATGCCCTTTGAGATGCCTCTTAGCCCAATACGCTATCTGAAATAGGAGCGACGTAAATTGAACAAATGTGATAGAACTCCCCTGAATCCTTATATTAACCTTAATGTAAAATGATCTAATCGGGTCTCTGTTCGCCCTACCCTAGAAGTTTAATAGTTCATTTTACTCGCCATTTCATGCGCTTTGAGATGCCGCTTAGCCCAATACGCTATCTGAAATAGGAGCGACGTAAATTGAACAAACGTGATAGAATTTCGCTGAATTCTTAAATTAACCATAATATAAAATGATCTAATCGGGTCTCTGATTGCCCTATCATAGGAGTTTAATACTGCATTTTACTCGCCATTCGACGCGCTTTAAGATGCAGCCTAGCACAGTACGCTATCTGAAATAAGACCGACGTAAGTTGAACAAATGTGATAGAATTACGCTGAGTTCTTATATTAACCAAAATATAAAATGATCTAATCGGGTCTCTGATTGCCCTATCATAGAAGGTTAATTGTGCATTTTACTCGCCATTCCACGCGCTTTAAGATGCCGCCTAGACCAGTATGCTATCTGAAATAGGAGCGACGTAAATTGAACAATGTGATAGAATTTCGCTGAATTCTTATATTAACCGTAATATAAAATGATCTAATCGGGTCTCTGTCTGCCCTACCCTACAAGTTTAATAGTGAATTTCACTCGACATTTCATGCGCTTTGAGATGCCGCTTAGACCAATCCGCTATCTGAAATAGGAGCGACGTAAATTGAACAAATGTGATAGAATTTCGCTGAATTCTTAAATTAACCATAATATAAAATGATCTAATCGGGTCTCTGATTGCCATATCATAGGAGTTTAATACTGCATTTTACTCGCCATTCCATGCGCTTTAAGATGCCGCCTAGCACAGTACGCTATCTGAAATAGGACCGACGTGAGGTGAACAAATGTGATAGAATTACGCTGAATTCTTATATTAACCGTAATATAAAATGATCTAATCTGGTCTCTGTTTGCCTTACCCGAGAAGTTTAATAGTGCATGTTACTCGCCATTTCATGCGCTTTGAGATGCCGCTTAGCCCAATACGCTATCTGAAATAGGAGCGACGTAATTTGAACATATGTGATAGGATTTCGCTGAATTCTTATATTAACCAAAATATAAAATGATCTAATCGGGTCTCTGATTGCCCTATCGTAGAAGATTAATAGTGAATTGTACTCGCCATTCCACGCGCTTTAAGATGCCGTCTGGCCCAGTACGCTATCTGAAATAGGAGCAACGTAAATTGAACAAATATGTCAGAATTTTGCTGAATTCTTAAATTGACCATAATATAAAATGATCTAATCGGGCCTCTGTTCGCCCTACCCTTGACGTTTAATAGTGCATTTCACTCGTCATTTCATGCACTTTGAGATGCCGCTTAGACCAATACGCTATCTGATATAGGAGCGACGTAAATTGAACACATGTGATAGAATTTCGCTGAATCCTTATATTAACCAAAATATAAAATGATCCAATCGGGTCTCTGATGCCCTATCATAGAAGTTTCATAGTGCATTTTACTCGCCATTCCACGCGCTTTAAGATTCCGCCTAGCCCGGTACGCTATCTGAAATAGGAGCGATGTAAATTGAACAAATGTGATAGAATTTTGCTGAATTCTTAAATTAACCATAATATAAAATGATCTAATCGGGTCTATGTTTGCCCTACCCTAGATGACTAATAGTGTATTTTACTCGCCATTTCATGCGCTTTGAGATGCCGCTTAGCCCAATACGCTATCTGAAATAGGAGCGACGTAAATTGAACAAATGTGATAGAATCTTGCTGAATTCTTAAATTAACCATAATATAAAATGATCTAATCGGGTCTATGTTTGCCCTACGCTAGAAGATTAATAGTGCATCTTACTCGCCATTTCATGCGCTTTGAGATGCCAGCCTGCCCAATACGCTATCTGAAATAGGGGCGACGTAAATTGAACAAATGTGATAGAATTTCTCAGAATTCTAATATTAACCATAATATAATACGATCAATTCGGGTCTCAGATTGCCCTATCACAGAAGTTTAATAGTGCATTTTACTCCTCATTTCATGCGCTTTAAGGTGCCGCTAAGCCCAATACGCTACCTGAGATAGGAGCGACATAAATTGAACAAATGTGATAGAATTACGCAGAATTCTTATATTAACCATAATATAATACGATCTATTCGGGTCTCTGATTGGCCTATCATAGAAGTTTAATTGCTCATTTTACTCGTCATTTCATGCGCTTTAAGGTGCCCCTTAACCCAATACGCTGTCTGAAGTAGGAGCCACGTAAATTGAAGAAATGTGATAGAATTTCGCTGAATTCTTAGAATAACCATAATATAAAATGATCTAATCGTGTCTCTGATTGCCCTATCATACAAGCTTAATAGTGCGTTTTACTCGTCATTTCATGCGCTTTAAGGTGCCGCTTAGCCCAATACGCTATCTGAAATAGGAGCGACATAAATTGAACAAATGTGATAGAATTACGCAGAATTCTTATATTAACCATAATATAATACGATCTATTCGGGTCTCTGATTGCCCTATCATAGAAGTTTAATAGTGCATTTTCCTCGTCATTTCATGCGCCTTAAGATGCCACCTAGCCCAATACGCTATCTGAAATAGGGGCGACGTAAATTGAACAAATGTGATAAAGTTTCGCTGAATTCTTATATTAACCATAATATAAGATGACCTAATCGGGTCAATGATTGCCCTACCCGAGAAGTTTAGTAGTGTGTTTTACTTGTCATTTCATAAGCTTTAAGGTGCCGCCTAGCTCAATATGCTATCTGAAATAGGAGCGACATAAATTGAACAAATGTGATAGAATTACGCAGAATTCTTATATTAACCATAATATAATACGATCTATTCGGGTCTCTGATTGCCCTATCATAGAAGTTTAATAGTGCATTGTACTCGTCAGTTTATGCGCTTTAAGATGCCACCTAGCCCAATACGCTATCTGAAATAGGGGCGACGTAAATTGAACAAATGTGATAAAGTTTCGCTGAATTCTTATATTAACCATAATATAAGATGACCTAATCGGGTCAATGATTGCCCTACCCGAGAAGTTTAGTAGTGTATTTTACTTGTCATTTCATGCGCTTTAAGGTGCCGTCTAGCCCAATACGCTATCTGAATTTGGAGCTACGTAAATTGAACAAACGTGATAGAATTACACAGAATTCTTATGTTAACCATAATATAATACGATCTATTCGGGTCTCCGATTGCCCTATCATAGAAATTTAATAGTGCATTTTACTCGTCATTTCATGCGCTTTAAGGTGCCGCTTAGCCCAATACGCTATCTGAAATAGGAGGGACGTAAATTGAACAAATGTGATAGAATTCCGCTGAATTCTTAAATTAACCATAATACAAAATGATCCAATCGGGTCTGTGTTTGCCCTACCCTAGAAGTTTAATACTGCATTTTACTCGTAGTTTCATGCGCTTTTAGATGCCACCTAGCCCAATACGCTATCTGAAATAGGGGCGACGTAAATTGAACAAATGTGATAAAATTTCGTTGAATTCTTATATTAACCATAATATAAGATGACATAATGGGGTCAATGATTGCCCTACCCGAGAAGTTTAGTAGTGCATTTTACTTGCCATTTCGTGCGCTTTAAGGTGCCGCCTAGCCCAATACGCTATCTGAAATAGCAGCGACATAAATTGAAGAAATGTGATAGAATTACGCAGAATTCTTATATTAACCATAATACAAGATGATCTAATCGGGTCTCTGTTTGCCCTATCATAGGAGTTTAATACTGCATTTTACTCGCCATTCGACGCGCTTTAAGATGCAGCCTAGCACAGTACGCTATCTGAAATAAGAGCGACGTAAGTTGAACAAATGTGATAGAATTACGCTGAGTTCTTATATTAACCAAAATATAAAATGATCTAATCGGGTCTCTGATTGCCCTATCATAGAAGGTTAATTGTGCATTTTACTCGCCATTTCATGCGCTTTGAGATGCCGCTTAGCCCAATACGCTATCTCAATTAGGAGCGACGTAAATTGAACAAATGTGATAGAATTTCGCTGAATCCTTATATTAACCAAAATATAAAATGATCTAATCGGGTCCCTGATTCCCTATCATAGAAGTTTAATAGTGCACTTTACTCGCCATTCCACGCGCTTTAAGATGCCGCTTAGCCCAATACGCTATCTGAAATAGGAGCGACGTAAATTGAACGAATGTGATAGAATTTCGCTGAATCCTTATATTAACCAAAATATAAAATGATCTAATCGGGTCTCTGATTCCCTATTATAGAATTTTAATAGTGCATTTTACTCGCCATTTCATGCGCTTTTAGATGCCGCCTAGCCCAATACGCTATCTGAAATAGGAGCGACGTAAATTGAACAAATGCGATAGAATTTCGCTGAATTCTTATATTAACCAAAATATAAAATGATCTAATCGGGTCTCTGATTGCCCTATCATACAAGCTTAACAGTGAATTTTACTCGTCATTTCATGCGCTTTATGGTGCCGCTTAGCCCAATACGCTATCTGAAATAGGAGCGACGTAAATTGAACAAATGTGATAGAATTTCGCTGAATTCTTATATTAACCATAATATAAGATGACCTAATCGGGTCAATGATAGCCCTATCCGAGAAGTTTAGTAGTGCGTTTTACTCGTCACTTCGTGCGCTTTAAGGTGCCGGCTAGCCCAATACGCTATCTGAAATAGCAGCGACATAAATTGAAGAAATGTGATAGAATTACGCAGAATTCTTATATTAACCATAATACAAAATGATCCAATCGGGTCTGTGTTTGCCCTACCCTAGAAGTTTAATAGGGCATTTCACTCGTCGTTTCATGCGCTTTCAGATGCCACCTAGCCCAATACGCTATCTGAAATAGGAGCGACGTAAGTTGAACAAATGTGATAAAATTACGCAGGATTCTTATATTAACCGTAATATAAAATGATCTAATCGGGTCTCTGTTTGCCCTATCATAGGAGTTTAATACTGCATTTTACTCGCCATTCGACGCGCTTTAAGATGCAGCCTAGCACAGTACGCTATCTGAAATAAGAGCGACGTAAGTTGAACAAATGTGATAGAATTACGTTGAGTTCTTATATTAACCAAAATATAAAACGATCTAATCGGGTCTCTGATTGCCCTATCATAGAAGGTTAATTGTGCATTTTACTCGCCATTTCATGCGCTTTGAGATGGCGCTTAGCCCAATACGCTATCTGAATTAGGAGCGACGTAAATTGAACAAATGTGATAGAATTTCGCTGAATCCTTATATTAACCAAAATATAAAATGATCTAATCGGGTCCCTGATTCCCTATCATAGAAGTTTAATAGTGCATTTTACTCGCCATTCCACGCGCTTTAAGATGCCGCTTAGCCCAATACGCTATCTGAAATAGGAGCGACGTAAATTGAACGAATGTGATAGAATTTCGCTGAATCCTTATATTAACCAAAATATAAAATGATCTAATCGGGTCTCTGATTCCCTATCATAGAATTTTAATACTGCATTTTACTCGCCATTTCATGCGCTTTTAGATGCCGCCTAGCCCAATACGCTATCTGAAATAGGAGCGACGTAAATTGAACAAATGTGATAGAATTTCGCTGAATTCTTATATTAACCAAAATATAAAATGATCTGATCGAGTCTCTGATTGCCCTATCATAGAAGTTTAGTAGTGCATTTTACTCGTCATTCCACGCGCTTTAAGATGCCGCCTAGCCCAGTAGGCCATCTGAAATAGGTGCGACGTGCATTGAACAAATGTGATAGAATTTCGCTGAATTCTTATATTAACCGTAATATAAAATGATCTATTCGGGTCTCTGCTTGCCCTACCCTAGAAGTTTAACAGTGCATTTTACTCGCCACATCATGCGCTTTGAGATGCCGCTTAGCCCAATACGCTATCTGAAATAGGAGCGACGTGAATTGAACAAATGTGATAGAATTTCGCTTAATTTTTATATTAACCAAAATATAAAATTATCTAATCGGGTCTCTATTCGGCCTACACTAGAAGTTTAATAGTGCATTTTACTCGCCATTTCATGCGCTTTTAGATGCCGCCTAGCCCAATACGCTATCTGAAATAGGAGCGACGTAAGTTGAACAAATGTGATAGAATTACGCTGAATTCTTATATTAACCGTAATATAAAATGATCTAATCGGGTCTCTGATTGCCCTACCCAAGAAGTTTAATAGTGCATTTTGCTCGACATTTCATGCACTTTGAGATGCTGCTTAGCCAAATACGCTATCTGAAATAGGAGCGACGTAAATTGAACAAATGTGATAAAATTTCGCTGAATTCTTAAATTAACCATAATATAAAATGATCTAATCGGGTCTATGCTTGCCCTATCATAGAAGTTGAATAGTGCATTTTCCTCGCCATTTCATGCGCTTTAAGATGCCACCTAGCCCAATACGCTATCTGAAATAGGGGCGACGTAAATTGAACAAATGTGATAAAATTTCGCTGAATTCTTATATTAACCATAATATAAGATGACATAATGGGGTCAATGATTGCCGTACCCGAGAAGTTTAGTAGTGCATTTTACTCGTCATTTCGTGCGCTTTAAGGTGCCGCCTAGCCCAATACGCTATCTGAAATAGCAGCGACATAAATTGAAGAAATGTGATAGAATTACTCAGAATTCTTATATTAACCATAATATAATACGATCAATTCGGGTCTCAGATTGCCCTATCATAGAAGTTTAATGGTGCATTTTACTCCTCATTTCATGCGCATTAAGGTGCCGCTAAGCCCAATACGCTACCTGAGATAGGAGCGACTTAAATTGAACAAATGTGATAGAATTTCGCAGAATTCTTATATTACCCATAATATAATACGATCTATTCGGGTCTCTGATTGGCCTATCATAGAAGTTTAATTGCTCATTCTACTCGTCATTTCATGGGCTTTAAGGTGCCCCTTAACCCAATACGCTGTCTGAAGTAGGAGCAACGTAAATTGAACAAATGTGATAGAATTTCGCTGAATTCTTAAATTAACCATAATATAAAATGATCTAATCGGGTCTCTGAATGCCCTATCATACAAGCTTAATAGTGAATTTTACTCGTCATTTCATGCGCTTTATGGTGCCGCTTAGCCCAATACGCTATCTGAAATAGGAGCGACGTAAATTGAACAAATGTGATAGAATTTCGCTGAATTCTTATATTAACCATAATATAAGATGACCTAATCGGGTCAATGATAGCCCTATCCGAGAAGTTTAGTAGTGCGTTTTGCTCGTCACTTCGTGCGCTTTAAGGTGCCGGCTAGCCCAATACGCTATCTGAAATCGGAGCGACGTAAATTGAACAAATGTGATAGGATTACGCAGAATTCTTATGTTAACCATAATATAATACGATCTAGTCGCGTCTCCGATTGCCCTATCATAGAAGTTTAATAGTGCATTGTACTCGTCATTTCATGCGCTTTAAGATGCCGTCTAGCCCAATACGCAATCTGAAATAGGAGCGACGTAAATTGAACAAATGTGATAGAATATCGCTTAATTCTTATAATAACCAAAATATAAAATTATCTAATCGGGTCACTGCTCGCCCTACCCTAGAAGTTTAATAGTGCATTTTACTCGACATTTCATGCGCTTTGAGATGCCGCTTAGCCCAATACGCTATCTGAAATATGAGCGACGTAAATTGAACAAATGTGATAGAATTTCGCTGAATTCTTATATTAACCAAAATATAAAATGATCTAATCGGGTCTCTGTTCGCCCTACCCTAGAAGTTTAATAGTGCATTTCACTCGTCATTCCACGCGCTTTTGGATGCCGCCTAGCCCAGTAGGCTATCTGAAATAGGAGCGACGTAAATTGAACAAATGTGATAGAATTTCGCTGAATTCTTATATTAACCAAAATATAAAATGATCTAATCGGGTCTCTGATTGCCCTATCATACAAGGTTAATAGTGCTCTTTACCCGCCATTCCACGCGCTTTAAGATGCCGCCTAGCCCAGCAGGCTATCTGAAATAGGAGCGACGTAAATGGAACAAATGTGATAGAATTACACTGAATCCTTTTATTAAACGTAATGTAAAATGATCTAATCGGGTCTCTGTTCGCCCCACCCTAGAAGTTTAATAGTGCATTTCACTCTCCCTTCCACGCGCTTTAGGATCCCGCCTAGCCCAGTAGGCTATCTGAAATAGGAGCGACGTAAATTGAACAAATGTGATAGCATTTCGCTTAATTCTTATATTAACAGTAATATAAAATGACCTAATTGTGTCTCTGTTCGCCCTACCCTAGAAGTTTAACAGTGCATTTTACTCGCCATATCATTCGCTTTGAGATGCCGCTTATCCAAGTACGTTATCTGAAATAGGAGCGACGTAAATTGAACAAATGTCATAGAATTTCCCTGAATTCTTATATTAACCATAATGTAAAATGATCTAATCGGGTCTCTGTTCGCCATACCCTAGAAGTTTAATAGTGCATTTTACTCGCCATTCCACGCGCTTTAACATGCCACCGAGCCCAGTACGCTATCTGAAATAGGAGCGACGTAAATTGAACAAATGTGATAGAATTACGCTGCATTCTTATATTAACCGTAATACAAAATGATCTAATCGGGTCTCTGGTTGCCTTACCCTAGAAGTTTAATAGTTCATTTTACTCGCCATTTCATGCACTTTAAGATGCTGCTTAGCCCAATACGCTATCTGAAATAGGAGCGACGTAGATTGAACAAATCTGATAGAATTTCGCTGAATTCTTATATTAACCTTAATGTAAAATTATTTAATCGGGTCTCTCTTCTCCGAACCCTAGAAGCTTAATAGTGCATTTTACTCGCCATTTCATGCGCTTTGAGATGCCGCTTAGCCTAATATGCTATCTGAAATAGGAGCGACGTAAATTGAACAAATGTGATAGAATTACGCTGAATTCTTATATTAACCAAAATATAAAATGATCTAATCGGGTCTCTGTTCGCCCTACCCTAGAAGTTTAATAGTGTATTTTACTCGCCATTTCATGCGCTTTGAGATGCCGCTTAGCCAATGCGCTATCTGAAATAGGAGCGACGTAAATTGAACAAATCTGATAGAATTTCGCTGAATTCTTATATTAACCATAATGTAAAATGATCTAATCGGGTCTCTGTTCGCCATACCCTAGAAGTTTAATAGTGCATTTTACTCGCCATTTCACGCGCTTTGAGATGCCGCTTAGCCCAATACGCTATCTGAAATATGAGCGACGTAAATTGAACAAATGTGATAGAATTTCGCTGAATTCTTATATTAACCAAAATATAAAATGATCTAATCGGGTCTCTGTTCGCCCTACCCTAGAAGTTTAATAGTGCATTTCACTCGTCATTCCACGCGCTATTGGATGCCGCCTAGCCTAGTAGGCTATCTGAAATAGGAGCGACGTAAATTGAGCAAATGTGATAGAATTTCGCTGAATTCTTATATTAAACAAAATATAAAATGATCTAATCGGGTCTCTGATTGCCCTATCATACAAGGTTAATAGTGCACTTTACCCGCCATTCTACGCGCTTTAAGATGCCGCCTAGCCCAGCAGGCTATCTGAAATAGGAGCGACGTAAATGGAACAAATGTGATAGAATTACACTGAATTCTTTTATTAAACGTAATGTAAAATGATCTAATCGGGTCTCTGTTCGCCCCACCCTAGAAGTTTAATAGTGCATTTCACTCGCCCTTCCACGCGCTTTAGGATCCCGCCTAGCCCAGTAGGCTATCTGAAATAGGAGCGACGTAAATTGAACAAATTTGATAGCATTTCGCTTAATTCTTATATTAACAGTAATATAAAATGACCTAATTGTGTCTCTGTTCGCCCTACCCTAGAAGTTTAACAGTGCATTTTACTCGCCATATCATTCGCTTTGAGATGCCGCTTATCCAAGTACGCTATCTGAAATAGGAGCGACGTAAATTGAACAAATGTGATAGAATTACGCTGAATTCTTATATTAACCGTAATATAAAATGATCTAATCGGATCTCTGTTTGCCTTTACCTAGAAGTGTAATAGTGCATTTTACTCGCCATTCCACGCGCTTTAAGATGCCGCCTAGCCCAGTAGGCTATCTGAAATAGGAGCGACGTAATTTGAACAAATGTGATAGAATTACGCTAAATTCTTATATTAACCGTAATATAAAATGATCTAATCGCGTCTCTGTTTGCTTTACCCTAGAAGTTTAATAGTGCATTTTACTCGCCATTCCACGCGATTTAAGATGCCGCCTAGCCCAGTGGGCTATCTGAAATAGGAGCGACGTAATTTGAACAAATGTGATAGAATTACGCTGAATTCTTATATTAACCGCAATATAAAATGATGTAATCGGGTCTCTGTTTACCCTACCCTAGAAGTTTAATAGTGCATTTTACTCGCCATGTCATGCGATTTGAGATGCCGCTTAGCCCAATACGCCAGCTGAAATAGGAGCGACGTAAATTGAAAAAATGTGATAGAATTTCGCTGATTTCTTATTTTAACCATAATGTAAAATGATCTAATCGGGTCTGTGTTCGCCCTACCCTAGAAGTTTAATGGTGCATTTTACTCGCCATTCCACGCGCTTTAAGATGCCGCCTAGCCCAGTAGGCTATCTGAAATAGGAGCGACGTAATTTGAACAAATGCGATAGAATTACGCTGAATTCTTATATTAACCGTAATATAAAATGATCTAATCGGGTCGCTGTCTGCCCTACCCTAGAAGTTTAACAGTGCATTTTACTCGCCATTTCATGCGCTTTGAGGTGCCGCTTATCCCAATACGCTATCTGAAATATGAGCGACGTAAATTGAACAAATCTGATAGAATTTCGCTGAATTCTTATATTAACCTTAATATAAAATTATTTAATCGGGTCTCTCTTCTCCGAACCCTAGAAGTTTAATAGTGCATTTTACTCGCCATTTCATGCGCTTTGAGATGCCGCTTAGCCTAATACGCTATCTGAAATAGGAGCGACGTAAATTGAACAAATGTCATAGAATTTCCCTGAATTCTTATATTAACCATAATGTAAAATGATCTAATCGGGTCTCTGTTCGCCATACCCTAGAAGTTTAATAGTGCATTTTACTCGCCATTCCACGCGCTTTAACATGCCACCGAGCCCAGTACGCTATCTGAAATAGGAGCGACGTAAGTTGAACAAATGTGATAGAATTACGCTGCATTCTTATATTAACCGTAATACAAAATGATCTAATCTGGTCTCTGGTTGCCTTACCCTAGAAGTTTAATAGTTCATTTTACTCGCCATTTCATGCACTTTAAGATGCTGCTTAGCCCAATACGCTATCTGAAATAGGAGCGACGTAGATTGAACAAATGTGATAGAACTTTGCTGAATTCTTATATTAACCTTAATCTAAAATGATCTAATCGGGTCTCTGATCACCCTACCCTACAAGTTTAATAGTGCATTTCACTCGACATTTCATGCAATTTGAGATGCCGCTTAGCCCAATATGCTATCTGAAATATGAGCGACGTAAATTGAACAAATGTGATAGAATTTCCCTGAATTCTTATATTAAACAAAATATAAAATGATCTAATCGTGTCTCTGATTGCCCTATCATAGAAGTATAATAGTGCATTTTACTCACCATTCCACGCGCTTTAAGATGCTGCCTAGCCCAGTACGCTATCTGAAATAGGAGCGACGTAAGTTGAACAAATGTGATAGAATTACGCTGAATTCTTATATTAACCAAAATATAAAATGATCTAATCGGGTCTCTGATTGCCCTATCATACAAGGTTAATAGTGCATTTTACTCGCCATTTCATGCGCTTTGAGATGCTGCTTAGCCCAATGCGCTATCTGAAATAGGAACGACGTAAGTTGAACAAATGTGATAGAATTACGCTGAATTCTTATATTAACCAAAATATAAAATGATCTAATCGGGTCTCTGTTCGCCCTACCCTAGAAGTTAAATAGTGCATTTTACTCGCCATTCCATGCGCTTTGAGATGCCGCTTAGCCCAATACGCCATCTGAAATAGGAGCGACGTACATTGAACAAATCTGATAGAATTTCGCTGAATTCGTATATTAAACGAAATATAAAATGATCTACTCGAGTCTCTGATTGCCCTATCATAGAAGTTTAATAGTCCATTTTACTCGCCATTTCTTGCGCTTTGAGATGACGCTTAGCCCAATACGCTATCCGAATTAGGAGCGACGTAAATTGAACAAATGTGATAGAATTTCGCTGAATTCTTATATTAACCTTAATGTAAAATGATCTAATCGTGTCTCTGTTCGCCCTACCCCAGAAGTTTAATAGTGCATTTCACTCGACATTTCATGCGCTTTGAGATGACGCTTAGCCCAATACCCTATCCGAAATATGAGCGACGTAAATTGAACAAATGTGATAGAATTTCTCTGAATTCTTCTATTAACCTTAATGTAAAATTATTTAATCGGGTCTCTCTTCTCCCAACCCTAGAAGTTTAATAGTGCCTTTTACTCGTCATTTCATGCGCTTTGAGATGCCGCTTAGCCCCATACGCTATCTGCAATAGGAGCGACGTAAATTGAACAAATGTGATAGAATTTCGATGAATTCTTATAATAACCATAATATAAAATGACCTAATCGGGTCTCTGTTTGCCCTATCATAGAAGTTTAATAGTGCATTTTACTGTCCATGCCACGCGCTTTAAGATGCTGCCTAGCCCAGTACGCTATCTGAAATAGGAGCGACGTAAGTTGAACAAATGTGATAGAATTACGCTGAATTCTTATATTAACCAAAATATAAAATGATCTAATCGGGTCTCTGATTGCCCTATCATACAAGGTTAATAGTGCATTTTACTCGCCATTTCAGGCGCTTTGAGATGCTGCTTAGCCCAATGCGCTATCAGAAATAGGAGCGACGTAAGTTGAACAAATGTGATAGAATTACGCTGAATTCTTATATTAACCAAAATATAAAATGATCTGATCGAGTCTCTGTTTGCCTTACCCTAGAAGTTTAATAGTGCATTTTACTCGCCATTTCATGCGCTTTGAGATGCTGCTTAGCCCAATACGCTAGCTGAAATGGGAGCGACGTAAATTGAACAAATGT
Source organism: Macropis europaea (assembly GCA_916610135.2). Classification (NCBI taxonomy): domain Eukaryota; kingdom Metazoa; phylum Arthropoda; class Insecta; order Hymenoptera; family Melittidae; genus Macropis; species Macropis europaea. Next base: position 18,252 of record CAKAJE020001109.1, on the reverse strand, counting down.
GATAGAATTTCGCTGAATTCTTACATTAACCAAAATATAAAATGATCTGATCCAGTCTCTGATTGCCCTATCAAAGAAGCTTAGTGGTGCATTTTATTCGCCCTTCCACGCGCTTTAAGATGCCGCCTAGCCCAGTACGCTATCTGAAATAGGAGCGACGTAAGTTGAACAAATGTGATAGAATATCGCTGAATTCTTAAATTAACCATAATATAAAATGATCTAATCGGGTCTCTGTTCGCCCTACCCTACAAGTTTAATAGTGCATTTTACTCGCCATTTCTTGCGCTTTGAGATGCCGCTTAGCCCAATACGCTATCTGAAATATGAGCGACGTAAATTGAACAAATGTGATAGAATTACGCTGCATTCTTATATTAACCGTAATATATAATGATCTAATCGGGTCTCTGTTTGCCCTACACTAGAAGTTGAACAGTGCATTTTACTCGCCATTTCATGTGCTTTGAGATGCCGCTTAGCCCAATACGCTATCTGAAATAGGAGCGACGTAAATTGAACAAATGTGATAGAATTTCCCTGAATTCTTATATTAAACAAAATATAAAATGATCTAATCGGGTCTCTGATTGCCCTATCATAGAAGTATAATAGTGCATTTTACTCACCATTCCACGCGCTTTAAGATGCCGCCTAGCACAGTACGCTATCTGAAATAGGAGCGACGTAAGTTGAACAAATGTGATAGAATTACGCTGAATTCTTATATTAACCAAAATATAAAATGATCTAATCGGGTCTCTGATTGCCCTATCATACAAGGTTAATAGTGCATTTTACTCGCCATTTCATGCGCTTTGAGATGCTGCTTAGCCCAATGCGCTATCTGAAATAGGAGCGACGTAAGTTGAACAAATGTGATAGAATTACGCTGAATTCTTATATTAACCAAAATATAAAATGATCTAATCGGGTCTCTGTTCGCCCTACCCTAGAAGTTAAATAGTGCATTTTACTCGCCATTCCATGCGCTTTGAGATGCCGCTTAGCCCAATACGCCATCTGAAATAGGAGCGACGTAAATTGAACAAATCTGATAGAATTTCGCTGAATTCGTATATTAAACGAAATATAAAATGATCTACTCGAGTCTCTGATTGCCCTATCATAGAAGTTTAATAGTCCATTTTACTCGCCATTTCTTGCGCTTTGAGATGACGCTTAGCCCAATACGCTATCCGAATTAGGAGCGACGTAAATTGAACAAATGTGATAGAATTTCTCTGAATTCTTATATTAACCTTAATGTAAAATTATTTATTCGGGTCTCTCTTCTCCCAACCCTAGAAGTTTAATAGTGCCTTTTACTCGTCATTTCATGCGCTTTGAGATGCCGCTTAGCCCAATACGCTATCTGAAATAGGAGCGACGTAAATTGAACAAATGTGATAGAATTTCGATGAATTCTTATATTAACCATAATATAAAATGACCTAATCGGGTCTCTGTTTGCCCTATCATAGAAGTTTAATAGTGCATTTTACTGTCCATGCCACGCGCTTTATGGTGGCGCCTAGACCAGAACGCTATCTGAAATAGGAGCGACGTAAATTGAACAAATGTGATAGAATTTCGCTGAATTCTTATATTAACCAAAATATAAAATGCTCTGATCGAGTCTCTGTTTGCCTTACCCTAGAAGTTTAATAGTGCATTTTACTCGCCATTCCACGCGCTTTAAGATTCCGCCTAGCCCGGTACGCTATCTGAAATAGGAGCGATGTAAATTGAACAAATGTGATAGAATTTTGCTGAATTCTTAAATTAACCATAATATAAAATGATCTAATCGGGTCTATGTTTGCCCTACCCTAGATGATTAATAGTGTATTTTACTCGCCATTTCATGCGCTTTGAGATGCCGCTTAGCCCAATACGCTATCTGAAATAGGAGCGACGTAAATTGAACAAATGTGATAGAATCTTGCTGAATTCTTAAATTAACCATAATATAAAATGATCTAATCGGGTCTATGTTTGCCCTACGCTAGAAGATTAATAGTGCATCTTACTCGCCATTTCATGCGCTTTGAGATGCCAGCCTGCCCAATACGCTATCTGAAATAGGGGCGACGTAAATTGAACAAATGTGATAGAATTTCTCAGAATTCTAATATTAACCATAATATAATACGATCAATTCGGGTCTCAGATTGCCCTATCACAGAAGTTTAATAGTGCATTTTACTCCTCATTTCATGCGCTTTAAGGTGCCGCTAAGCCCAATACGCTACCTGAGATAGGAGCGACATAAATTGAACAAATGTGATAGAATTACGCAGAATTCTTATATTAACCATAATATAATACGATCTATTCGGGTCTCTGATTGGCCTATGATAGAAGTTTAATTGCTCATTTTACTCGTCATTTCATGCGCTTTAAGGTGCCCCTTAACCCAATACGCTGTCTGAAGTAGGAGCCACGTAAATTGAAGAAATGTGATAGAATTTCGCTGAATTCTTAAAATAACCATAATATAAAATGATCTAATCGGGTCTCTGATTGCCCTATCATACAAGCTTAATAGTGCGTTTTACTCGTCATTTCATGCGCTTTAAGGTGCCGCTTAGCCCAATACGCTATCTGAAATAGGAGCGACATAAATTGAACAAATGTGATAGAATTACGCAGAATTCTTATATTAACCATAATATAATACGATCTATTCGGGTCTCTGATTGCCCTATCATAGAAGTTTAATAGTGCATTTTCCTCGTCATTTCATGCGCCTTAAGATGCCACCTAGCCCAATACGCTATCTGAAATAGGGGCGACGTAAATTGAACAAATGTGATAAAGTTTCGCTGAATTCTTATATTAACCATAATATAAGATGACCTAATCGGGTCAATGATTGCCCTACCCGAGAAGTTTAGTAGTGTATTTTACTTGTCATTTCATAAGCTTTAAGGTGCCGCCTAGCTCAATATGCTATCTGAAATAGGAGCGACATAAATTGAACAAATGTGATAGAATTACGCAGAATTCTTATATTAACCATAATATAATACGATCTATTCGGGTCTCTGATTGCCCTATCATAGAAGTTTAATAGTGCATTGTACTCGTCAGTTTATGCGCTTTAAGATGCCACCTAGCCCAATACGCTATCTGAAATAGGGGCGACGTAAATTGAACAAATGTGATAAAGTTTCGCTGAATTCTTATATTAACCATAATATAAGATGACCTAATCGGGTCAATGATTGCCCTACCCGAGAAGTTTAGTAGTGTATTTTACTTGTCATTTCATGCGCTTTAAGGTGCCGTCTAGCCCAATACGCTATCTGAATTTGGAGCTACGTAAATTGAACAAACGTGATAGAATTACACAGAATTCTTATGTTAACCATAATATAATACGATCTATTCGGGTCTCCGATTGCCCTATCATAGAAGTTTAATAGTGCATTTTACTCGTCATTTCATGCGCTTTAAGATGCCACCTAGCCCAATACGCAATCTCTAATCGGGGCGACGTAAATTGAACAAATGTCATAAAATTTCGCTGAATTCTCTTATTAACCATAAGATAAGATGACCTAATCGGGTCCCTGTTAGCCCTATCCGAGAAGTTTAGTAGTGCATTTTACTCGACATTTCATGCGCTTTAAGATGCCGGCTAGTCCTATGCGCTATCTGAAATTGGAGCTATGTAAATTGAACAAACATGATAGAATTACGCAGAATACTTATATTAACCATAATATAATACGATCTATTCGGGTCTCTGATTGCCCTATCATAGAAATTTAATAGTGCATTTTACTCGTCATTTCATGCGCTTTAAGGTGCCGCTTAGCCCAATACGCTATCTGAAATAGGAGGGACGTAAATTGAACAAATGTGATAGAATTCCGCTGAATTCTTAAATTAACCATAATACAAAATGATCCAATCGGGTCTGTGTTTGCCCTACCCTAGAAGTTTAATACTGCATTTTACTCGTAGTTTCATGCGCTTTTAGATGCCACCTAGCCCAATACGCTATCTGAAATAGGGGCGACGTAAATTGAACAAATGTGATAAAATTTCGTTGAATTCTTATATTAACCATAATATAAGATGACATAATGGGGTCAATGATTGCCCTACCCGAGAAGTTTAGTAGTGCATTTTACTTGCCATTTCGTGCGCTTTGAGGTGCCGCCTAGCCCAATACGCTATCTGAAATAGCAGCGACATAAATTGAAGAAATGTGATAAAATTACGCAGAATTCTTATATTAACCATAATACAAAATGATCCAATCGGGTCTGTGTTTGCCCTACCCTAGAAGTTTATTAGTGCATTTTACTCGTCGTTTCATGCGCTTTTAGATGCCACCTAGCCCAATACGCTATCTGAAATAGGAGCGACGTAAGTTGAACAAATGTGATCAAATTACGCAGGATTCTTATATTAACCTTAATATAAAATGATCTAATCGGGTCTCTGTTTGCCCTATCATAGGAGTTTAATACTGCATTTTACTCGCCATTCGACGCGCTTTAAGATGCAGCCTAGCACAGTACGCTATCTGAAATAAGAGCGACGTAAGTTGAACAAATGTGATAGAATTACGCTGAGTTCTTATATTAACCAAAATATAAAATGATCTAATCGGGTCTCTGATTGCCCTATCATAGAAGGTTAATTGTGCATTTTACTCGCCATTTCATGCGCTTTGAGATGCCGCTTAGCCCAATACGCTATCCCAATTAGGAGCGACGTAAATTGAACAAATGTGATAGAATTTCGCTGAATCCTTATATTAACCAAAATATAAAATGATCTAATCGGGTCCCTGATTCCCTATCATAGAAGTTTAATAGTGCACTTTACTCGCCATTCCACGCGCTTTAAGATGCCGTTTAGCCCAATACGCTATCTGAAATAGGAGCGACGTAAATTGAACAAATGTGATAGAATTTCGCTGAATCCTTATATTAACCAAAATATAAAATGATCTAATCGGGTCTCTGTTCGCCCTACCCTAGAAGTTAAATAGTGCATTTTACTCGCCATTCCATGCGCTTTGAGATGCCGCTTAGCCCAATACGCCATCTGAAATAGGAGCGACGTACATTGAACAAATCTGATAGAATTTCGCTGAATTCGTATATTAAACGAAATATAAAATGATCTACTCGAGTCTCTGATTGCCCTATCATAGAAGTTTAATAGTCCATTTTACTCGCCATTTCTTGCGCTTTGAGATGACGCTTAGCCCAATACGCTATCCGAATTAGGAGCGACGTAAATTGAACAAATGTGATAGAATTTCGCTGAATTCTTATATTAACCTTAATGTAAAATGATCTAATCGTGTCTCTGTTCGCCCTACCCCAGAAGTTTAATAGTGCATTTCACTCGACATTTCATGCGCTTTGAGATGACGCTTAGCCCAATACCCTATCCGAAATATGAGCGACGTAAATTGAACAAATGTGATAGAATTTCTCTGAATTCTTCTATTAACCTTAATGTAAAATTATTTAATCGGGTCTCTCTTCTCCCAACCCTAGAAGTTTAATAGTGCCTTTTACTCGTCATTTCATGCGCTTTGAGATGCCGCTTAGCCCCATACGCTATCTGCAATAGGAGCGACGTAAATTGAACAAATGTGATAGAATTTCGATGAATTCTTATAATAACCATAATATAAAATGACCTAATCGGGTCTCTGTTTGCCCTATCATAGAAGTTTAATAGTGCATTTTACTGTCCATGCCACGCACTTTAAGATGCTGCCTAGCCCAGTACGCTATCTGAAATAGGAGCGACGTAAGTTGAACAAATGTGATAGAATTACGCTGAATTCTTATATTAACCAAAATATAAAATGATCTAATCGGGTCTCTGATTGCCCTATCATACAAGGTTAATAGTGCATTTTACTCGCCATTTCAGGCGCTTTGAGATGCTGCTTAGCCCAATGCGCTATCTGAAATAGGAACGACGTAAGTTGAACAAATGTGATAGAATTACGCTGAATTCTTATATTAACCAAAATATAAAATGATCTGATCGAGTCTCTGTTTGCCTTACCCTAGAAGTTTAATAGTGCATTTTACTCGCCATTTCATGCGCTTTGAGATGCTGCTTAGCCCAATACGCTAGCTGAAATGGGAGCGACGTAAATTGAACAAATGTGATAGAATTTCGCTGAATTCTTACATTAACCAAAATATAAAATGATCTGATCCAGTCTCTGATTGCCCTATCAAAGAAGCTTAGTGGTGCATTTTATTCGCCCTTCCACGCGCTTTAAGATGCCGCCTAGCCCAGTACGCTATCTGAAATAGGAGCGACGTAAGTTGAACAAATGTGATAGAATATCGCTGAATTCTTAAATTAACCATAATATAAAATGATCTAATCGGGTCTCTGTTCGCCCTACCCTACAAGTTTAATAGTGCATTTTACTCGCCATTTCTTGCGCTTTGAGATGCCGCTTAGCCCAATACGCTATCTGAAATATGAGCGACGTAAATTGAACAAATGTGATAGAATTACGCTGCATTCTTATATTAACCGTAATATATAATGATCTAATCGGGTCTCTGTTTGCCCTACACTAGAAGTTGAACAGTGCATTTTACTCGCCATTTCATGTGCTTTGAGATGCCGCTTAGCCCAATACGCTATCTGAAATAGGAGCGACGTAAATTGAAGAAATGTGATAAAATTACGCAGAATTCTTATATTAACCATAATACAAAATGATCCAATCGGGTCTGTGTTTGCCCTACCCTAGAAGTTTATTAGTGCATTTTACTCGTCGTTTCATGCGCTTTTAGATGCCACCTAGCCCAATACGCTATCTGAAATAGGAGCGACGTAAGTTGAACAAATGTGATCAAATTACGCAGGATTCTTATATTAACCTTAATATAAAATGATCTAATCGGGTCTCTGTTTGCCCTATCATAGGAGTTTAATACTGCATTTTACTCGCCATTCGACGCGCTTTAAGATGCAGCCTAGCACAGTACGCTATCTGAAATAAGAGCGACGTAAGTTGAACAAATGTGATAGAATTACGCTGAGTTCTTATATTAACCAAAATATAAAATGATCTAATCGGGTCTCTGATTGCCCTATCATAGAAGGTTAATTGTGCATTTTACTCGCCATTTCATGCGCTTTGAGATGCCGCTTAGCCCAATACGCTATCCCAATTAGGAGCGACGTAAATTGAACAAATGTGATAGAATTTCGCTGAATCCTTATATTAACCAAAATATAAAATGATCTAATCGGGTCCCTGATTCCCTATCATAGAAGTTTAATAGTGCACTTTACTCGCCATTCCACGCGCTTTAAGATGCCGTTTAGCCCAATACGCTATCTGAAATAGGAGCGACGTAAATTGAACAAATGTGATAGAATTTCGCTGAATCCTTATATTAACCAAAATATAAAATGATCTAATCGGGTCTCTGTTCGCCCTACCCTAGAAGTTAAATAGTGCATTTTACTCGCCATTCCATGCGCTTTGAGATGCCGCTTAGCCCAATACGCCATCTGAAATAGGAGCGACGTACATTGAACAAATCTGATAGAATTTCGCTGAATTCGTATATTAAACGAAATATAAAATGATCTACTCGAGTCTCTGATTGCCCTATCATAGAAGTTTAATAGTCCATTTTACTCGCCATTTCTTGCGCTTTGAGATGACGCTTAGCCCAATACGCTATCTGAATTAGGAGCGACGTAAATTGAACAAATGTGATAGAATTTCGCTGAATTCTTATATTAACCTTAATGTAAAATGATCTAATCGTGTCTCTGTTCGCCCTACCCCAGAAGTTTAATAGTGCATTTCACTCGACATTTCATGCGCTTTGAGATGACGCTTAGCCCAATACCCTATCCGAAATATGAGCGACGTAAATTGAACAAATGTGATAGAATTTCTCTGAATTCTTCTATTAACCTTAATGTAAAATTATTTAATCGGGTCTCTCTTCTCCCAACCCTAGAAGTTTAATAGTGCCTTTTACTCGTCATTTCATGCGCTTTGAGATGCCGCTTAGCCCCATACGCTATCTGCAATAGGAGCGACGTAAATTGAACAAATGTGATAGAATTTCGATGAATTCTTATAATAACCATAATATAAAATGACCTAATCGGGTCTCTGTTTGCCCTATCATAGAAGTTTAATAGTGCATTTTACTGTCCATGCCACGCGCTTTAAGATGCTGCCTAGCCCAGTACGCTATCTGAAATAGGAGCGACGTAAGTTGAACAAATGTGATAGAATTACGCTGAATTCTTATATTAACCAAAATATAAAATGATCTAATCGGGTCTCTGATTGCCCTATCATACAAGGTTAATAGTGCATTTTACTCGCCATTTCATGCGCTTTGAGATGCTGCTTAGCCCAATGCGCTATCTGAAATAGGAACGACGTAAGTTGAACAAATGTGATAGAATTACGCTGAATTCTTATATTAACCAAAATATAAAATGATCTAATCGGTTCTCTGTTTGCCTTACCCTAGAAGTTTAATAGTGCATTTTACTCGCCATTTCATGCGCTTTGAGATGCTGCTTAGCCCAATACGCTAGCTGAAATGGGAGCGACGTAAATTGAACAAATGTGATAGAATTTCGCTGAATTCTTAAATTAACCATAATATAAAATGATCTGATCGAGTCTCTGATTGCCCTATCAAAGAAGCTTAGTAGTGCATTTTATTCGCCCTTCCACGCGCTTTAAGATGCCGCCTAGCCCAGTACGCTATCTGAAATAGGAGCGACGTAAGTTGAACAAATGTGATAGAATATCGCTGAATTCTTAAATTAACCATAATATAAAATGATCTAATCGGGTCTCTGTTCGCCCTACCCTACAAGTTTAATAGTGCATTTTACTCGCCATTTCTTGCGCTTTGAGATGCCGCTTAGCCCAATACGCTATCTGAAATATGAGCGACGTAAATTGAACAAATGTGATAGAATTACGCTGCATTCTTATATTAACCGTAATATAAAATGATCTAATCGGGTCTCTGTTTGCCCTACACTAGAAGTTTAACAGTGCATTTTACTCGCCATTTCATGTGCTTTGAGATGCCGCTTAGCCCAATACGCTATCTGAAATAGGAGCGACGTAAATTGAACAAATGTGATAGAATTTCCCTGAATTCTTATATTAAACAAAATATAAAATGATCTAATCGGGTCTCTGATTGCCCTATCATAGAAGTATAATAGTGCATTTTACTCGCTATTCCACGCGCTTTAAGATGCCGCCTAGCACAGTACGCTATCTGAAATAGGAGCGACGTAAGTTGAACAAATGTGATAGAATTACGCTGAATTCTTATATTAACCAAAATATAAAATGATCTAATCGGGTCTCTGGTTGCCCTATCATACAAGGTTAATAGTGCATTTTACTCGCCGTTTCATGCGCTTTGAGATGCTGCTTAGCCCAATGCGCTATCTGAAATAGGAGCGACGTAAGTTGAACAAATGTGATAGAATTACGCTGAATTCTTATATTACCCAAAATATAAAATGATCTAATCGGGTCTCTGTTCGCCCTACCCTAGAAGTTAAATAGTGCATTTTACTCGCCATTCCATGCGCTTTGAGATGCCGCTTAGCCCAATACGCCATCTGAAATAGGAGCGACGTAAATTGAACAAATCTGATAGAATTTCGCTGAATTCGTATATTAAACGAAATATAAAATGATCTACTCGAGTCTCTGATTGCCCTATCATAGAAGTTTAACAGTCCATTTTACTCGCCATTTCTTGCGCTTTGAGATGACGCTTAGCCCAATACGCTATCCGAATTAGGAGCGACGTAAATTGAACAAATGTGATAGAATTTCTCTGAATTCTTATATTAACCTTAATGTAAAATTATTTATTCGGGTCTCTCTTCTCCCAACCCTAGAAGTTTAATAGTGCCTTTTACTCGTCATTTCATGCGCTTTGAGATGCCGCTTAGCCCAATACGCTATCTGAAATAGGAGCGACGTAAATTGAACAAATGTGATAGAATTTCGATGAATTCTTATATTAACCATAATATAAAATGACCTAATCGGGTCTCTGTTTGCCCTATCATAGAAGTTTAATAGTGCATTTTACTGTCCATGCCACGCGCTTTATGGTGGCGCCTAGACCAGAACGCTATCTGAAATAGGAGCGACGTAAATTGAACAAATCTGATAGAATTTCGCTGAATTCTTATATTAACCAAAATATAAAATGCTCTGATCGAGTCTCTGTTTGCCTTACCCTAGAAGTTTAATAGTGCATTTTACTCGCCATTCCACGCGCTTTAAGATTCCGCCTAGCCCGGTACGCTATCTGAAATAGGAGCGATGTAAATTGAACAAATGTGATAGAATTTTGCTGAATTCTTAAATTAACCATAATATAAAATGATCTAATCGGGTCTATGTTTGCCCTACCCTAGATGATTAATAGTGTATTTTACTCGCCATTTCATGCGCTTTGAGATGCCGCTTAGCCCAATACGCTATCTGAAATAGGAGCGACGTAAATTGAACAAATGTGATAGAATCTTGCTGAATTCTTAAATTAACCATAATATAAAATGATCTAATCGGGTCTATGTTTGCCCTACGCTAGAAGATTAATAGTGCATCTTACTCGCCATTTCATGCGCTTTGAGATGCCAGCCTGCCCAATACGCTATCTGAAATAGGGGCGACGTAAATTGAACAAATGTGATAGAATTTCTCAGAATTCTAATATTAACCATAATATAATACGATCAATTCGGGTCTCAGATTGCCCTATCATAGAAGTTTAATAGTGCATTTTACTCCTCATTTCATGCGCTTTAAGGTGCCGCTAAGCCCAATACGCTACCTGAGATAGGAGCGACATAAATTGAACAAATGTGATAGAATTACGCAGAATTCTTATATTAACCATAATATAATACGATCTATTCGGGTCTCTGATTGGCCTATCATAGAAGTTTAATTGCTCATTTTACTCGTCATTTCATGCGCTTTAAGGTGCCCCTTAACCCAATACGCTGTCTGAAGTAGGAGCCACGTAAATTGAACAAATGTGATAGAATTTCGCTGAATTCTTATAATAACCATAATATAAAATGATCTAATCGGGTCTCTGATTGCCCTATCATACAAGCTTAATAGTGCGTTTTACTCGTCATTTCATGCGCTTTAAGGTGCCGCTTAGCCCAATACGCTATCTGAAATAGGAGCGACATAAATTGAACAAATGTGATAGAATTACGCAGAATTCTTATATTAACCATAATATAATACGATCTATTCGGGTCTCTGATTGCCCTATCATAGAAGTTTAATAGTGCATTTTCCTCGTCATTTCATGCGCCTTAAGATGCCACCTAGCCCAATACGCTATCTGAAATAGGGGCGACGTAAATTGAACAAATGTGATAAAGTTTCGCTGAATTCTTATATTAACCATAATATAAGATGACCTAATCGGGTCAATGATTGCCCTACCCGAGAAGTTTAGTAGTGTATTTTACTTGTCATTTCATAAGCTTTAAGGTGCCGCCTAGCTCAATATGCTATCTGAAATAGGAGCGACATAAATTGAACAAATGTGATAGAATTACGCAGAATTCTTATATTAACCATAATATAATACGATCTATTCGGGTCTCTGATTGCCCTATCATAGAAGTTTAATAGTGCATTGTACTCGTCAGTTTATGCGCTTTAAGATGCCACCTAGCCCAATACGCTATCTGAAATAGGGGCGACGTAAATTGAACAAATGTGATAAAGTTTCGCTGAATTCTTATATTAACCATAATATAAGATGACCTAATCGGGTCAATGATTGCCCTACCCGAGAAGTTTAGTAGTGTATTTTACTTGTCATTTCATGCGCTTTAAGGTGCCGTCTAGCCCAATACGCTATCTGAATTTGGAGCTACGTAAATTGAACAAACGTGATAGAATTACACAGAATTCTTATGTTAACCATAATATAATACGATCTATTCGGGTCTCCGATTGCCCTATCATAGAAGTTTAATAGTGCATTTTACTCGTCATTTCATGCGCTTTAAGATGCCACCTAGCCCAATACGCAATCTCTAATCGGGGCGACGTAAATTGAACAAATGTCATAAAATTTCGCTGAATTCTCTTATTAACCATAAGATAAGATGACCTAATCGGGTCCCTGTTAGCCCTATCCGAGAAGTTTAGTAGTGCATTTTACTCGACATTTCATGCGCTTTAAGATGCCGGCTAGTCCTATGCGCTATCTGAAATTGGAGCTATGTAAATTGAACAAACATGATAGAATTACGCAGAATACTTATATTAACCATAATATAATACGATCTATTCGGGTCTCTGATTGCCCTATCATAGAAGTTTAATAGTGCATTTTACTCGTCATTTCATGCGCTTTAAGGTGCCGCTTAGCCCAATACGCTATCTGAAATAGGAGGGACGTAAATTGAACAAATGTGATAGAATTCCGCTGAATTCTTAAATTAACCATAATACAAAATGATCCAATCGGGTCTGTGTTTGCCCTACCCTAGAAGTTTAATACTGCATTTTACTCGTAGTTTCATGCGCTTTTAGATGCCACCTAGCCCAATACGCTATCTGAAATAGGGGCGACGTAAATTGAACAAATGTGATAAAATTTCGTTGAATTCTTATATTAACCATAATATAAGATGACATAATGGGGTCAATGATTGCCCTACCCGAGAAGTTTAGTAGTGCATTTTACTTGCCATTTCGTGCGCTTTGAGGTGCCGCCTAGCCCAATACGCTATCTGAAATAGCAGCGACATAAATTGAAGAAATGTGATAAAATTACGCAGAATTCTTATATTAACCATAATACAAAATGATCCAATCGGGTCTGTGTTTGCCCTACCCTAGAAGTTTATTAGTGCATTTTACTCGTCGTTTCATGCGCTTTTAGATGCCACCTAGCCCAATACGCTATCTGAAATAGGAGCGACGTAAGTTGAACAAATGTGATCAAATTACGCAGGATTCTTATATTAACCTTAATATAAAATGATCTAATCGGGTCTCTGTTTGCCCTATCATAGGAGTTTAATACTGCATTTTACTCGCCATTCGACGCGCTTTAAGATGCAGCCTAGCACAGTACGCTATCTGAAATAGGAGCGACGTAAGTTGAACAAATGTGATAGAATTACGCTGAGTTCTTATATTAACCAAAATATAAAATGATCTAATCGGGTCTCTGATTGCCCTATCATAGAAGGTTAATTGTGCATTTTACTCGCCATTTCATGCGCTTTGAGATGCCGCTTAGCCCAATACGCTATCCCAATTAGGAGCGACGTAAATTGAACAAATGTGATAGAATTTCGCTGAATCCTTATATTAACCAAAATATAAAATGATCTAATCGGGTCCCTGATTCCCTATCATAGAAGTTTAATAGTGCACTTTACTCGCCATTCCACGCGCTTTAAGATGCCGCTTAGCCCAATACGCTATCTGAAATAGGAGCGACGTAAATTGAACGAATGTGATAGAATTTCGCTGAATCCTTATATTAACCAAAATATAAAATGATCTAATCGGGTCTCTGATTCCCTATCATAGAATTTTAATAGTGCATTTTACTCGCCATTTCATGCGCTTTTAGATGCCGCCTAGCCCAATACGCTATCTGAAATAGGAGCGACGTAAATTGAACAAATGTGATAGAATTTCGCTGAATTCTTATATTAACCAAAATATAAAATGATCTAATCGGGTCTCTGATTGCCCTATCATACAAGCTTAATAGTGAATTTTACTCGTCATTTCATGCGCTTTATGGTGCCGCTTAGCCCAATACGCTATCTGAAATAGGAGCGACGTAAATTGAACAAATGTGATAGAATTTCGCTGAATTCTTATATTAACCATAATATAAGATGACCTAATCGGGTCAATGATAGCCCTATCCGAGAAGTTTAGTAGTGCGTTTTACTCGTCACTTCGTGCGCTTTAAGGTGCCGGCTAGCCCAATACGCTATCTGAAATAGCAGCGACATAAATTGGAGAAATGTGATAGAATTACGCAGAATTCTTATATTAACCATAATACAAAATGATCCAATCGGGTCTGTGTTTGCCCTACCCTAGAAGTTTAATAGTGCATTTCACTCGTCGTTTCATGCGCTTTCAGATGCCACCTAGCCCAATACGCTATCTGAAATAGGAGCGACGTAAGTTGAACAAATGTGATAAAATTACGCAGGATTCTTATATTAACCGTAATATAAAATGATCTAATCGGGTCTCTGTTTGCCCTATCATAGGAGTTTAATACTGCATTTTACTCGCCATTCGACGCGCTTTAAGATGCAGCCTAGCACAGTACGCTATCTGAAATAAGAGCGACGTAAGTTGAACAAATGTGATAGAATTACGTTGAGTTCTTATATTAACCAAAATATAAAATGATCTAATCGGGTCTCTGATTGCCCTATCATAGAAGGTTAATTGTGCATTTTACTCGCCATTTCATGCGATTTGAGATGCCGCTTAGCCCAATACGCTATCTGAATTAGGAGCGACGTAAATTGAACAAATGTGATAGAATTTCGCTGAATCCTTATATTAACCAAAATATAAAATGATCTAATCGGGTCCCTGATTCCCTATCATAGAAGTTTAATAGTGCATTTTACTCGCCATTCCACGCGCTTTAAGATGCCGCTTAGCCCAATACGCTATCTGAAATAGGAGCGACGTAAATTGAACGAATGTGATAGAATTTCGCTGAATCCTTATATTAACCAAAATATAAAATGATCTAATCGGGTCTCTGATTCCCTATCATAGAATTTTAATACTGCATTTTACTCGCCATTTCATGCGCTTTTAGATGCCGCCTAGCCCAATACGCTATCTGAAATAGGAGCGACGTAAATTGAACAAATGTGATAGAATTTCGCTGAATTCTTATATTAACCAAAATATAAAATGATCTGATCGAGTCTCTGATTGCCCTATCATAGAAGTTTAATAGTGCATTTTACTCGTCATTCCACGCGCTTTAAGATGCCGCCTAGCCCAGTAGGCCATCTGAAATAGGAGCGACGTGCATTGAACAAATGTGATAGAATTTCGCTGAATTCTTATATTAACCGTAATATAAAATGATCTATTCGGGTCTCTGCTTGCCCTACCCTAGAAGTTTAACAGTGCATTTTACTCGCCACATCATGCGCTTTGAGATGCCGCTTAGCCCAATACGCTATCTGAAATAGGAGCGACGTGAATTGAACAAATGTGATAGAATTTCGCTTAATTCTTATATTAACCAAAATATAAAATTATCTAATCGGGTCTCTATTCGGCCTACACTAGAAGTTTAATAGTGCATTTTACTCGCCATTTCATGCGCTTTTAGATGCCGCCTAGCCCAATACGCTATCTGAAATAGGAGCGACGTAAGTTGAACAAATGTGATAGAATTACGCTGAATTCTTATATTAACCGTAATATAAAATGATCTAATCGGGTCTCTGATTGCCCTACCCAAGAAGTTTAATAGTGCATTTTGCTCGACATTTCATGCACTTTGAGATGCTGCTTAGCCAAATACGCTATCTGAAATAGGAGCGACGTAAATTGAACAAATGTGATAAAATTTCGCTGAATTCTTAAATTAACCATAATATAAAATGATCTAATCGGGTCTATGCTTGCCCTATCATAGAAGTTGAATAGTGCATTTTCCTCGCCATTTCATGCGCTTTAAGATGCCACCTAGCCCAATACGCTATCTGAAATAGGGGCGACGTAAATTGAACAAATGTGATAAAATTTCGCTGAATTCTTATATTAACCATAATATAAGATGACATAATGGGGTCAATGATTGCCCTACCCGAGAAGTTTAGTAGTGCATTTTACTCGTCATTTCGTGCGCTTTAAGGTGCCGCCTAGCCCAATACGCTATCTGAAATAGCAGCGACATAAATTGAAGAAATGTGATAGAATTACTCAGAATTCTTATATTAACCATAATATAATACGATCAATTCGGGTCTCAGATTGCCCTATCATAGAAGTTTAATGGTGCATTTTACTCCTCATTTCATGCGCATTAAGGTGCCGCTAAGCCCAATACGCTACCTGAGATAGGAGCGACTTAAATTGAACAAATGTGATAGAATTTCGCAGAATTCTTATATTACCCATAATATAATACGATCTATTCGGGTCTCTGATTGGCCTATCATAGAAGTTTAATTGCTCATTCTACTCGTCATTTCATGGGCTTTAAGGTGCCCCTTAACCCAATACGCTGTCTGAAGTAGGAGCAACGTAAATTGAACAAATGTGATAGAATTTCGCTGAATTCTTAAATTAACCATAATATAAAATGATCTAATCGGGTCTCTGAATGCCCTATCATACAAGCTTAATAGTGAATTTTACTCGTCATTTCATGCGCTTTATGGTGCCGCTTAGCCCAATACGCTATCTGAAATAGGAGCGACGTAAATTGAACAAATGTGATAGAATTTCGCTGAATTCTTATATTAACCATAATATAAGATGACCTAATCGGGTCAATGATAGCCCTATCCGAGAAGTTTAGTAGTGCGTTTTACTCGTCACTTCGTGCGCTTTAAGGTGCCGGCTAGCCCAATACGCTATCTGAAATCGGAGCGACGTAAATTGAACAAATGTGATAGGATTACGCAGAATTCTTATGTTAACCATAATATAATACGATCTAGTCGCGTCTCCGATTGCCCTATCATAGAAGTTTAATAGTGCATTGTACTCGTCATTTCATGCGCTTTAAGATGCCGTCTAGCCCAATACGCAATCTGAAATAGGAGCGACGTAAATTGAACAAATGTGATAGAATTTCGCTGAATTCTTATATTAACCATAATATAAGATGACCTGATCGGGTCAATGATAGCCCTATCCGAGAAGTTTAGTAGTGCGTTTTACTCGTCACTTCGTGCGCTTTAAGATGCCGGCTAGCCCATTACGCTATCTGAAATCGGAGCGACGTAAATTGAACAAATGTGATAGAGTTACGCAGAATTCTTATATTAACCATAATATAAGATGATCTAATCGGGTTTCTGATTGCCCTATCCTAGAAGTTTAGTAGTGCATTTTACTCGACATTTCATGCGCTTTAAGATGCCGTCTAGCCCAATACGCTATCTGAAATTGGAGCTACGTAAATTGAACAAACGTGATAGAATTACGCAGAATTCTGATATTAACCATAATATAATACGATCTAGTCGCGTCTACGATTGCCCCATCATAGAAGTTTAATAGTGCATTTTACTCGTCATTTCATGCGCTTTAAGGTGCCGCTTAGCCCAATAAGCTATCTGAAATAGGAGCGACGTAAATTGAACAAACGTGATAGAATTACGCAGAATTCTGATATTAACCATAATATAATACGATCTAGTCGCGTCTACGATTGCCCTATCATAGAAGTTTAATAGTGCATTTTACTCGTCATTTCATGCGCTTTATGGTGCCGTTTAGCCCAATACGCTATCTGAAATAGGAGCGACGTAAATTGAACAAACCTGATAGAATTTCGCTGAATTCTTATTTTAACCATAATATAAGATGACCTAATCGGGTCTCTGATTGCCCTATCCGAGAAGTTTAGTAGTGAATTTTACTCGACATTTCATGCGCTTTAAGATGCCGTCTAGCCCAATACGCTATCTGAAATTGGAGCTACGTAAATTGAACAAACGTGATAGGATGACGCAGAATTCTTATGTTAACCATAATATAATACGATCTAGTCGCGTCTCCGATTGCCCTATCATAGAAGTTTAATAGTGCATTTTACTCGTCATTTCATGCGCTTTAAGATGCCGTCTAGCCCAATACGCTATCTGAAATTGGAGCTACGTAAATTGAACAAACGTGATAGAATTACGCAGAATTCTGATATTAACCATAATATAATACGATATAGTCGCGTCTCCGATTGCCCTACCATAGAAGTTTAATAGTGCATTTTACTCGTCATTTCATGGGCTTTAAGGTGCCCCTTAACCCAATACGCTGTCTGAAGTAGGAGCAACGTAAATTGAACAAATGTGATAGAATTTCGCTGAATTCTTAAATTAACCATAATATAAAATGATCTAATCGGGTCTCTGAATGCCCTATCATACAAGCTTAATAGTGAGTTTTACTCGTCATTTCATGCGCTTTATGGTGCCGCTTAG
>CAKAJE020001108.1:0-45615 GCA_916610135.2 Macropis europaea | reverse complement strand
ACTCGCCACTTCCTGCGCTTTGACATGCCGCTAAGCACAATAAGTTATCTGTAATAGGAGCGACGTAAATTTTACAAATGTAATAGAATTTCGTTGAATTCTTATATTAACCAAAATATAAAATGATCTAATCGGGTCTCTGATTGCCCTATCATAGAAGTTTAATAGTGCATTTTATTCGCCATTTCATGCGCTTTGAGATGCCGCGTAGCCCAATACGCTATCTGAAATAGGAGCGACGTAAATTGAACAAATGTGATAGAATTTCCCTGAATTCTCATATTAACCTTAATGTAAAATGATCTAATCGGGTCTCTGTTCGCCCTACCCTAGAAGTTTGATAGTGCATTTCACTCGTCATTTCATGCGCTTTGAGATGCCGCTAAGCCCAATAAACTATCTGAAATAGGAGCGACGTAAATTGAACAAATGTGATAGAATTTCGCAGTATTCTTATGTTAACCAAAATATAAAATGATCTAATCTGATCTCTGTTCGCCATAGCCTAGAAGTTTACTAGTGCATTTTGTTCGCCATTTCATGCGCTTTGTGATGCCACTTAGCCCAATACGCTATCTGAAATAGGAGCGACGTAAATTGAACAAATGTCATAGAATTTCCCTGAAATCTTATATTAAACAAAATATAAAATGATCTAATCGGGTCTCTGATTGCTCTATCATAGAAGTTTAGTAGTGCATTTTACTCGCCCTTCCACGCGCTTTAAGATGCCGCCTAGCCCAGTAGGCTATCTGAAATAGGAGCGACGTAAGTTGAACAAATGTGATAGAATTACGCTGAATTCTTACATTAACCATAATGTAAAATGATCTAATCGGGTCTCTGTTTGCACTACCCTAGAAGTTTAATAGTGCATTTCACCCATCATTTCATGCGCTTTGAGATGACGCTTAACCCAATACGCTATCTGAAATAGGAGCGACGTAAGTTGAACAAATGTGACAGAATTACGCTGCATTCTTATATTCACCTTAATGTAAAATGATCTCTTCGGGTCTCTGTTCGCGCTACCCTAGAAGTATAATAGTGCATTTCACTCGTCATTTCATGCGCTTTGAGATGCCGCCTAGCCCAATACGCTATCTGAAATAGGAGCGACGTAAATTCAACAAATGTGATAGAATTTCGCTGAATTCTTATATTAACCAAAGTATAAAATGATCTAGTCTGGTCTCTGATTGCCCTATCATAGAAGTTTAATAGTGCATTTTACTCGCCATTCCACGCGCTTGAAGATGCCGCATGGCCCAGCACGCTATCTGAAACAGGAACGACGTAAATTGAACAAATGTGATAGAATTTTGCTGACATCTTAAATTAACCATAATATAAAATGATCTAATCGGGTCTCTGTTGGCCCTACCCTAGAAGTTTAATAGTGCATTTTACTCGTCACTTCATGTGCCTTCAGATGCCGCTTAGCCCAATAAGCTATCTGAAATAGGAGCGACGTAAATTGAACAAATGTGATAAAATTTCGCAGAATTCTTATGTTAACCAAAGTATAAAATGATCTAATCTGGTCTCTGTTCGCCCTAGCCTAGAAGTTTAATAGTGCATTTTGTTCGCCATTTCATGCGCTTCGTGATGCCGCTTAGCCCAATACGCTATATGAAATAGGAGCGACGTAAATTGAACAAATGTGATAGAATTTCCCCGAAATCTTATATTAAACAAAATGTAAAATGATCTAATCGGGTCTCTGATTGCCCTATCATAGAAGTTTAATAGTGCATTTCACTCGCCATTCCACGCGCTTTAAGATGCCGCCTAGCCCAGTACGCTATCTGAAATATAAGCGACGTAACTTGAACAAATGTGATAGAATCACGCAGCATTCTTATATTAACCGTAATATAAAATGATCTAATCGGGTCTCTGATTGCCCTATCATAGAAGTTTAATAGTGCATCTCACTCGCCATTCCACGCGCTTTAAGATGCCGCCTAGCCCAGTACGCTATCTGAAATAGGAGCAACGTAAGTTGAACAAATGTGACAGAATTACGCTGAATTCTTATATTAACCGCAATATAAAATGATCTAATCGGGTCTCTGTTTGCCTTATCCTAGAAGTTTAATAGTGCATTTTACTCGCCATTTCATGCGCTTTGATATGCCGCTTAGCCCAATACGCTATCTGAAATAGGAGCCACGTAAGTTGAACAAATGTGATAGAATTTCGCTGAATTCTTATATTTACCGTAATATAAAATGATCTAATCGGTTCTCTGATTGCCCTACCATAGAAGTTTAATGGTGCATTTTACTCGCCATTCCACGCGCTTTAAGTTGCCGCCTAGCCCAGTACGCTATCTGAAATAGGAGCTACGTAAGTTGAACAAATGTGACAGAATTACGCTGAATTCTTATATTTACCGTAATATAAAATGATCTAATCGGGTCTCTGTTTGCCTTATCCTGGAAGTTTAATAGTGCATTTTACTCGCTATTTCATGCGCTTTGAGATGCCGCTTAGCCCAATACGCTATCTGAAATAGGAGCGACGTAAATTGAACAAATGTGGTAGAATTTCGCTGAATTCTTATATTAACCAAAATATAAAATGATCTAATCGGGTCTCTGATTGCCCTATCATAGAAGTTTAATAGTGAATTTTACTCGCCATTCCACGCGCTTTAAGATGCCGCTTAGCCCAATACGCTATCTGAAATAGGAGCTACGTAAGTTGAACAAATGTGACAGAATTACGCTGAATTCTTATATTAACCGTAATATAAAATGATCTAATCGGGTCTCTGTTTGCCCTACCCTAGAAGTTTCATAGTGCATTTTACTCGCCATTTCTTGCGCTTTGAGATGCCGCTTAGCCCAGTACGCTATCTGAAATAGGAGCGACGTAAGTTGAACAAATGTGATAGAATTTTGCTGAATTCTTAAATTAACCATAATATAAAATGATCTAATCGGGTCTCTGTTTGCCCTACCCTAGAAGTTTAATAGTACATTTTACTCGCCATTTCTTGCGCTTTGAGATGCCGCTTAGCCCAATACGCCATCTGAAATATCAGCGACGTAAATTGAACAAATGTGAGAGAATCTCGCTGAATTCTTATATTAACCTTAATGTAAAATGATCGAATCGGGTCTCTGATTGCCCTACCCTAGAAGTTTAATAGTGCATTTCACTCGTCATTTCATGCGCTTTCAGTTGCCGCTTAGCCCAGTACGCTATCTGAAATAGGAGCAACGTAAGTTGAACAAATGTGACAGAATTTCGTTGAATTCTTATATTAACCTTAATGTAAAATGATCTAATCGGGTCTCTGTTTACCTTATCCTACAAGTTTAATAGTGCATTATACTCGACATTTCATGCGGATTGAGATGCCGCTAAGCCCAATAAGCTATCTGAAATAGGAGCGACGTAAATTGAACAAATGTGATAGAATTTCGCAGAATTCTTATATTAACCAAAATATAAAATGATCTAATCGGGTCTCTGTTCGCCCTAGCCTACTAGTTTAATAGTGCATTTTATTCGCCATTTTATGCGCTTTGAGATGCCGCTTAGCCGAATACGCTATCTGAAATAGGAGCGACGTAAATTGAACAGATGTGATAGAATCTCCCTGAAATCTTATCTTAACCATAATATAAAATGATCTAATCGGGTCTCTGTTCGCCGTAGCCTAGAAGTTTAATAGTGCATTTTATTCGCCATTTCATGCGCTTTTAGATGCCGCTTAGCCTAGGACGCTATCTGAAATAGGAACGACGTAAATTGAACAAATGTGATAGAATTTCACTGAAATCTTAAATTAACCATAATATAAAATGATCTAATCGGGTCTCTGTTTGCCCTACCGTAGAAGTTTAATAGTGCATTTTACTCGCCATTGCATGTGCTTTGAGATGCCGCATAGCCCAATACGCTATCTGAAATAGGAGCGACGTAAATTGAACAAATGTGATAGAATTTCCGTGAATTCTTATAGTAACCTTAATGTAAAATGATCTAATCGGGTCTCTGTGCGCCCTAGCCTAGAAGTTTAATAGTGCATTTTATTCGCCATTTCATGCGCTTTGAGATGCCGCTTAGCCGAATACGCTATCTGAAATAGGAGGGACGTAAATTGAACAAATGTGATAGAATTTCCGTGAAATCTTATATTAAACAAAATATAAAATGATCTAATCGGGTCTCTGATTGCCCTATCATAGAAGTTTAGTAGTGCATTTTACTCGTCATTCCACGCGCTTTAAGGTGCCGCCTAGCCCAGTACGCTATCTGAAATAGGAGCGACGTAAGTTGAACAAATGTGATAGAATTTTGCTGAATTCTTAAATTAACCGTAATATAAAATGATCTAATCAGGTCTCTGTTTGACCTACCCTAGAAGTTTAATAGTGCATTTTACTCGTCACTTCATGCGCCTTCAGATGCCGCTTAGCCCAATAAGCTATCTGAAATAGGAGCGACGTAAATTGAACAAATGTCATAAAATTTCGCAGAATCCTTATGTTAACCAAAATATAAAATGATCTAATCTGGTCTCTGTTCGCCCTAGCCTAGAAGTTTAATAGTGCATTTTGTTCGACATTTCATGCGCTTTGAGATGCCGCATAGCCCAATACGCTATCTGAAATACGAGCGACGTAAATTGAACAAATGTGATAGAATTTCCCTGAAATCTTATATTAAACAAAATATAAAATGATCTAATCGGGTCTCTGATTGCTCTATCATAGAAGTTTAGTAGTGCGTTTTACTCGCCCTTCCACGCGCTTTAAGATGCCGCCTAGCCCAGTACGCTATCTGAAATAGGCGCGACGTAAGATGAACAAATGTGATAGAATTACGCTGAATTCTTATATTAATCGTAATATAAAATGATCTAATCGGGTCTCTGTTTGCCCTACCCTAGAAGTTTAATAGTGAATTTTATTCGCCATTTCATGCGCTTTGAGATGCCGCATAGCCTAATACGCTATCTGAAATAGGAGCGACGTAAATTGAACAAATGTGATAGAATTTCCGTGAATTCTTATATTAACCTTAATGTGAAATGATCTAATCGGGTCTCTGTTCGCCCTAGCCTAGAAGTTTAATAGTGCATTTTAGTCGCCATTTCATGCGCTTTGAGATCCCGCTTAGCCCAATACGCTATCTGAAATAGGAGCGATGTAAATTGAACAAATGTGATAGAATTTCCCTGAAATCTTATATTAATCAAAATATAAAATGATCTAATCGGGTCTCTGATTGCCCTATCATAGAAGAATAGCAGTGCATTTTACTCGCCCTTCCACGCGCTTTAAGATGCCGCCTAGCCCAGTAGGCTATCTGAAATAGGAGCGACGTAAGTTGAACAAATGTGATAGAATTACGCTGAATTCTTACATTAACCATAATGTAAAATGATCTAATCGGGTCTCTGTTTGCACTACCCTAGAAGTTTAATAGTGCATTTCACCCATCATTTCATGCGCTTTGAGATGACGCTTAACCCAATACGCTATCTGAAATAGGAGCGACGTAAGTTGAACAAATGTGACAGAATTACGCTGCATTCTTATATTCACCTTAATGTAAAATGATCTCTTCGGGTCTCTGTTCGCGCTACCCTAGAAGTATAATAGTGCATTTCACTCGTCATTTCATGCGCTTTGAGATGCCGCCTAGCCCAATGCGCTATCTGAAATAGGAGCGACGTAAATTGAACAAATGTGATAGAATTTCGCTGAATTCTTATATTAACCAAAGTATAAAATGATCTAGTCTGGTCTCTGATTGCCCTATCATAGAAGTTTAATAGTGCATTTTACTCGCCATTCCACGCGCTTGAAGATGCCGCATGGCCCAGCACGCTATCTGAAACAGGAACGACGTAAATTGAACAAATGTGATAGAATTTTGCTGACATCTTAAATTAACCATAATATAAAATGATCTAATCGGGTCTCTGTTTGCCTTATCCTAGAAGTTTAATAGTGCATTTTACTCGCCATTCCACGCGCTTTATGATGCAGCCTATCCCAGTACGCTATCTGAAATAGGAGCGACGTAAATTGAACAAATGTGTTAGAATTTCACTGAATTCTTATATTAACCAAAATATAAAATGATCTAATCGGGTCTCTGATAGCCCTATCATAGAAGTTTAATAGTGCATTTTACTCACCATTCCACGCGCTTTAAGATGCCGCCTAGCCCAGTACGCTATCTGACAGAGGAGCGACGTAAGTTGAACAAATGTGATAGAATTACGCTGAATTCTTATATTAACCGTAATATAAAATGATCTAATCGGGTCTCTGATTGCCCTATCCTAGAAGTTTAATAGTGCATTTTACTCGCCTTTCCACGCGCTTTAAGATGCCGCCTAGCCCAGTACGCTATCTGAAATAGGAACGACGTAAATTGAACAAATGTGATAGAATTTTGCTGACTTCTTAAATTAATCATAATATAAAATGATCTAATCGGGTCTCTGTTTGCCCTACCCTTGAAGTTTAATAGTGCATTTTACTCGCCATTTCATGCGCTTTGAGATGCCGCTTAGCTCAATACGCTATCTGAAATAGGAGCGACGTAAATTGTACAAATGTGATAGAATTTCGCTGAAATCTTTTATTAACCATAATGTAAAATGATTTAATCAGCTCTCTGTTCGCCCTAGCCTAGAAGTTTAATAGTGCATTTTATTCGACATTCCATGCGCTTTGAGATTCCGCTTAGCCCAATACGCTATCTGAAATAGGAGCGACGTAAATTGAACAATTGTGATAGAATTTCCCTGAATTCTTATATTAACCAAAATATAAAATGATCGAATCAGGTCTCTGATTGCCCTATCATAGAAGTTTAATAGTGCATTGTACTCGCCATTCCACGCGCTTTAAGATGCCGCCTAGCCCAGTACGCTATCTGAAATAGGAGCGACGTAAATTGAACAAATGTGATAGAATTTGGCTGAATTCTTATATTAACCAAAATATAAAATGATCTAATCGGGTCTCTGATTGCCCTATCATAGAAGTTTTATAGTTCATTTTGCTCGCCATTCCACGCGCTTTAACATGCCGCCTAGCCTAGTACGCCATCTGAAATAGGAGCGACGTAAATTGCACAAATGTGATAGAATTTCGCTGAAATCTTTTATTAACCATAATGTAAAATGATTTAATCAGCTCTCTGTTCGCCCTAGCCTAGAAGTTTAATGGTGCATTTTATTCGACATTCCATGCGCTTTGAGATTCCGCTTAGCCCAATACGCTATCTGAAATAGGAGCGACGTAAATTGAACAATTGTGATAGAATTTCCCTGAATTCTTATATTAACCAAAATATAAAATGATCGAATCAGGTCTCTGATTGCCCTATCATAGAAGTTTAATAGTGCATTGTACTCGCCATTCCACGCGCTTTAAGATGCCGCCTAGCCCAGTACGCTATCTGAAATAGGAGCGACGTAAATTGAGCAAATGTGATAGAATTTGGCTGAATTCTTATATTAACCAAAATATAAAATGATCTAATCGGGTCTCTGATTGCCCTATCATAGAAGTTTTATAGTTCATTTTGCTCGCCATTCCACGCGCTTTAACATGCCGCCTAGCCTAGTACGCCATCTGAAATAGGAGCGACGTAAATTGCACAAATGTGATGGAATTTCGTTGAATTCTTATATTAACCGTAATATAAAATGATCTAATCGGGTCTCTTTTTGCCTTATCCTAGAAGTTTAATAGTGCATGTTACTCGCCATTTCATGTGCATTGAGATGCCGCTTAGCCCAATACGCTATCTGAAATAGGAGCGACGTAAATTGAACAAATGTGATAGAATTTCGCTGAATTCTTAAATTAACCATAATATAAAATGATCTTATCGGGTCTCTGTTTGCCCTACCCTAGAAGTTTAATAGTGCATTTTACTCCACATTTCTTGCGCTTTGAGATGCCGCTTAGCCCAATTCGCTATCTAAAATATCAGCGACGTAAATTGAACAAATGTGAGAGAATTTCGCTGAATTCTTATATTAACCAAAATATAAAATGATCTAATCGGGTCTGTGATTGCCCGATCATAGAAGTTTAGTAGTGCATTTTACTCGCCCTTCCACGCGCTTTGAGATTCCGCCTAGCTCAGTACGCTATCTGAAATAGGAGCGACGTAAGTTGAACAAATGTGAGAGAATTACGCTGAATTCTTATATTAACCGTAATATAAAATGATCTAATCGGGTCTCTGTTTGCCCTACCCTTGAAGTTTAATAGTGCATTTTACTCGCCATTTTATGCGCTTTGAGATGCCGCTAAGCCCAATAAGCTATCTGAAATAGGAGCGACGTAAATTGAACAAATGTGACAGAATTTCCCTGAAATCTTATATTAAACAAAATATAAAATGATCTAATCGGGTCTCTGATTGCCCTATCATAGAAGTTTAGTAGTGCATTTTACTCGCCTTTCCACGCGCTTTAAGATGCCGCCTAGCCCAGTACGCTATCTGAAATAGGAACGACGTAAATTGAACAAATGTGATAGAATTTTGCTGACTTCTTAAATTAATCATAATATAAAATGATCTAATCGGGTCTCTGTTTGCCCTACCCTAGAAGTGTAATAGTGCATTTTACTCGCCATTTCATGCGCTTTCAGATGCCGCTTAGCCCAATACGCTATCTTTAATAGGAGCGACGTAAATTGAACAAATGTGATAGAATTTCGCTGAATTCTTATATTAACCAAAATATAAAATGATCTAATCGTGTCTCTGATTGCCTTATCGTAGAAGCTTAATAGTGCATTTTACTCGCCATTTCATGCGCTTTGAGATGCCGCTTAGCCCAATACGCTATCTGGAATAGGAGCGACGTAAATTGAACAAATCTGATAGAATTTCCGTGAATTCTTATATTAACCGTAATATAAAATGATCTATTCGGGTTTCTGTTCGCCCTACCCCAGAAGTTTAATAGAGCATTTCACTCGTCAATCCATGCGCTTTGAGATGCGGCTTAGCCCAATACGCTATCTGAAATAGGAGCGACGTAAATTGAACAAATGTGATAGAATCTCGCTGAATCCTTATATTAACCAAAATATAATATGATCTAATCGGGTCTCTGATTGCCCTATCATAGAAGTTTAATAGTGCATTTTACTCGCCATTTCATGCGCTTTGAGGTGCCGCTTAGCCCAATAAGCTATCTGAAATAGGAGCGACGTAAATTGAACAAATGTGATAGAATTTCGCTGAATTCTTATATTAACCAAAATATAAAATGATCTAATCGTGTCTCTGATTGCCCTATCATTGAAGTTTAATAGTGAATTTTACTCGCCATTCCACGCGCTTTAAGATGCCGCATAGCCCAGTACGCTATCTGAAATAGGAACGACGTAAATTGAACTAATGTGATAGAATTTTGCTGAATTCTTAAATTATGCATAATATAAAATGATCTAGTCGGGTCTCTGATTGCCCTACCCTAGAAGTTTAATAGTGCATTTTACTCGCCATTTCATGCGCTTTGAGATGCCGCTTAGCCCAATACGCTATCTGAAATAGGAGCGACGTAAATTGAACAAATGTGATAGAATCTCGCTGAATCCTTATATTAACCAAAATATAAAATGATCTAATCGGATCTCTGATTGCCCTATCATAGAAGTTTAATAGTGCATTTTACTCGCCATTCCATGCGTTTTAAGGTGCCGCCTAGCCCAGTACGCTATCTGAAATAGGAGCGACGTAAACTGAACAAATGTGATAGAATTTTGCTAAATTCTTAAATTAACCATAATATAAAATGATCTAGTCGGGTCTCTGATTGCCCTACCCTAGAAGTTTAATAGTGCATTTTACTCGCCATTTCATGCGCTTTGAGATGCCGCTTAGCCCAATACGCTATCTGAAATAGGAGCGACGTAAATTGAACAAATGTGATAGAATTTCGCTGAATTCTTATATTAACCAAAATATAAAATGATCTAATCGGGTCTCTGATTGCCCTATCATAGAAGTTTGATAGTGTATTTTCCTCGACATTCCACGCGCTTTCAGTTGCCGCCTAGCCCAGTACGCTATCTGAAATAGGAGCTACGTATGTTGAAGAAATGTGACAGAATTACGCTGAATTCTTATATTAACCGTAATATAAAATGATCTAATCGGGTCTCTGTTTGCCTTATCCTAGAAGTTTAATAGTGCATTTTACTCGCCATTCCACGCGCTTTAAGATGCCACCTAGCCCAGGACGCTATCTGAAATAGGAGCTACGTAAGTTGAACAATTGTGACAGAGTTACGCTGAATTCTTATATTAACCGTAATATAAAATGATCTAATCGGATCTCTGTTTGCCTTATCCTAGAAGTTTAATAGTGCATTTTACCCGCCATTCCACGCGCTTTAAGATGCCGCCTAGCCCAGTACGCTATCTGAAATAGGAGCTACGTAAGTTGAACAAATGTGTCAGAGTTACGCTGAATTCTTATATTAACCGCAATATAAAATGATCTAATCGGGTGTCTGTTTGCCTTATCCTAGAAGTTTAATAGTGCATTTTACTCGCCATTTCATGCGCTTTGAGATGCCGCTTAGCCCAATACGCTATCTGAAATAGGAGCCACGTAAGTTGAACAAATGTGATAGAATTTCGCTGAATTCTTATATTTACCGTAATATAAAATGATCTAATCGGTTCTCTGATTGCCCTACCATAGAAGTTTAATGGTGCATTTTACTCGCCATTCCACGCGCTTTAAGTTGCCGCCTAGCCCAGTACGCTATCTGAAATAGGAGCTACGTAAGTTGAACAAATGTGACAGAATTACGCTGAATTCTTATATTTACCGTAATATAAAATGATCTAATCGGGTCTCTGTTTGCCTTATCCTGGAAGTTTAATAGTGCATTTTACTCGCTATTTCATGCGCTTTGAGATGCCGCTTAGCCCAATACGCTATCTGAAATAGGAGCGAGGTAAATTGAACAAATGTGGTAGAATTTCGCTGAATTCTTATATTAACCAAAATATAAAATGATCTAATCGGGTCTCTGATTGCCCTATCATAGAAGTTTAATAGTGAATTTTACTCGCCATTCCACGCGCTTTAAGATGCCGCTTAGCCCAATACGCTATCTGAAATAGGAGCTACGTAAGTTGAACAAATGTGACAGAATTACGCTGAATTCTTATATTAACCGTAATATAAAATGATCTAATCGGGTCTCTGTTTGCCCTACCCTAGAAGTTTCATAGTGCATTTTACTCGCCATTTCTTGCGCTTTGAGATGCCGCTTAGCCCAGTACGCTATCTGAAATAGGAGCGACGTAAGTTGAACAAATGTGATAGAATTTTGCTGAATTCTTAAATTAACCATAATATAAAATGATCTAATCGGGTCTCTGTTTGCCCTACCCTAGAAGTTTAATAGTACATTTTACTCGCCATTTCTTGCGCTTTGAGATGCCGCTTAGCCCAATACGCTATCTGAAATATCAGCGACGTAAATTGAACAAATGTGAGAGAATCTCGCTGAATTCTTATATTAACCTTAATGTAAAATGATCGAATCGGGTCTCTGATTGCCCTACCCTAGAAGTTTAATAGTGCATTTCACTCGTCATTTCATGCGCTTTCAGTTGCCGCTTAGCCCAGTACGCTATCTGAAATAGGAGCAACGTAAGTTGAACAAATGTGACAGAATTACGCTGAATTCTTATATTAACCGTAATATAAAATGATCTAATCGGGTCTCTGTTTGCCTGATCCTAGAAGCTTAGTAGTGCATTTTACTCGCCATTTCATGCGCTTTGAGATGCCGCTTAGCCCAATACGCTATCTGAAATAGGAGCGACGTAAATTGAACAAATGTGATAGAATTTCGCTGAATTCTAATATTAACCAAAATATGAAATGATCTAATCGTGTCTCTGTTTGCCCTACCCTAGAAGTTTAATAGTGCATTTTGCTCGCCATGTCTTGCGCTTTGAGATGCAGCTTACCCCAATACGCTATCTGAAATAGGAGCGACGTAAATTGAACAAATGTGACAGAATTTCGCTGAATTCTTATATTAACCAAAACATAAAATGATCTAATCGGGTCTCTGATTGCCCTATCATAGAAGTATAATAGTGCATTTTACTCGGCATTCCACGCGCTTTAAGATGCCGCCTAGCCCAGGACGCTATCTGAAATAGGAGCTACGTAAGTTGAACAAATGTGACAGAGTTACGCTGAATTCTTATATTAACCGCAATATAAAATGATCTAATCGGGTCTCTGTTTGCCTTATCCTAGAAGTTTAATAGTGCATTTTACTCGCCATTTCATGCGCTTTGAGATGCCGCTTAGCCCAGTACGCTATCTGAAATAGGAGCGACGTAAATTGAACAAATGTGATAGAATTTCGCTGAATTCTTATATTAACCAAAATATAAAATGATCTAATCGGGTCTCTGATAGCCCTATCATAGAAGTTTAATAGTGCATTTTACTCGCCATTCCACGCGCTTTAAGATGCCGCCTAGCCCAGTACGCTATCTGAAAGAGGAGCGACGTAAATTGAACAAATGTGATAGAATTTCGCTGAATTCTTATATTAACCAAAATATAAAATGATCTAATCGGGTCTCTGATTGCCCTATCATAGAAGTTTAATAGTGCATTTTACTCGCCATTCCACGCGCTTTAAGATGCCGCCTATCCGAGTACGCTATTTGAAATAGGAGCGACGTAAATTGAACAAATGTGATAGAATTTCCCTGAATTCTTATATTAACCTTAATGTAAAATGATCTAATCGGGTCTCTGTTCGCCCTACCCTAGAAGTTTAATAGTGCATTTCACTCGTCATTTCATGCGCTTTGAGTTGCCGCTTAGCCCAATACGCTATCTGAAATAGGAGCGACGTAAATTGAATAATTGTGATAGAATTTCGCTGAATTTTTATGTTAACCAAAATATAAAATGATCTAATCGGGTCTCTGATTGCCCTATCATAGATGTTTAATATTGCATTTTACTCGCCATTCCACGCGCTTTAAGATGCCGCCTAGCTCAGTACCCTATCTGAAATAGGAGCGACGAAAGTTGAACAAATGTGATAGAATTACGTTGAATTCTTATATTAACCGTAATATAAAATGATCTAATCGGGTCTCTGTTTGCCTTACCCTATAAGTTTAATAGTGCATTTCACTCGTCATTTCATGCGCTTTGAGATGCCGCACAGCCCAATACGCTATCTGAAATAGGAACGACGTAAATGGAACTAATGTGATAGAATTTTGCTGAATTCTTAAATTAACCATAATATAAAATGATCTAATCGGGTCTCTGATTGCCCTACCCTAGAAGTTTACCAGTGCATTTTACTCGCCATTTCATGCGCTTTGAGATGCCGCTTAGCCTAATACGCTATCTGAAATAGGAGCGACGTAAATTGAACAAATGTGATAGAATTTCGCTGAATTCTTATATTAACCAAAATATAAAATGATCTAATCGGGTCTCTGATTGCGCTATCATAGAAGTTTAATAGTGAATTTGACTCCCCATTCCACGCGCTTTAAGATGCCGCTTAGCCCAATACGCTATCTGCAATAGGAGCGACGTAAATTGAACAAATGTGATAGAATTTCGCTGAATTCTTATATTAACCAAAATATAAAATGATCTAGTCGGGTCTCTGATTGCCCTATCATAGAAGTATAATAGTGCATTGTACTCGCCATTCCACGCGCTTTAAGATGCCGCCTAGCCCAGTACGCTATCTGAAATAGGAGCGACGTAAATTGAACAAATGTGATAGAATTTGGCTGAATTCTTATATTAACCAAAATATAAAATGATCTAATCGGGTCTCTGATTGCCCTATCATAGAAGTTTTATAGTTCATTTTGCTCGCCATTCCACGCGCTTTAACATGCCGCCTAGCCTAGTACGCCATCTGAAATACGAGCGACGTAAATTGCACAAATGTGATAGAATTTCGCTGAAATCTTTTATTAACCATAATGTAAAATGATTTAATCAGCTCTCTGTTCGCCCTAGCCTAGAAGTTTAATAGTGCATTTTATTCGACATTCCATGCGCTTTGAGATTCCGCTTAGCCCAATACGCTATCTGAAATAGGAGCGACGTAAATTGAACAATTGTGATAGAATTTCCCTGAATTCTTATATTAACCAAAATATAAAATGATCGAATCAGGTCTCTGATTGCCCTATCATAGAAGTTTAATAGTGCATTGTACTCGCCATTCCACGCGCTTTAAGATGCCGCCTAGCCCAGTACGCTATCTGAAATAGGAGCGACGTAAATTGTACAAATCTGATAGAATTTGGCTGAATTCTTATATTAACCAAAATATAAAATGATCTAATCGGGTCTCTGATTGCCCTATCATAGAAGTTTTATAGTTCATTTTGCTCGCCATTCCACGCGCTTTAACATGCCGCCTAGCCTAGTACGCCATCTGAAATAGGAGCGACGTAAATTGCACAAATGTGATAGAATTTCGTTGAATTCTTATATTAACCGTAATATAAAATGATCTAATCGGGTCTCTTTTTGCCTTATCCTAGAAGTTTAATAGTGCATGTTACTCGCCATTTCATGTGCATTGAGATGCCGCTTAGCCCAATACGCTATCTGAAATAGGAGCGACGTAAATTGAACAAATGTGATAGAATTTCGCTGAATTCTTAAATTAACCATAATATAAAATGATCTTATCGGGTCTCTGTTTGCCCTACCCTAGAAGTTTAATAGTGCATTTTACTCCACATTTCTTGCGCTTTGAGATGCCGCTTAGCCCAATTCGCTATCTGAAATATCAGCGACGTAAATTGAACAAATGCGAGAGAATTTCGCTGAATTCTTATATTAACCAAAATATAAAATGATCTAATCGGGTCTGTGATTGCCCGATCATAGAAGTTGGTAGTGCATTTTACTCGCCCTTCCACGCGCTTTGAGATTCCGCCTAGCTCAGTACGCTATCTGAAATAGGAGCGACGTAAGTTGAACAAATGTGAGAGAATTACGCTGAATTCTTATATTAACCGTAATATAAAATGATCTAATCGGGTCTCTGTTTGCCCTACCCTAGAAGTTTAATAGTGCATTTTACTCGCCATTTCATGCGCTTTCAGATGCCGCTTAGCCCAATACGCTATCTTTAATAGGAGCGACGTAAATTGAACAAATGTGATAGAATTCCGCTGAATTCTTATATTAACCAAAATATAAAATGATCTAAACGGGTCTCTGATTGCCCTATCATAGTAGTTTAGTAGTGCATTTTACTCGCCATTCCACGCGCTTTAAGATGCCGCCTAGCCCAGTGCGCTATCTGAAATAGGAGCGACGTACGTTGAACAAATGTGATAGAATTACGCTGAATTCTTATATTAACCGTAATATAAAATGATCTAATCGGGTCTCTGATTGCCCTATCATAGAAGTTTAATAGTGCATTTTACTCGCCATTTCATGCGCATTGAGATGCCGCTTAGCCCAATACGCTATCTGAAATAGGAGCGACGTAAATTGAACAAATGTGATAGAATTTCGCTGAATTCTTAAATTAACCATAATATAAAATGATCTTATCGGGTCTCTGTTTGCCCTACCCTAGAAGTTTAATAGTGCATTTTACTCGACATTTCTTGCGCTTTGAGATGCCGCTTAGCCCAATACGCTATCTGAAATATCAGCGACGTAAATTGTACAAATGTGAGAGAATTTCCCTGAATTCTTATATTAACCAAAATATAAAATGATCTAATCGGGTCTCTGATTGCCCTATCATAGAAGTTTGGTAGTGCATTTTACTCGCCCTTCCACGCGCTTTGTGATGCCGCCTAGCCCAGTACGCTATCTGAAATAGGAGCGACGTAATTTGAACAAATGTGATAGAATTACGCTGAATTCTTATATTAACCAAAATATAAAATGATCTAATCGGGTCTCTGTTTGCCTTATCCTAGAAGTTTAATAGTGCATGTTACTCGCCATTTCATGTGCATTGAGATGCCGCTTAGCCCAATACGCTATCTGAAATAGGAGCGACGTAAATTGAACAAATGTGATAGAATTTCGCTGAATTCTTAAATTAACCATAATATAAAATGATCATATCGGGTCTCTGTTTGCCGTACCCTAGAAGTTTAATAGTTCATTTTACTCCACATTTCTTGCGCTTTGAGATGCCGCTTAGCCCAATACGCTATCTGAAATATCAGCGACGTAAATTGAACAAATGTGAGAGAATTTCGCTGAATTCTTATATTAACCAAAATATAAAATGATGTAATCGGGTCTCTGATTTCCCGATCATAGAAGATTAGTAGTGCATTTTACTCGCCCTTCCACGCGCTTTGAGATTCCGCCTAGCCCAGTACGCTATCTGAAATAGGAGCGACGTAAGTTGAACAAATGTGATAGAATTACGCTGAATTCTTATATTAACCGTAATATAAAATGATCTAATCGGGTCTCTGTTTGCCCTACCCTAGAAGTTTAATAGTGCATTTTACACGTCATTTCATGCGCTTTGAGATGTCGCATAGCCCAATACGCTATCTGAAATAGGAACGACGTAAATTGAACAAATGTGATAGAGTTTTTCTGAATTCTTAAATTAACCATAATATAAAATGATCTAATCGGGTCTCTGTTTGCCCTACCCTTGAAGTTTAATAGTGCATTTTACTCGCCATTTTATGCGCTTTGAGATGTCGCATAGCCCAATACGCTATCTGAAATAGGAGCGACGTAAATTGAACAAATGTGATAGAATTTCGCTGAATTCTTATATTAACCAAAATATAAAATGATCTAATCGGTTCTCTGTTTGCCTTATCGTAGAAGCTTAATAGTGCATTTTACTCGCCATTTCATGCGCTTTGAGATGCCGCTTAGCCCAATACGCTATCTGGAATAGGAGCGACGTAAATTGAACAAATCTGATAGAATTTCCGTGAATTCTTATATTAACCGTAATATAAAATGATCTATTCGGGTTTCTGTTCGCCCTACCCCAGAAGTTTAATAGAGCATTTCACTCGTCAATCCATGCGCTTTGAGATGCGGCTTAGCCCAATACGCTATCTGAAATAGGAGCGACGTATGTTGAACAAATGTGATAGAATTTCCCTGAATTCTTATATTAACCTTAATGTAAAATGATCTAATCGGGTCTCTGTTTGCCCTACCCTAGAAGTTTAATAGTGCATTTCACTCGTCATTTCATACGCTTTGCGATGCCGCTTAGCCCAATAAGCTATCTGAAATAGGAGCGACGTAAATTGAACAAATGTGATAGAATCTCGCTGAATCCTTATATTAACCAAAATATAAAATGATCTAATCGGATCTCTGATTGCCCTATCATAGAAGTTTAATAGTGCATTTTACTCGCCATTCCATGCGTTTTAAGGTGCCGCCTAGCCCAGTACGCTATCTGAAATAGGAGCGACGTAAACTGAACAAATGTGATAGAATTTTGCTAAATTCTTAAATTAACCATAATATAAAATGATCTAGTCGGGTCTCTGATTGCCCTACCCTAGAAGTTTAATAGTGCATTTTACTCGCCATTTCATGCGCTTTGAGATGCCGCTTAGCCCAATACGCTATCTGAAATAGGAGCGACGTAAATTGAACAAATGTGATAGAATTTCGCTGAATTCTTATATTAACCAAAATATAAAATGATCTAATCGGGTCTCTGATTGCCCTATCATAGAAGTTTGATAGTGTATTTTCCTCGACATTCCACGCGCTTTCAGTTGCCGCCTAGCCCAGTACGCTATCTGAAATAGGAGCTACGTATGTTGAAGAAATGTGACAGAATTACGCTGAATTCTTATATTAACCGTAATATAAAATGATCTAATCGGTTCTCTGATTGCCCTACCATAGAAGTTTAATGGTGCATTTTACTCGCCATTCCACGCGCTTTAAGTTGCCGCCTAGCCCAGTACGCTATCTGAAATAGGAGCTACGTAAGTTGAACAAATGTGACAGAATTACGCTGAATTCTTATATTTACCGTAATATAAAATGATCTAATCGGGTCTCTGTTTGCCTTATCCTGGAAGTTTAATAGTGCATTTTACTCGCTATTTCATGCGCTTTGAGATGCCGCTTAGCCCAATACGCTATCTGAAATAGGAGCGACGTAAATTGAACAAATGTGGTAGAATTTCGCTGAATTCTTATATTAACCAAAATATAAAATGATCTAATCGGGTCTCTGATTGCCCTATCATAGAAGTTTAATAGTGAATTTTACTCGCCATTCCACGCGCTTTAAGATGCCGCTTAGCCCAATACGCTATCTGAAATAGGAGCTACGTAAGTTGAACAAATGTGACAGAATTACGCTGAATTCTTATATTAACCGTAATATAAAATGATCTAATCGGGTCTCTGTTTGCCCTACCCTAGAAGTTTCATAGTGCATTTTACTCGCCATTTCTTGCGCTTTGAGATGCCGCTTAGCCCAATACGCTATCTGAAATATCAGCGACGTAAATTGAACAAATGTGAGAGAATCTCGCTGAATTCTTATATTAACCTTAATGTAAAATGATCGAATCGGGTCTCTGATTGCCCTACCCTAGAAGTTTAATAGTGCATTTCACTCGTCATTTCATGCGCTTTCAGTTGCCGCTTAGCCCAGTACGCTATCTGAAATAGGAGCAACGTAAGTTGAACAAATGTGACAGAATTACGCTGAATTCTTATATTAACCGTAATATAAAATGATCTAATCGGGTCTCTGTTTGCCTGATCCTAGAAGCTTAGTAGTGCATTTTACTCGCCATTTCATGCGCTTTGAGATGCCGCTTAGCCCAATACGCTATCTGAAATAGGAGCGACGTAAATTGAACAAATGTGATAGAATTTCGCTGAATTCTAATATTAACCAAAATATGAAATGATCTAATCGTGTCTCTGTTTGCCCTACCCTAGAAGTTTAATAGTGCATTTTGCTCGCCATGTCTTGCGCTTTGAGATGCAGCTGACCCCAATACGCTATCTGAAATAGGAGCGACGTAAATTGAACAAATGTGACAGAATTTCGCTGAATTCTTATATTAACCAAAACATAAAATGATCTAATCGGGTCTCTGATAGCCCTATCATAGAAGTTTAATAGTGCATTTTACTCGCCATTCCACGCGCTTTAAGATGCCGCTTAGCCCAATACGCTATCTGCAATAGGAGCGACGTAAATTGAACAAATGTGATAGAATTTCGCTGAATTCTTATATTAACCAAAACATAAAATGATCTAATCGGGTCTCTGATTGCCCTATCATAGAAGTATAATAGTGCATTTTACTCGCCATTCCACGCGCTTTAAGATGCCGCCTAGCCCAGGACGCTATCTGAAATAGATGCTACGTAAGTTGAACAAATGTGACAGAGTTACGCTGAATTCTTATATTAACCGCAATATAAAATGATCTAATCGGGTCTCTGTTTGCCTTATCCTAGAAGTTTAATAGTGCATTTTACTCGCCATTTCATGCGCTTTGAGATGCCGCTTAGCCCAGTACGCTATCTGAAATAGGAGCGACGTAAATTGAACAAATGTGATAGAATTTCGCTGAATTCTTATATTAACCAAAATATAAAATGATCTAATCGGGTCTCTGATAGCCCTATCATAGAAGTTTAATAGTGCATTTTACTCGCCATTCCACGCGCTTTAAGATGCCGCCTAGCCCAGTACGCTATCTGAAAGAGGAGCGACGTAAGTTGAACAAATGTGATAGAATTACGCTGAATTCTTATATTAACCGTAATATAAAATGATCTAATCGGGTCTCTGTTTGCCTTATCCTAGAAGTGTAATAGTGCATGTTACTCGCCATTTCATGCGCATTGAGATGCCGCTTAGCCCAATACGCTATCTGAAATAGGAGCGACGTAAATTGAACAAATGTGATAGAATTTCGCTGAATTCTTATATTAACCGTAATATAAAATGATCTATTCGGGTTTCTGTTCGCCCTACCCCAGAAGTTTAATAGAGCATTTCACTCGTCAATCCATTCGCTTTGAGATGCCGCTTCGCCCAATACGCTATCTGAAATAGGAGCGACGTAAATTGAACAAATGTAATAGAATTTCGCTGAATTCTTATATTGACCAAAATATAAAATGATCTAATCGGGTCTCTGATTGCCCTATCATAGAAGTTTAATAGTGCATTTTACTCGCCATTCCACGCGCTTTAAGATGCCGCCTATCCGAGTACGCTATTTGAAATAGGAGCGACGTAAATTGAACAAATGTGATAGAATTTCCCTGAATTCTTATATTAACCTTAATGTAAAATGATCTAATCGGGTCTCTGTTCGCCCTACCCTAGAAGTTTAATAGTGCATTTCACTCGTCATTTCATGCGCTTTGAGTTGCCGCTTAGCCCAATACGCTATCTGAAATAGGAGCGACGTAAATTGAACAATTGTGATAGAATTTCGCTGAATTTTTATGTTAACCAAAATATAAAATGATCTAATCGGGTCTCTGATTGCCCTATCATAGATGTTTAATATTGCATTTTACTCGCCATTCCACGCGCTTTAAGATGCCGCCTAGCTCAGTACGCTATCTGAAATAGGAGCGACGAAAGTTGAACAAATGTGATAGAATTACGTTGAATTCTTATATTAACCGTAATATAAAATGATCTAATCGGGTCTCTGTTTGCCTTACCCTATAAGTTTAATAGTGCATTTCACTCGTCATTTCATGCGCTTTGAGATGCCGCATAGCCCAATACGCTATCTGAAATAGGAACGACGTAAATGGAACTAATGTGATAGAATTTTGCTGAATTCTTAAATTAACCATAATATAAAATGATCTAATCGGGTCTCTGATTG
Organism: Macropis europaea; assembly: GCA_916610135.2. Taxonomy (NCBI): domain Eukaryota; kingdom Metazoa; phylum Arthropoda; class Insecta; order Hymenoptera; family Melittidae; genus Macropis; species Macropis europaea. The sequence continues at coordinate 24,702 of CAKAJE020001108.1, read as the reverse complement.
CCCTACCCTAGATGTTTACCAGTGCATTTTACTCGCCATTTCATGCGCTTTGAGATGCCGCTTAGCCCAATACGCTATCTGAAATAGGAGCGACGTAAATTGAACAAATGTGATAGAATTTCGCTGAATTCTTATATTAACCAAAATATAAAATGATCTAATCGGGTCTCTGATTGCGCTATCATAGAAGTTTAATAGTGAATTTGACTCCCCATTCCACGCGCTTTAAGATGCCGCTTAGCCCAATACGCTATCTGCAATAGGAGCGACGTAAATTGAACAAATGTGATAGAATTTCGCTGAATTCTTAAATTAACCATAATATAAAATGATCTAATCGGGTCTCTGTTTGCCCTACCCTAGAAGTTTAACAGTGCATTTTACTCGCCATTTCATGCGCTTTGAGATGCCGCTTAGCCCAATACGCTATCTGAAATAGGAGCGACGTAAATTGAACAAATGTAATAGAATTTCGCTGAATTCTTATATTAACCGTAATATAAAATGATCTAATCGGGTCTCTGCTTGCCCTACCCGAGAAGTTTAACAGTGCATTTTACTCGTCATTTCATGCGCTTTGAGATGCCGCATAGCCCAATACGCTATCTGAAATAGGAACGACGTAAATTGAACAAATGTGATAGAATTTTTCTGAATCCTTAAATTAACCATAATATAAAATGATCTAATCGGGTCTCTGTTTGCCTTATCCTAGAAGTTTAGTAGTGCATTTTACTCGCCATTTCATGCGCTTTGAGATGCCGCTTAGCCCAATACGCTATCTGAAATAGGAGCCACGTAAGTTGAACAAATGTGATAGAATTTCGCTGAATTATTATATTAACCAAAATATAAAATAATCTAATCGGGTCTCTGATTTCCCTATCATAGAAGTTTAACAGTGCATTTGACTCGCCATTTCATGCGCTTTGAGATGCCGCCTAGCCCAGTACGCTATCTGAAATAGGAGCGACGTATGTTGAACAAATGTGATAGAATTTCCCTGAATTCTTATATTAACCTTAATGTAAAATGATCTAATCCGGTCTCTGTTTGCCCTACCCTAGAAGTTTAATAGTGCATTTCACTCGTCATTTCATGCGCATTGCGATGCCGCTTAGCCCAATAAGCTATCTGAAATAGGAGCGACGTAAATTGAACAAATGTGATAGAATTTTGCTGAATTCTTAAATTAACCATAATGTAAAATGATCGAATCGGGTCTCTGATTGCCCTACCCTAGAAGTTTAATAGTTCGTTTTACTCGCCATTTCTTGCGCTTTGAGATGCCGCTTAGCCCAATACGCTATCTGAAATATCAGCGACGTAAATTGAACAAATGTGAGAGAATCTCGCTGAATTCTTATATTAACCAAAATATAAAATGATCTAATCGGGTCTATGATTGCCCTATCATAGAAGTTTAAAAGTGCATTTTACTCGCCATTCCACGCGCTTTAAGATGCCGCCTAGCCCAGTACGCTATCTGAAATAGGAGCGACGTAAATTGAACAAATGTGATAGAATTTCGCTGAATTCTTATATTAACCAAAATATAAAATGATCTAATCGGGTCTCTGATTGCCCTATCATAGAAGTTTAATGGTGCATTTTACTCGCCATTCCACGCGCTTTAAGATACCGCCTAGCCCAGTATGCTATCTGAAATAGGAACTACGTAAATTGAACAAATGTGATAGAATTTTGCTGAATTCTTAAATTAAGCATAATATAAAATGATCTAATCGGGTCTCTGATTGCCCTACACTAGAAGTATAACAGTGCATTTTACTCGCCATTTCATGCGCTTTGAGATGCCGCTTAGCCCAATACGCCATCTGAAATAGGAGCGACGTAAATTGAACAAATGTGATAGAATTTCCGTGAATTCTTATATTAACCGTAATATAAAATGATCTATTCGGGTTTCTGTTCGCCCTACCCCAGAAGTTTAATAGAGCATTTCACTCGTCATTTCATGCGCTTTGAGATGCCGCTCAGCCCAATAAGCTATCTGAAATAGGAGCGACGTAAATTGAACAAATGTGATAGAATTTCGCTGAATTCTTATATTAACCAAAACATAAAATGATCTAATCGGGTCTCTGATAGCCCTATCATAGAAGTTTAATAGTGCATTATACTCGCCATTCCACGCGCTTTAAGATGCCGGCTAGGCCAGTACGCTATCTGAAAGAGGAGCGACGTAAGTTGAACAAATGTGATAGAATTTCGCTGAATTCTTATATTAACCGTAATATAAAATGATCTAATCGGGTCTCTGTTTGCCTTATCCTAGAAGCTCAGTAGTGCATTTTACTCGCCATTTCATGCGCTTTGAGATGCCGCTTAGCCCAATATGCTATCTGAAATAGGAGCGACGTAAATTGAACAAATGTGATAGAATTTCGCTGAATTCTTATATTAACCAAAATACAAAATGATCTAATCGGGTCTCTGATTGCCCTATCATAGAAGTTTAATAGTGCATTTTACTCGCCATTCCACGCGCTTTAAGATGCCGCCTAGCCCAGTACGCTATCTGAAATAGGAGCAACGTAAGTTGAACAAATGTGATAGAATTTCGCTGAATTTTTATGTTAACCGTAATATAAAATGATCTAATCGGGTCTCTGTTTGCCTTACCCTATAAGTTTAATAGTGCATTTCACTCGTCATTTCTTGCGCTTTGAGATGCCGCTTAGCCCAGTACGCTATCTGAAATATCAGCGACGTAAATTGAACAAATGTGAGAGAATTTCACTGAATTCTTATATTAACCAAAATATAAAATGATCTAATCGGGTCTCTGATTGCCCTATCATAGAAGTTTAGTAGTGCATTTTTCTCGCCCTTCCACGCGCTTTGAGATGCCGCCTAGCCCAGTACGCTATCTGAAATAGGAGCGACGTAATTTGAACAAATGTGATAGAATTTTTCTGAATTCTTAAATTAACCATAATATAAAATGATCTAATCGGGTCTCTGTTTGCCCTACCCTTGAAGTTTAGTAGTGCATTTTACTCGCCATTTCATGCGCTTTGAGATGCCGCTACACCCAATACGCTATCTGAAATAGGAGCGACGTAAATTGAACAAATCTGATAGAATTTCGCTGAATTCTTATATTAACCGTAATATAAAATGATCTAATCGGGTCTCTGTTTGCCTTATCCTAGAAGTTTAATAGTGCATGTTACTCGCCATTTCATGTGCATTGAGATGCCGCTTAGCCCAATACGCTATCTGAAATAGGAGCGACGTAAATTGAACAAATGTGATAGAATTTCGCTGAATTCTTAAATTAACCAAAATATAAAATGATGTAATCGGGTCTCTGATTGCCCGATCATAGAAGTTTAGTAGTGCATTTTACTCGCCCTTCCACGCGCTTTGAGATTCCGCCTAGCCCAGTACGCTATCTGAAATAGGAGCGACGTAAGTTGAACAAATGTGATAGAATTACGCTGAATTCTTATATTAACCGTAATATAAAATGATCTAATCGGGTCTCTGTTTGCCCTACCCTAGAAGTTTAATAGTGCATTTTACTCGTCATTTCATGCGCTTTGAGATGTCGCATAGCCCAATACGCTATCTGAAATAGGAACAACGTAAATTGAACAAATGTGATAGAATTTTTCTGAATTCTTAAATTAACCATAATATAAAATGATCTAATCGGGTCTCTGTTTGCCCTACCCTTGAAGTTTAATAGTGCATTTTACTCGCCATTTTATGCGCTTTGAGATGCCGCTTAGCCCAATACGCTATCTGAAATAGGTGCGACGTAAATTGAACAAATGTGATAGAATTTCGCTGAATTCTTATATTAACCAAAATATAAAATGATCTAATCGGGTCTCTGATTGCCCTATCATAGAAGTTTGATAGTGCATTTTACTCGCCATTCCACGCGCTTTAAGATGCCGCCTAGCCCAGTACGCTATCTGAAAGAGGAGCGACGTAAGTTGAACAAATGTGATAGAATTACGCTGAATTCTTATATTAACCGTAATATAAAATGATCTAATCGGGTATCTGTTTGCCTTACCCTAGAAGTTTAATAGTGCATTTTACTCGCCATTTCATGCGCTTTCAGATGCCGCTTAGCCCAATACGCTATCTTTAATAGGCGCGACGTAAATTGAACAAATGTGATAGAATTTCGCTGAATTCTTATATTAACCAAAATATAAAATGATCTAAACGGGTCTCTGATTGCCCTATCATAGTAGTTTAGTAGTGCATTTTACTCGCCATTCCACGCGCTTTAAGATGCCGCCTAGCCCAGTGCGCTATCTGAAATAGGAGCGACGTAAGTTGAACAAATGTGATAGAATTACGCTGAATTCTTATATTAACCGTAATATAAAATGATCTAATCGGGTCTCTGATTGCCCTATCATAGAAGTTTAATAGTGCATTTTACTCGCCTTTCCACGCGCTTTAAGATGCCGCCTAGCCCAGTACGCTATCTGAAATAGGAACGACGTAAATTGAACAAATGTGATAGAATTTTGCTGACTTCTTAAATTAATCATAATATAAAATGATCTCTTCGGGTCTCTGTTTGCCCTACCCTAGAAGTTTAATAGTGCATTTTACTCGCCATTCCACGCGCTTTAAGATGCCGCTTAGCCCAATACGCTATCTTTAATAGGAGCGACGTAAATTGAACAAATGTGATAGAATTTCGCTGAATTCTTATATTAACCAAAATATAAAATGATCTAAACGGGACTCTGATTGCCCTATCATAGTAGTTTAGTAGCGCATTTTACTCGCCATTCCACGCGCTTCAAGATGCCGCCTAGCCCAGTGCGCTATCTGAAATAGGAGCGACGTAAGTTGAACAAATGTGATAGAATTACGCTGAATTCTTATATTAACCGTAATATAAAATGATTCAATCGGGTCTCTGATTGCCTTATCCTAGAAGTTTAATAGTGCATTTTACTCGCCATTTCATGCGCTTTGAGATGCCGCTTAGCCCAGTACGCTATCTGAAATAGGAGCGACGTAAATTGAACAAATGTGATAGAATTTCGCTGAATTCTTATATTAACCAAAATATAAAATGATCTAATCGGGTCTCTGATTGCCCTATCATAGAAGTTTAATAGTGCATTTTACTCGCCATTCCACGCGCTTTAAGATGCCGCATTGCCCAGTACGCTATCTGAAATAGGAACGACGTAAATGGAACTAATGTGATAGAATTTTGCTGAATTCTTAAATTAACCATAATATAAAATGATCTAATCGGGTCTCTGTTTGCCTTATCCTAGAAGTTTAATAGTGCATTTTACTCGCCATTTCATGCGCTTTGAGATGCCGCTTAGCCCAATACGCTATCTGAAATAGGAGCCACGTAAGTTGAACAAATGTGATAGAATTTCGCTGAATTATTATATTAACCAAAATATAAAATAATCTAATCGGGTCTCTGATTTTCCTATCATAGAAGTTTAACAGTGCATTTGACTCGCCATTTCATGCGCTTTGAGATGCCGCCTAGCCCAGTACGCTATCTGAAATAGGAGCGACGTATGTTGAACAAATGTGATAGAATTTCCCTGAATTCTTATATTAACCTTAATGTAAAATGATCTAATCGGGTCTCTGTTTGCACTACCCTAGAAGTTTAATAGTGCATTTTACTCGACATTTCTTGCGCCTTGAGATGCCGCTTAGTCCAATACGCTATCTGATATATCAGCGACGTAAACTGAACAAATGTGAGAGAATTTCGCAGAATTCTTATATTAACCAAAACATAAAATGATCTAATCGGGTCTCTGATTGCCCTATCATAGAAGTTTAGTAGTGCATTTTACTCGCCCTTCCACGCGCTTTGAGATGCCGCATAGCCCAGTACGCTATCTGAAATAGGAACGACGTAAATTGAACTAACGTGATAGAATTTTGCTGAATTCTTAAATTAACCATAATATAAAATGATCTAATCGGGTCTCTGTTTGCCCTACCCTAGAAGTTTAATAGTGCATTTCACTCGTCATTTCATGCGCTTTGCGATGCCGCTTAGCCCAATAAGCTATCTAAAATAGGAGCGACGTAAATTGAACAAATGTGATAGAATTTCGCTGAATTCTTATATTAACCAAAATATAAAATGATCTAATCGGGTCTCTGATTGCCCTGTCATAGAAGTTTAATAGTGAATGTTACTCGCCATTCCACGCGCTTTAAGATGCCGCATAGCCCAGTACGCTATCTGAAATAGGAACGACGTAAATTGAACTAATGTGATAGAATTTTGCTGAATTCTTAAATTAAGTATAATATAAAATGATCTAGTCGGGTCTCTGATTGCCCTACCCTAGAAGTTTAATAGTGCATTTTACTCGCCATTTCATGCGCTTTGAGATGCCGCTTAGCCCAATACGCTATCTGAAATAGGAGCGACGTAAATGGAACTAATGTGATAGAATTTTGCTGAATTCTTAAATTAACCAAAATATAAAATGATCTAATCGGGTCTCTGATTGCCCTATCATAGAAGTTTAATAGTGCATTTTACTCGCCATTTCATGCGCTTTGAGATGCCGCCTAGCCCAGTACGCTATCTGAAATAGGAGCGACGTATGTTGAACAAATGTGATAGAATTTCCCTGAATTCTTATATTAACCTTAATGTAAAATGATCTAATCGGGTCTCTGTTTGCCCTACCCTAGAAGTTTAATAGTGCATTTTACTCCACATTTCTTGCGCTTTGAGATGCCGCTTAGCCCAATACGCTATCTGAAATATCAGCGACGTAAATTGAACAAATGTGAGAGAATTTCGCTGAATTCTTATATTAACCAAAATATAAAATGATGTAATCGGGTCTCTGATTGCCCGATCATAGAAGTTTAGTAGTGCATTTTACTCGCCCTTCCACGCGCTTTGAGATTCCGCCTAGCCCAGTACGCTATCTGAAATAGGAGCGACGTAAGTTGAACAAATGTGATAGAATTACGCTGAATTCTTATATTAACCGTAATATAAAATGATCTAATCGGGTCTCTGTTTGCCCTACCCTAGAAGTTTAATAGTGCATTTTACTCGTCATTTCATGCGCTTTGAGATGTCGCATAGCCCAATACGCTATCTGAAATAGGAACGACGTAAATTGAACAAATGTGATAGAGTTTTTCTGAATTCTTAAATTAACCATAATATAAAATGATCTAATCGGGTCTCTGTTTGCCCTACCCTTGAAGTTTAATAGTGCATTTTACTCGCCATTTTATGCGCTTTGAGATGCCGCTTAGCCCAATACGCTATCTGAAATAGGTGCGACGTAAATTGAACAAATGTGATAGAATTTCGCTGAATTCTTATATTAACCAAAATATAAAATGATCTAATCGGGTCTCTGTTTGCCCTACCCTAGAAGTTTAATAGTGAATTTTACTCGTCATTTCATGCGCTTTGAGATGTCGCATAGCCCAATACGCTATCTGAAATAGGAACGACGTAAATTGAACAAATGTGATAGAATTTTTCTGAATTCTTAAATTAACCATAATATAAAATGATCTAATCGGGTCTCTGTTTGCCCTACCCTTGAAGTTTAATAGTGCATTTTACTCGCCATTTCATGCGCTTTCAGATGCCGCTTAGCCCAATACGCTATCTTTAATAGGAGCGACGTAAATTGAACAAATGTGATAGAATTTCGCTGAATTCTTATATTAACCAAAATATAAAATGACCTAAACGGGTCTCTGATTGCCCTATCATAGTAGTTTAGTAGTGCATTTTACTCGCCATCCCACGCGCTTTAAGATGCCGCCTAGCCCAGTGCGCTATCTGAAATAGGAGCGACGTAAGTTGAACAAATGTGATAGAATTACGCTGAATTCTTATATTAACCGTAATATAAAATGATCTAATCGGGTCTCTGATTGCCCTATCATAGAAGTTTAATAGTGCATTTTACTCGCCTTTCCACGCGCTTTAAGATGCCGCCTAGCCCAGTACGCTATCTGAAATAGGAACGACGTAAATTGAACAAATGTGATAGAATTTTGCTGACTTCTTAAATTAATCATATTATAAAATGATCTAATCGGGTCTCTGTTTGCCCTACCCTAGAAGTTTAATAGTGCATTTTACTCGCCATTTCATGCGCATTGAGATGCCGCTTAGCCCAATACGCTATCTGAAATAGGAGCGACGTAAATTGAACAAATGTGATAGAATTTCGCTGAATTCTTAAATTAACCATAATATAAAATGACCTAAACGGGTCTCTGATTGCCCTATCATAGTAGTTTAGTAGTGCATTTTACTCGCCATTCCACGCGCTTTAAGATGCCGCCTAGCCCAGTGCGCTATCTGAAATAGGAGCGACGTAAGTTGAACAAATGTGATAGAATTACGCTGAATTCTTATATTAACCGTAATATAAAATGATCTAATCGGGTCTCTGATTGCCCTATCATAGAAGTTTAATAGTGCATTTTACTCGCCTTTCCACGCGCTTTAAGATGCCGCCTAGCCCAGTACGCTATCTGAAATAGGAACGACGTAAATTGAACAAATGTGATAGAATTTCGCTGAATTCTTATATTAACCAAAATATAAAATGATCTAATCGGGACTCTCTTTGCCTTATCCTAGAAGTTTAATAGTGCATGTTACTCGCCATTTCATGTGCATTGAGATGCCGCTTAGCCCAATACGCTATCTGAAATAGGAGCGACGTAAATTGAACAAATGTGATAGAATTTCGTTGAATTCTTAAATTAACCATAATATAAAATGATCTTATCGGGTCTCTGTTTGCCCTACCCTAGAAGTTTAATAGTGCATTTTACTCCCCATTGCTTGCGCTTTGAGATGCCGCTTAGCCCAATACGCTATCTGATATATCAGCGACGTAAATTGAACAAATGTGAGAGAATTTCGCTGAATTCTTATATTAACCAAAATATAAAATGATGTAATCGGGTCTCTGATTGCCCGATCATAGAAGTTTAGTAGTGCATTTTACTCGCCCTTCCACGCGCTTTGAGATTCCGCCTAGCCCAGTACGCTATCTGAAATAGGAGCGACGTAAGCTGAACAAATGTGATAGAATTACGCTGAATTCTTATATTAACCGTAATATAAAATGATCCAATCGGGTCTCTGTTTGCCCTACCCTAGAAGTTTAATAGTGCATTTTACTCGTCATTTCATGCGCTTTGAGATGTCGCATAGCCAAATACGCTATCTGAAATAGGAACGACGTAAATTGAACAAATGTGATAGAATTTTTCTGAATTCTTAAATTAACCATAATATAAAATGATCTAATCGGGTCTCTGTTTGCCCTACCCTTGAAGTTTAATAGTGCATTTTACTCGCCATTTTATGCGCTTTGAGATGCCGCTTAGCCCAATACGCTATCTGAAATAGGTGCGACGTAAATTGAACAAATGTGATAGAATTTCGCTGAATTCTTATATTAACCAAAATATAAAATGATCTAATCGGGTCTCTGATGGCCCTATCATAGAAGTTTGATAGTGCATTTTACTCGCCATTCCACGCGCTTTAAGATGCCGCCTAGCCCAGTACGCTATCTGAAAGAGGAGCGACGTAAGTTGAACAAATGTGATAGAATTACGCTGAATTCTTATATTAACCGTAATATAAAATGATCTAATCGGGTATCTGTTTGCCTTACCCTAGAAGTTTAATAGGGCATTTTACTCGCCCTTTCATGCGCTTTCAGATGCTGCTAAGCCCAATAAGCTATCTGAAATAGGAGCGACGTAAATTGAACAAATGTGATAGAATTACGCTGAATTCTTATATTAACCGTAATATAAAATGATCTAATCGGGTCTCTGTTTGCCCTACCCTAGAAGTTTAATAGTGCATTTTACTCGTCATTTCATGCGCTTTGAGATGCCGCATAGCCCAATACGCTATCTGAAATAGGAACGACGTAAATTGAACAAATGTGATAGAATTTTTCTGAATTCTTAAATTAACCACAATATAAAATGATCTAATCGGGTCTCTGTTTGCCCTACCCTTGAAGTTTAATAGTGCATTTTACTCGCCATTCCACGCGCTTTAAGATGCCGCCTAGCCCAGTACGCTATCTGAAAGAGGAGCGACGTAAGTTGAACAAATGTGATAGAATTACGCTGAATTCTTATATTAACCGTAATATAAAATGATCTAATCGGGTCTCTGTTTGCCTTATCCTAGAAGTTTAATAGTGCATGTTACTCGCCATTTCATGCGCACTGAGATGCCGCTTAGTCCAATACGCTATCTGAAATAGGAGCGACGTAAATTGAACAAATGTGATAGAATTTCGCTGAATTCTTAAATTAACCATAATATAAAATGATCTTATCGGGTCTCTGTTTGCCCTACCCTAGAAGTTTAATAGTGCATTTTACTCCACATTTCTTGCGCTTTGAGATGCCGCTTAGCCCAATACGCTTTCTGAAATATCAGCGACGTAAATTGAACAAATGTGATAGAATTTCGCTGAATTCTTATATTAACCAAAATATAAAATGATCTAATCGGGTCTCTGATTGCCCTATCATAGAAGTTTGATAGTGTATTTTCCTCGACATTCCACGCGCTTTAAGTTGCCGCCTAGCCCAGTACGCTAACTGAAATAGGAGCTACGTATGTTGATGAAATGTGACAGAATTACGCTGAATTCTTATATTAACCGTAATATAAAATGATCTAACCGGGTCTCTGTTTGCCTTATCCTAGAAGTTTAATAGTGCATTTTACTCGCCATTCCACGCGCTTTAAGATTCCGCCTAGCCCAGGACGCTATCTGAAATAGGAGCTACGTAAGTTGAACAAATGTGACCGAGTTACGCTGAATTCTTATATTAACCGTAATATAAAATGATCTAATCGGGTCTCTGTTTGCCCTACCCTAGAAGTTTAATAGTGCATTTTACTCGCCATTTCATGCGCTTTGAGATGCCGCATAGCCCAATACGCTATCTGAAATAGGAACGACGTAAATTGAACAAATGTGATAGAATTTTTCTGAATTCTTAAATTAACCATAATATAAAATGATCTAATCGGGTCTCTGTTTGCCCTACCCTTGAAGTTTAATAGTGCATTTTACTCGCCATTCCACGCGCTTTAAGATGCCGCATAGCCCAGTACGCTATCTGAAAGAGGAGCGACGTAAGTTGAACAAATGTGATAGAATTACGCTGAATTCTTATATTAACCGTAATATAAAATGATCTAATCGGGTCTCTGTTTGCCTTATCCTAGAAGTTTAATAGTGCATGTTACTCGCCATTTCATGCGCACTGAGATGCCGCTTAGCCCAATACGCTATCTGAAATAGGAGCAACGTAAATTGAACAAATGTGATAGAATTTCGCTGAATTCTTAAATTAACCATAATATAAAATGATCTTATCGGGTCTCTGTTTGCCCTACCCTAGAAGTTTAATAGTGCATTTTACTCCACATTTCTTGCGCTTTGAGATGCCGCTTAGCCCAATACGCTTTCTGAAATATCAGCGACGTAAATTGAACAAATGTGAGAGAATTTCGCTGAATTCTTATATTAACCAAAATATAAAATGATGTAATCGGGTCTCTGATTGCCCTATCATAGAAGTTTAGTAGTGCATTTTACTCGCCCTTCCACGCGCTTTGAGATGCCGCCTAGCCCACTACGCTATCTGAAATAGGAGCGACGTAAGTTGAACAAATGTGATAGAATTACGCTGAATTCTTATATTAACCGTAATATAAAATGATCTAATCGGGTCTCTGTTTACCCTACCCTAGAAGTTTAATAGTGCATTTTACTCGTCATTTCATGCGCTTTGAGATGTCGCATAGCCCAATACGCTATCTGAAATAGGAACGACGTAAATTGAACAAATGTGATAGAATCTTTCTGAATTCTTAAATTAACCATAATATAAAATGATCTAATCGGGTCTCTGTTTGCCCTGCCCTTGAAGTTTAATAGTGCATTATACTCGCCATTTCATGCGCTTTGAGATGCCGCTTAGTCCAATACGCTATCTGAAATAGGAGCGACGTAAATTGAACAAATGTGATACAATTTCGCTGAATTCTTATATTAACCAAAATATAAAATGATCTAATCGGGTCCCTGATTGCCCTATCATAGTAGTTTGATAGTGCATTTTACTCGACATTCCACGCGCTTTAAGTTGCCGCATAGCCCAGTACGCTGTCTGAAATAGGAGCTACGTAAGTTGAACAAATGTGACAGAATTACGCTGAATTCTTATATTAACCGCAATATAAAATGATCTAATCGGGTCTCTGTTTGCCTTATCCTAGAAGTTTAATAGTGCATTTTACTCGCCATTTCATGCGCTTTGAGATGCCGCTTAGCCCAATACGCTATCTGGAATAGGAGCGACGTAAATTGAACAAATCTGATAGAATTTCCGTGAATTCTTATATTAACCGTAATATAAAATGATCTATTCGGGTTTCTGTTCGCCCTACCCCAGAAGTTTAATAGAGCATTTCACTCGTCAATCCATGCGCTTTGAGATGCCGCTTAGCACAATACGCTATCTGAAATAGGAGCGACGTAAATTGAACAAATGTGATAGAATTTCGCTGAATTCTTATATTAACCAAAATATAAAATGATCTAATCGGGTCTCTGATAGCCCTATCATAGAAGTTTAATAGTGCATTTTACTCGCCATTCCACGCGCTTTAAGATGCCGCCTAGCCCAGTACGCTATCTGAAAGAGGAGCGACGTAAGTTGAACAAATGTGATAGAATTACGCTGAATTCTTATATTAACCGTAATATAAAATGATCTAATCGGGTCTCTGTTTGCCTTATCCTAGAAGTGTAATAGTGCATGTTACTCGCCATTTCATGCGCATTGAGATGCCGCTTAGCCCAATACGCTATCTGAAATAGGAGCGACGTAAATTGAACAAATGTGACAGAATTTCGCTGAATTCTTATATTAACCGTAATATAAAATGATCTATTCGGGTTTCTGTTCGCCCTACCCCAGAAGTTTAATAGAGCATTTCACTCGTCAATCCATGCGCTTTGAGATGCCGCTTAGCCCAATACGCTATCTGAAATAGGAGCGACGTAAATTGAACAAATGTGATAGAATTTCGCTGAATTCTTATATTAACCAAAATACAAAATGATCTAATCGGGTCTCTGATTACCCTATCATAGAAGTTTGATAGTACATTTTACTCGCCATTCCACGCGCTTTAAGATGTCGTCTAGCCCAGTACGCTATCTGAAATAGGAGCTACGTAAGTTGAACAAATGTGACAGAATTACGCTGAATTCTTATATTAACCGTAATATAAAATGATCTAATCGGGTCTCTGTTTGCCTTATCCTAGAAGCTTAGTAGTGCATTTTACTCGCCATTTCATGCGCTTTGAGATGCCGCTTAGCCCAATAAGCTATCTGAAATAGGAGCGACGCAAATTGAACAAATGTGATAGAATTACTCTGAATTCTTATATTAACCGTAATATAAAATGATCTAATCGGATCTCTGTTTGCCTTACCCTAGAAGTTTAATAGTGCATTTTACTCGCCATTTCATGCGCTTTGAGATGCCGCTTAGCCCAATACGCTATCTGAAATAGGAGCGGCGTAAATTGAACAAATGTGATAGAATTTTGCTGAAATCTTAAATTAACCATAATATAAAATGATCTAATGGGGTCTCTGATTGCCCTACCCTAGAAGATTAATAGTGCATTTCACTCGCCATTTCATGCGCTTTGAGGTGCCGCTTAGCCCAATAAGCTATCTGAAATAGGAGCGACGCAAATTGAACAAATGTGATAGAATTTCGCTGAATTCTTATATTAACCAAAATATAAAATGATCTAATCGGGTCTCTGATTGCCCTATCATAGAAGTTTAATAGTGCATTTTACTCGCCATTTCATGCGCTTTGAGATGCCGCTTAGCCCAATACGCTATCTGGAATAGGAGCGACGTAAATTGAACAAATCTGATAGAATTTCCGTGAATTCTTATATTAACCGTAATATAAAATGATCTATTCGGGTTTCTGTTCGCCCTACCCCAGAAGTTTAATAGAGCATTTCACTCGTCAATCCACGCGCTTTAAGATGCCGCCTAGCCCAGTACGCTATCTGAAAGAGGAGCGACGTAACTTGAACAAATGTGATAGAATTACGCTGAATTCTTATATTAACCGTAATATAAAATGATCTAATCGGGTCTCTGTTTGCCTTATCCTAGAAGTGTAATAGTGCATGTTACTCGCCATTTCATGCGCATTGAGATGCCGCTTAGCCCAATACGCTATCTGAAATAGGAGCGACGTAAATTGAACAAATGTGACAGAATTTCGCTGAATTCTTATATTAACCGTAATATAAAATGATCTATTCGGGTTTCTGTTCGCCCTACCCCAGAAGTTTAATAGAGCATTTCACTCGTCAATCCATGCGCTTTGAGATGCCGCTTAGCCCAATACGCTATCTGAAATAGGAGCGACGTAAATTGAACAAATGTGATAGAATTTCGCTGAATTCTTATATTAACCAAAATACAAAATGATCTAATCGGGTCTCTGATTACCCTATCATAGAAGTTTGATAGTGCATTTTACTCGCCATTCCACGCGCTTTAAGATGTCGTCTAGCCCAGTACGCTATCTGAAATAGGAGCTACGTAAGTTGAACAAATGTGACAGAATTACGCTGAATTCTTATATTAACCGTAATATAAAATGATCTAATCGGGTCTCTGTTTGCCTTATCCTAGAAGCTTAGTAGTGCATTTTACTCGCCATTTCATGCGCTTTGAGATGCCGCTTAGCCCAATAAGCTATCTGAAATAGGAGCGACGCAAATTGAACAAATGTGATAGAATTACTCTGAATTCTTATATTAACCAAAATATAAAATGATCTAATCGGGTCTCTGATTGCCCTATCATAGAAGTTTAATAGTGCATTTTACTCGCCATTCCACGCGCTTTAAGATGCCGCCTAGCCCAGTACGCTATCTGAAATAGGAGCGACGTATGTTGAACAAATGTGATAGAATTTCCCTGAATTCTTATATTAACCTTAATGTAAAATGATCTAATCGGGTCTCTGTTTGCCCTACCCTAGAAGTTTAATAGTGCATTTCACTCGTCATTTCATACGCTTTGCGATGCCGCTTAGCCCAATAAGCTATCTGAAATAGGAGCGACGTAAATTGAACAAATGTGATAGAATTTCGCTGAATTCTTATATTAACCAAAATATAAAATGATCTAATCGGATCTCTGATTGCCCTATCATAGAAGTTTAATAGTGCATTTTACTCGCCATTCCATGCGTTTTAAGGTGCAGCCTAGCCCAGTACGCTATCTGAAATAGGAGTGACGTAAACTGAACAAATGTGATAGAATTTTGCTGAATTCTTAAATTAACCATAATATAAAATGATCTAGTCGGGTCTCTGATTGCCCTACCCTAGAAGTTTAATAGTGCATTTTACTCGCCATTTCATGCGCTTTGAGATGCCGCTTAGCCCAATACGCTATCTGAAATAGGAGCGACGTAAATCCAACAAATGTGATAGAATCTTGCTGAATTCTTAAATTAACCATAATATAAAATGATCTAATCGGGTCTCTGTTTGCCCTACCCTAGAAGTTTAACAGTGCATTTTACTCGCCATTTCATGCGCTTTGAGATACCGGCCAGCCCAGTACGCTATCTGAAATAGGAGCGACGTAATTTGAAGAAATGTGATAGAATTACGCTGAATTCTTATATTAACCGTAATATAAAATGATCTAATCGGGTATCTGTTTGCCTTACCCTAGAAGTTTAATAGGGCATTTTACTCGCCCTTTCATGCGCTTTCAGATGCCGCTAAGCCCAATAAGCTATCTGAAATAGGAGCGACGTAAATTGAACAAATGTGACAGAATTTCCCTGAAATCTTATATTAAACAAAATATAAAATGATCTAATCGGGTCTCTGATTGCCCTATCATAGAAGTTTAATAGTGCATTTTACTCGCCTTTCCACGCGCTTTAAGATGCCGCCTAGCCCAGTACGCTATCTGAAATAGGAACGACGTAAATTGAACGAATGTGATAGAATTTTGCTGACTTCTTAAATTAATCATAATATAAAATGATCTAATCGGGTCTCTGTTTGCCCTACCCTAGAAGTTTAATAGTGCATTTTACTCGCCATTTCATGCGCATTGAGATGCCGCTTAGCCCAATACGCTATCTGAAATAGGAGCGACGTAAATTGAACAAATGTGATAGAATTTCGCTGAATTCTTAAATTAACCATAATATAAAATGATCTTATCGGGTCTCTGTTTGCCCTACCCTAGAAGTTTAGTAGTGCATTTTACTCGACATTTCTTGCGCTTTGAGATGCCGCTTAGCCCAATACGCTATCTGAAATATCAGCGACGTAAATTGAACAAATGTGAGAGAATTTCCCTGAATTCTTATATTAACCAAAATATAAAATGATGTAATCGGGTCTCTGATTGCCCGATCATAGAAGTTTAGTAGTGCATTTTACTCGCCCTTCCACGCGCTTTGAGATTCCGCCTAGCCCAGTACGCTATCTGAAATAGGAGCGACGTAAGCTGAACAAATGTGATAGAATTACGCTGAATTCTTATATTAACCGTAATATAAAATGATCCAATCGGGTCTCTGTTTGCCCTACCCTAGAAGTTTAATAGTGCATTTTACTCGTCATTTCATGCGCTTTGAGATGTCGCATAGCCAAATACGCTATCTGAAATAGGAACGACGTAAATTGAACAAATGTGATAGAATTTTTCTGAATTCTTAAATTAACCATAATATAAAATGATCTAATCGGGTCTCTGTTTGCCCTACCCTTGAAGTTTAATAGTGCATTTTACTCGCCATTTTATGCGCTTTGAGATGCCGCTTAGCCCAATACGCTATCTGAAATAGGTGCGACGTAAATTGAACAAATGTGATAGAATTTCGCTGAATTCTTATATTAACCAAAATATAAAATGATCTAATCGGGTCTCTGATGGCCCTATCATAGAAGTTTGATAGTGCATTTTACTCGCCATTCCACGCGCTTTAAGATGCCGCCTAGCCCAGTACGCTATCTGAAAGAGGAGCGACGTAAGTTGAACAAATGTGATAGAATTACGCTGAATTCTTATATTAACCGTAATATAAAATGATCTAATCGGGTATCTGTTTGCCTTACCCTAGAAGTTTAATAGGGCATTTTACTCGCCCTTTCATGCGCTTTCAGATGCTGCTAAGCCCAATAAGCTATCTGAAATAGGAGCGACGTAAATTGAACAAATGTGATAGAATTACGCTGAATTCTTATATTAACCGTAATATAAAATGATCTAATCGGGTCTCTGTTTGCCCTACCCTAGAAGTTTAATAGTGCATTTTACTCGTCATTTCATGCGCTTTGAGATGCCGCATAGCCCAATACGCTATCTGAAATAGGAACGACGTAAATTGAACAAATGTGATAGAATTTTTCTGAATTCTTAAATTAACCACAATATAAAATGATCTAATCGGGTCTCTGTTTGCCCTACCCTTGAAGTTTAATAGTGCATTTTACTCGCCATTCCACGCGCTTTAAGATGCCGCCTAGCCCAGTACGCTATCTGAAAGAGGAGCGACGTAAGTTGAACAAATGTGATAGAATTACGCTGAATTCTTATATTAACCGTAATATAAAATGATCTAATCGGGTCTCTGTTTGCCTTATCCTAGAAGTTTAATAGTGCATGTTACTCGCCATTTCATGCGCACTGAGATGCCGCTTAGTCCAATACGCTATCTGAAATAGGAGCGACGTAAATTGAACAAATGTGATAGAATTTCGCTGAATTCTTAAATTAACCATAATATAAAATGATCTTATCGGGTCTCTGTTTGCCCTACCCTAGAAGTTTAATAGTGCATTTTACTCCACATTTCTTGCGCTTTGAGATGCCGCTTAGCCCAATACGCTTTCTGAAATATCAGCGACGTAAATTGAACAAATGTGATAGAATTTCGCTGAATTCTTATATTAACCAAAATATAAAATGATCTAATCGGGTCTCTGATTGCCCTATCATAGAAGTTTGATAGTGTATTTTCCTCGACATTCCACGCGCTTTAAGTTGCCGCCTAGCCCAGTACGCTAACTGAAATAGGAGCTACGTATGTTGAAGAAATGTGACAGAATTACGCTGAATTCTTATATTAACCGTAATATAAAATGATCTAACCGGGTCTCTGTTTGCCTTATCCTAGAAGTTTAATAGTGCATTTTACTCGCCATTCCACGCGCTTTAAGATTCCGCCTAGCCCAGGACGCTATCTGAAATAGGAGCTACGTAAGTTGAACAAATGTGACAGAGTTACGCTGAATTCTTATATTAACCGTAATATAAAATGATCTAATCGGGTCTCTGTTTGCCCTACCCTAGAAGTTTAATAGTGCATTTTACTCGCCATTTCATGCGCTTTGAGATGCCGCATAGCCCAATACGCTATCTGAAATAGGAACGACGTAAATTGAACAAATGTGATAGAATTTTTCTGAATTCTTAAATTAACCATAATATAAAATGATCTAATCGGGTCTCTGTTTGCCCTACCCTTGAAGTTTAATAGTGCATTTTACTCGCCATTCCACGCGCTTTAAGATGCCGCATAGCCCAGTACGCTATCTGAAAGAGGAGCGACGTAAGTTGAACAAATGTGATAGAATTACGCTGAATTCTTATATTAACCGTAATATAAAATGATCTAATCGGGTCTCTGTTTGCCTTATCCTAGAAGTTTAAATAGTGCATGTTACTCGCCATTTCATGCGCACTGAGATGCCGCTTAGCCCAATACGCCTATCTGAAATAGGGAGCAACGTAAATTGAACAAATGTGATAGAATTTCGCTGAATTCTTAAAATTAACCATAATATAAAATGATCTTATCGGGTCTCTGTTTGCCCCTACCCTAGAAGTTTTAATAGTGCATTTTACTCCACATTTCTTGCGCTTTGAGATGCCGCTTAGCCCAATACGCTTTCTGAAATATCAGCGACGTAAATTGAACAAATGGTGAGAGAATTTCGGCTGAATTCTTATATTAAACCAAAATATAAAATGATGTAATCGGGTCTCTGATTGCCCCTATCATAGAAGTTTAGTAGTGCATTTTACTCGCCCTTCCACGCGCTTTGAGATGCGCCTAGCCCACTACGCTATCTGAAATAGGAGCGACGTAAGTTGAACAAATGTGATAGAATTACGCTGAATTCTTATATTAACCGTAATATAAAATGATCTAATCGAGGTCTCTGTTTACCCTACCCTAAGAAGTTTAATAGTGCATTTTACTCGTCATTTCATGCGCTTTGCAGATGTCGCATAGCCCAATACGCTATCTGAAATAGGAACGACGTAAATTGAACAAATGTGATAGAATCTTTCTGAATTCTTAAATTAACCATAATATAAAATGATCTAATCGGGTCTCTGTTTTGCCCTGCCCTTGAAGTTTAATAGTGCATTATACTCGCCATTTCATGCGCTTTGAGATGCCCGCTTAGCCCAATACGCTATCTGAAATAGGAGCGACGTAAATTGAACAAATGTGATACAATTTCGCTGAATTCTTATATTAACCAAAATATAAAATGATCTAATCGGGTCCCTGATTGCCCTATCATAGTAGTTTGATAGTGCATTTTACTCGACATTCCACGCGCTTTAAGTTGCCGCATAGCCCAGTACGCTGTCTGAAATAGGAGCTACGTAAGTTGAACAAATGTGACAGAATTACGCTGAATTCTTATATTAACCGCAATATAAAATGATCTAATCGGGTCTCTGTTTGCCTTATCCTAGAAGTTTAATAGTGCATTTTACTCGCCATTTCATGCGCTTTGAGATGCCGCTTAGCCCAATACGCTATCTGGAATAGGAGCGACGTAAATTGAACAAATCTGATAGAATTTCCGTGAATTCTTATATTAACCGTAATATAAAATGATCTATTCGGGTTTCTGTTCGCCCTACCCCAGAAGTTTAATAGAGCATTTCACTCGTCAATCCATGCGCTTTGAGATGCCGGTTAGCACAATACGCTATCTGAAATAGGAGCGACGTAAATTGAACAAATGTGATAGAATTTCGCTGAATTCTTATATTAACCAAAATATAAAATGATCTAATCGGGTCTCTGATAGCCCTATCATAGAAGTTTAATAGTGCATTTTACTCGCCATTCCACGCGCTTTAAGATGCCGCCTAGCCCAGTACGCTATCTGAAAGAGGAGCGACGTAAGTTGAACAAATGTGATAGAATTACGCTGAATTCTTATATTAACCGTAATATAAAATGATCTAATCGGGTCTCTGTTTGCCTTATCCTAGAAGTGTAATAGTGCATGTTACTCGCCATTTCATGCGCATTGAGATGCCGCTTAGCCCAATACGCTATCTGAAATAGGAGCGACGTAAATTGAACAAATGTGACAGAATTTCGCTGAATTCTTATATTAACCGTAATATAAAATGATCTATTCGGGTTTCTGTTCGCCCTACCCCAGAAGTTTAATAGAGCATTTCACTCGTCAATCCATGCGCTTTGAGATGCCGCTTAGCCCAATACGCTATCTGAAATAGGAGCGACGTAAATTGAACAAATGTGATAGAATTTCGCTGAATTCTTATATTAACCAAAATACAAAATGATCTAATCGGGTCTCTGATTACCCTATCATAGAAGTTTGATAGTACATTTTACTCGCCATTCCACGCGCTTTAAGATGTCGTCTAGCCCAGTACGCTATCTGAAATAGGAGCTACGTAAGTTGAACAAATGTGACAGAATTACGCTGAATTCTTATATTAACCGTAATATAAAATGATCTAATCGGGTCTCTGTTTGCCTTATCCTAGAAGCTTAGTAGTGCATTTTACTCGCCATTTCATGCGCTTTGAGATGCCGCTTAGCCCAATAAGCTATCTGAAATAGGAGCGACGCAAATTGAACAAATGTGATAGAATTACTCTGAATTCTTATATTAACCGTAATATAAAATGATCTAATCGGATCTCTGTTTGCCTTACCCTAGAAGTTTAATAGTGCATTTTACTCGCCATTTCATGCGCTTTGAGATGCCGCTTAGTCCAATACGCTATCTGAAATAGGAGCGGCGTAAATTGAACAAATGTGATAGAATTTTGCTGAAATCTTAAATTAACCATAATATAAAATGATCTAATGGGGTCTCTGATTGCCCTACCCTAGAAGATTAATAGTGCATTTCACTCGCCATTTCATGCGCTTTGAGGTGCCGCTTAGCCCAATAAGCTATCTGAAATAGGAGCGACGCAAATTGAACAAATGTGATAGAATTTCGCTGAATTCTTATATTAACCAAAATATAAAATGATCTAATCGGGTCTCTGATTGCCCTATCATAGAAGTTTAATAGTGCATTTTACTCGCCATTTCATGCGCTTTGAGATGCCGCTTAGCCCAATACGCTATCTGGAATAGGAGCGACGTAAATTGAACAAATCTGATAGAATTTCCGTGAATTCTTATATTAACCGTAATATAAAATGATCTATTCGGGTTTCTGTTCGCCCTACCCCAGAAGTTTAATAGAGCATTTCACTCGTCAATCCACGCGCTTTAAGATGCCGCCTAGCCCAGTACGCTATCTGAAACTTGAACAAATGTGATAGAATTACGCTGAATTCTTATATTAACCGTAATATAAAATGATCTAATCGGGTCTCTGTTTGCCTTATCCTAGAAGTGTAATAGTGCATGTTACTCGCCATTTCATGCGCATTGAGATGCCGCTTAGCCCAATACGCTATCTGAAATAGGAGCGACGTAAATTGAACAAATGTGACAGAATTTCGCTGAATTCTTATATTAACCGTAATATAAAATGATCTATTCGGGTTTCTGTTCGCCCTACCCCAGAAGTTTAATAGAGCATTTCACTCGTCAATCCATGCGCTTTGAGATGCCGCTTAGCCCAATACGCTATCTGAAATAGGAGCGACGTAAATTGAACAAATGTGATAGAATTTCGCTGAATTCTTATATTAACCAAAATACAAAATGATCTAATCGGGTCTCTGATTACCCTATCATAGAAGTTTGATAGTGCATTTTACTCGCCATTCCACGCGCTTTAAGATGTCGTCTAGCCCAGTACGCTATCTGAAATAGGAGCTACGTAAGTTGAACAAATGTGACAGAATTACGCTGAATTCTTATATTAACCGTAATATAAAATGATCTAATCGGGTCTCTGTTTGCCTTATCCTAGAAGCTTAGTAGTGCATTTTACTCGCCATTTCATGCGCTTTGAGATGCCGCTTAGCCCAATAAGCTATCTGAAATAGGAGCGACGCAAATTGAACAAATGTGATAGAATTACTCTGAGTTCTTATATTAACCAAAATATAAAATGATCTAATCGGGTCTCTGATTGCCCTATCATAGAAGTTTAATAGTGCATTTTACTCGCCATTCCACGCGCTTTAAGATGCCGCCTAGCCCAGTACGCTATCTGAAATAGGAGCGACGTATGTTGAACAAATGTGATAGAATTTCCCTGAATTCTTATATTAACCTTAATGTAAAATGATCTAATCGGGTCTCTGTTTGCCCTACCCTAGAAGTTTAATAGTGCATTTCACTCGTCATTTCATACGCTTTGCGATGCCGCTTAGCCCAATAAGCTATCTGAAATAGGAGCGACGTAAATTGAACAAATGTGATAGAATTTCGCTGAATTCTTATATTAACCAAAATATAAAATGATCTAATCGGATCTCTGATTGCCCTATCATAGAAGTTTAATAGTGCATTTTACTCGCCATTCCATGCGTTTTAAGGTGCAGCCTAGCCCAGTACGCTATCTGAAATAGGAGTGACGTAAACTGAACAAATGTGATAGAATTTTGCTGAATTCTTAAATTAACCATAATATAAAATGATCTAGTCGGGTCTCTGATTGCCCTACCCTAGAAGTTTAATAGTGCATTTTACTCGCCATTTCATGCGCTTTGAGATGCCGCTTAGCCCAATACGCTATCTGAAATAGGAGCGACGTAAATCCAACAAATGTGATAGAATCTTGCTGAATTCTTAAATTAACCATAATATAAAATGATCTAATCGGGTCTCTGTTTGCCCTACCCTAGAAGTTTAACAGTGCATTTTACTCGCCATTTCATGCGCTTTGAGATACCGGCCAGCCCAGTACGCTATCTGAAATAGGAGCGACGTAATTTGAAGAAATGTGATAGAATTACGCTGAATTCTTATATTAACCGTAATATAAAATGATCTAATCGGGTATCTGTTTGCCTTACCCTAGAAGTTTAATAGGGCATTTTACTCGCCCTTTCATGCGCTTTCAGATGCCGCTAAGCCCAATAAGCTATCTGAAATAGGAGCGACGTAAATTGAACAAATGTGACAGAATTTCCCTGAAATCTTATATTAAACAAAATATAAAATGATCTAATCGGGTCTCTGATTGCCCTATCATAGAAGTTTAATAGTGCATTTTACTCGCCTTTCCACGCGCTTTAAGATGCCGCCTAGCCCAGTACGCTATCTGAAATAGGAACGACGTAAATTGAACGAATGTGATAGAATTTTGCTGACTTCTTAAATTAATCATAATATAAAATGATCTAATCGGGTCTCTGTTTGCCCTACCCTAGAAGTTTAATAGTGCATTTTACTCGCCATTTCATGCGCATTGAGATGCCGCTTAGCCCAATACGCTATCTGAAATAGGAGCGACGTAAATTGAACAAATGTGATAGAATTTCGCTGAATTCTTAAATTAACCATAATATAAAATGATCTTATCGGGTCTCTGTTTGCCCTACCCTAGAAGTTTAGTAGTGCATTTTACTCGACATTTCTTGCGCTTTGAGATGCCGCTTAGCCCAATACGCTATCTGAAATATCAGCGACGTAAATTGAACAAATGTGAGAGAATTTCCCTGAATTCTTATATTAACCAAAATAGAAAATGATCTAATCGGGTCTCTGATTGCCCTATCATAGAAGTTTAGTAGTGCATTTTACTCGCCCTTCCACGCGCTTTGAGATGCCGCCTAGCCCACTACGCTATCTGAAATAGGAGCGACGTAAGTTGAACAAATGTGATAGAATTACGCTGAATTCTTATATTAACCGTAATATAAAATGATCTAATCGGGTCTCTGTTTACCCTACCCTAGAAGTTTAATAGTGCATTTTACTCGTCATTTCATGCGCTTTGAGATGTCGCATAGCCCAATACGCTATCTGAAATAGGAACGACGTAAATTGAACAAATGTGATAGAATCTTTCTGAATTCTTAAATTAACCATAATATAAAATGATCTAATCGGGTCTCTGTTTGCCCTGCCCTTGAAGTTTAATAGTGCATTATACTCGCCATTTCATGCGCTTTGAGATGCCGCTTAGCCCAATACGCTATCTGAAATAGGAGCGACGTAAATTGAACAAATGTGATACAATTTCGCTGAATTCTTATATTAACCAAAATATAAAATGATCTAATCGGGTCCCTGATTGCCCTATCATAGTAGTTTGATAGTGCATTTTACTCGACATTCCACGCGCTTTAAGTTGCCGCA
>CAKAJE020001107.1:0-143427 GCA_916610135.2 Macropis europaea | reverse complement strand
GCCCTTTGAGATGCCGCTTAGCCCAATACGCTATCTGAAATATGAGCGACGTAAATTGAACAAATGTGATAGAATTTCGCTGAATTCTTATATTAACCAAAATATAAAATGATCTAATCGGGTCTCTGATTGCCCTATCATAGAAGTTTAATAGTGCATTTTGCTCGCCACTCCTCGCGCTTTAAGATGCCGCCTATCCGGGTACGCTATCTGAAATAGGAGCTACGTAAGTTGAACAAATGTCACAGAATTACGCTGAATTCTTATGTTAACCGTAATATAAAATGATCTAATCGGGTCTCTGTTTGCCTTATCCTAGAAGTTTAATAGTGCATTTTACACGCCATTTTATGCGCTTTGAGATGCCGCTTAGCCCAATACGCTATCTGAAATATGAGCGACGTAAATTGAACAAATGTGATAGAATTTCGCTGAATTCTTATATTAACCAAAATATAAAATGATCTTATCGGGTCTCTGATTGCCCTACCCTAGAAGTTTAATAGTGCATTTTACTCGCCCTTTCGTGCGCTTTGAGATGCCGCTTAGCCCAGTACGCTATCTGAAACAGGAGCTACGTAAGTTGAACAAATGTCACAGAATTACGCAGAATGCTTAAATTAACCATAATATGTAATGACCTAATCGGGTCTCTGTTTGCCCTACCCTAGAAGTTTAATAGTGCATTTTACTCGCCATTTCTTGCGCTTTGAGATGCCGCTTAGCCCAATACGCTATCTGAAATATCAGCGACGCAAATTGAACAAATGTGAGAGAATTTCGCTGAATTCTTAAATTAACCTTAATGTAAAATGATCTAATCGGGTCTTTGTTCGCCCTGCCCTAGAAGTTTAATAGTGCATTTTACTCGCCACTTCATGCGCTTTGAGATGCCGCTTAGCCCAATAAGCTATCTGAAATAGGAGCGACGTAAATTGAACAAATGTGATAGAATTTCGCTGAATTCTTATAGTAACCAAAATGTAAAATGATCTAATCGGGTCTCTGATTGCCCTATCATAGAAGTTTAATAGTGCATTTTACTATCAACTCCACGCGCTTTAAGATGCCGCCTAGCCCAGTACGCTATCTGAAATAGGAGCGACGTAAATTGAACAAATGTGATAGAATTTTGCTGAATTCTTAAATTAACCATAATATAAAATGATGTAATCGGGTCTCTGTTCGCCCTACCCAAGAAGTTTAATAGTGCATTTCTCTCGTCATTTCATGCGCTTTAAGATGCCGCTTAGCCCAATAGCTATCTGAAATAGGAGCGACGTAAATTGATCAAATGTGATAGAATTTCCCTGAAATCTTGTATTAAACAAAATATAAAATGATCTAAACGGGACTCGGATTGCCCTATCATAGAAGTTTAGTAGTGCATTTTACTCGCCCTTCCGCGCGCTTTAAGATGCCGCCTAGCCCAGTACACTATCTGAAATAGGAGCGACGTATGTTGAACAAATGTGATAGAATTACGCTGAATTCTTATATTAACCGTAATATAAAATGATTTAATCGGGTCTCTGTTTGCATTACCATAGAAGTTTAATAGTGCATTTTACTCGCCATTTCATGCGCTTTGAGATGCCGCTTAGCCCAATACGCTATCTGCAATAGGATCGACGTAAATTGAACAAATGAGATAGAATTTCGCTGAATTCTTAAATTAACCATAATATAAAGTGATCTAAACTGGTCTCTGTTTGCCCCACCCTAGAAGTTTAATAGTGCATTTTACTCGTCATTTCTTGCGCTTTGAGATGCCGCTTAGCCCAATACGCTATCTGAAATAGGAGCAACGTAAATTGAACAAATGTGATAGAATTTCGCTGAATTCTTAAATTAACCATAATATAAAATGATCTAATGGGGTCTCTGTTTGCCCTACCCTAGAAGTTTAATAGTGCATTTTACTCGCCACTTCTTGCGCTTTGAGATGCCGCTTAGCCCAATACGCTATCTGAAATAGGAGCGACGTAAATTAATCAAATGTGATAGAATTTCGCTGAATTCTTAAATTAACCATAATATAAAATGATCTAATCGGGTCTCTGATTGCCCTATCATAGAAGTTTAATAGTGCATTTTACTCGCCATTCCGCGCGCTTTAAGTAGCCGCCTAGCCCAGTATGCTATCTGAAATAGGAACGTCGTAAATTGTACAAATGTGATAGAATTTTGCTGAATCCTTAAATTAACCATAATATAAAATGATGTAATCGGGTCTCTGTTCGCCCTACCCAAGAAGTTTAATAGTGCATTTCTCTCGTCATTTCATGCGCTTTGAGATGCCGCTTAGGCCAATAGCTATCTGAAATAGGAGCGACGTAAATTGAACAAATGTGATAGAATTTCCCTGAAATCTTATATTAAACAAAATATAAAATGATCTAAACGGGACTCTGAATGCCCTATCATAGACGTTTAGTAGTGCATTTTACTCGCCCTTCCACGCGCTTTAAGATGCCGCCTAGCCCAGTACACTATCTGAAATAGGAGCGACGTTTGTTGAACAAATGTGATAGAATTACGCTGAATTCTTATATTAACCGTAATATAAAATGATCTAATCGGGTCTCTGTTTGCATTACCATAGAAGTTTAATAGTGCATTTTACTCGCCATTTCATGCGCTTTGAGATGCCGCTTAGCCCAATACGCTATCTGCAATAGGATCGACGTAAATTGAACAAATGAGATAGAATTTCGCTGAATTCTTAAATTAACCATAATATAAAGTGATCTAAACTGGTCTCTGTTTGCCCCACCCTAGAAGTTTAATAGTGCATTTTACTCGCCATTTCTTGCGCTTTGAGATGCCGCTTAGCCCAATACGCTAGCTGAAATAGGAGCAACGTAAATTGAACAAATGTGATAGAATTTCGCTGAATTCTTAAATTAACCATATTATAAAATGATCTAATGGGGTCTCTGTTTGCCCTACCCTAGAAGTTTAATAGTGCATTTTACTCGCCATTTCTTGCGCTTTGAGATGCCGCTTAGCCCAATACGCTATCTGAAATAGGAGCGACGTAAATTGAACAAATGTGATAGAATTTCGCTGAATTCTTATAGTAACCAAACTATAAAATGATCTAATCGGGTCTCTGATTGCCCTATCATAGAAGTTTAACAGCGCATTTTGCTCGACATTCCACGCGCTTTAAGATGCCGCCTAGCCCAGTACGCTATCTGAAATAGGAGCGACGTAAGTTGAACAAATGTGATAGAATAACGCTGAATTCTTATATTAACCGTAATATAAAATGATCTAATCGGGTCTCCGTTTGCCTTATCCTAGAAGTTTAATAGTGCATTTTACTGGCCATTTCATGCGCATTGAGATGCCGCTTAGCCCAATACGCTATCTGAAATAGGAGCGATGTAAATTGAACAAATGTGATAGAATTTCGCTGAATTCTTAAATTAACCATAATATAAAATGATCTAATCGGGTCTCTGATTGCCCTATCATAGAAGTTTAATAGTGCATTTTACTCGCCATTCCTCGCGCTTTAAGATGCCGCCTATCCGGGTACGCTATCTGAAATAGGAGCGACGTAAATTGAACAAATGTGATAGAATTTTTCTGAATTCTTAAATTAACCATAATATGAAATGTCCTAATCGGGTCTCTGTTTGCCCTACCCTAGAAGTTTAATAGTGCATTTTACTCGCCATTTCTTGCGCTTTGAGATGCCGCTTAGCCCAATACGCTATCTGACATATCAGCGACGTAAATTGAACAAATGTGAGAGAATTTCGCTGAATTCTTAAATTAACCATAATATAAAATGATCTAATGGGGTCTCTGTTTGCCCTACCCTAGAAGTTTAATAGTGCATTTTACTCGCCATTTCTTGCGCTTTGAGATGCCGCTTAGCACAAGTCGCTATCTGAAATAGGAGCGATGTAAATTGAACAAATGTGATAGAATTTCGCTGAATTCTTATGTTAACCTTAATGTAAAATGATCTAATCGGGTCTTTGTTCGCCCTACCCAAGAAGTTTAATAGTGCATTTCACTCGTCAATTCATGCGCTTTGCGATGCCGCTTAGCCCAATAAGCTATCTGAAATTGGAGCGACATAAATTGAACAAATGTGATAGAATTTCGCTGAATTCTTATATTAACCAAAATATAAAATGATCTAATCGGGTCTCTGATTGCCCTATCATAGAAGTTTAATAATGCATTTTACTCGCCATTCCACGCGCTTTAAGATGCCGCCTAGCCCAGTACGCTATCTGAAATAGGAGCTACGTAAGTTGAACGAATGTGACAGAATTACGCTGATTTCTTATATTAACCGTAATATAAAATGATCTAATCGGGTCTCTGTTTGCCTTATCCTAGAAGTTTAATAGTGCATTTGACTCGCCATTTCATGCGCTTTGAGATGCCTCTTAGCCCAATACGCTATCTGAAATAGGAGCGACGTAAATTGAACAAATGTGATAGAACTTCGCTGAATTCTTATATTAACCAAAATATAAAATGATCTAATCCGGTCTCTGTTTGCCCTACCCTAGAAGTTGAATAGTGCATTGTACGAGCCATTTCTTGCGCTTTGAGATGCAGCTTAGCCCAATACGCTATCTGAAATAGGAGCGATGTAAATTGAACAAATGTGATAGAACTTCGCTGAATTCTTATATTAACCATAATATAAAATGATCTAATCGGGTCTCTGATTGCCCTATCATAGAAGTTTAAGAGTGCATTTTGCTAGCCATTCCACGCGCTTTAAGTTGCCGCCTAGCCCAGTACGCTATCTGAAATAGGAGCTACGTAAGTTGAACAAATGTCACAGAATTACGCTGAATTCTTATGTTAACCGTAATATAAAATGATCTAATCGGGTCTCTGTTTGCCTTATCCTAGAAGTTTAATAGTGCATTTTACTCGCCATTTCATGCGCTTTGAGATGCCGCTTAGCCCAATACGCTATCTGTAATAGGGGCGACGTAAATTGAACAAATGTCATAGCATTTCGCTGAATTCTTATATTAACCAAAATATAAAATGATCTAATCCGGTCTCTGTTTGCCCTACCCTAGAAGTTCAATAGTGCATTGTACGAGCCATTTCTTGCGCTTTGAGATGCAGCATAGCCCAATACGCTATCTGAAATAGGAGCGACGTAAATTGAACAAATGTGATAGAATTTCGCTGAATTCTTATTTTAACCTTAATGTAAAATGATCTAATCGGGTCTTTGTTCGCCCTACCCTAGAAGTTTAATAGTGCATTTCACTCGTCATTTCATGCGCTTTGAGTTGCCGCTTAGCCCAATAAGCTATCTGAAATAGGAGCGACGTAAATTGAACAAATGTGATAGAACTTCGCTGAACTCTTATATTAACCGTAATATAAAATGTTCTTATCGGGTCTCTGATTGCCCCACCCTAGAAGTTTAATAGTGCATTTTACTCGCCCTTTCGTGCGCTCTGACATGCCGCTTAGTCCAATACGCTATCTGAAATAGGAGCGACGTAAATTGAACAAATGTGACAGAATTACGCTGAATTCTTTTATTTACCATAATGTTAAATGATCTAATCGGGTCTCTGTTCGCCCTAGCGTAGAAGCTTAATAGTGCATTTTATTCGTCATTTCATGCGCTTTGAGATGCCGATTAGCCCAATACGCTATCTGAAATAGGAGCGACGCAAATTGAACAAATGCGATAGAATATCGCTGAATTCTTGTATTAACCATAATATAAAATTATGTAATCGGGTCTCTGTTCGCCCTACCCAAGAAGTTTAATAGTGCATTTCTCTCGTCATTTCATGCGCTTTGAGATGCCGCTTAGCCCAATAGCTATCTGAAATAGGAGCGACGTAAATTGAACAAATGTGATAGAATTTCCCTGAAATCTTATATTAAACAAAATATAAAATGACCTAAACGGGACTCTGATTGCCCTATCATAGAAGTTTAGTAGTGCATTTTACTCGCCCTTCCACGCGCTTTAAGATGCCGCCTAGCCCAGTACACTATCTGAAATAGGAGCGGCGCATGTTGAACAAATGTGATAGAATTACGCTGCATTCTTATATTAACCGTAATATAAAATGATCTAATCGGGTCTTTGTTCGCATTACCATAGAAGTTTAATAGTGCATTTCACTCGTCATTTCATGCGCTTTGAGATGCCGCTTAGCCCAGTACGCTATCTGCAATAGGATCGACGTAAATTGAACAAATGAGATAGAATTTCGCTGAATTCTTAAATTAACCATAATATAAAGTGATCTAAACTGGTCTCTGTTTGCCCGACCCTAGAAGTTTAATAGTGCATTTTACTCGCCATTTCTTGCGCTTTGAGATGCCGCTTAGCCCAATACGCAATCTGAAATAGGAGCAACGTAAACTGAACAAATGTGATAGAATTTCGCTGAATTCTTAAATTAACCATAATATAAAATGATCTAATGGGGTCTCTGTTTGCCCTACCCTAGAAGTTTAATAGTGCATTTTACTCGCCATTTCTTGCGCTTTGAGATGCCGCTTAGCCCAATACGCTATCTGAAATAGGAGCGCCGTAAATTGAACAAATGTGATAGAATTTCGCTGAATTCTTATATTAACCAAACTATAAAATGATCTAATCTGGTCTCTGATTGCCCTATCATAGAAGTTTAAGAGTGCATTTTGCTCGCCATTCCACGCGCTTTAAGATGCCGCCTAGCCCAGTACGCTATCTGAAATAGGAGCGACGTAAGTTGAACAAATGTGATAGAATAACGCTGAATTCTTATATTAACCGTAATATGAAATGGTCTAATCGGGTCTCCGTTTGCCTTATCCTAGAAGTTTAATAGTGCATTTTACTGGCCATTTCATGCGCATTGAGATGCCGCTTAGCCCAATACGCTATCTGAAATTGGAGCGACGTAAATTGAACAAATGTGATAGAATTTCGCTGAATTCTTATTTTAACCTTAATGTAAAATGATCTAATCGGGTCTCTGTTTGCCCTACCCAAGAAGTTTAATAGTGCATTTCACTCGTCAATTCATGCGCTTTGCAATGCCGCTTAGCCCAATAAGCCATCTGAAATTGGAGCGACGTAAATTGAACAAATGTGATAGAATTTCGCTGAATTCTTATATTAACCAAAATATAAAATGATCTAATCGGGTCTCTGATTGCCCTATCATAGAAGGCTAATAGTGCATTTTACTCGCTATTCCACGCGCTTTAAGATGCCGGCTAGCCCAGTAGGCTATCTGAAATAGGAGTGACGTAAATTGAACAAATGTGATAGAATTACTATTAATTCTTTTATTAACCATAATGTAATATGATCTAATCGGGTCTCTGTTTGCCTTACCCTAGAAGTTTATTAGTGCATTTTACTCGCCATTTCATCCGCTTTGAGATGCCGCTCAGCCCAATACGCTATCTGAAATAGGAGCGACGTAAATCGAACAAATGTGATAGAATTTCGTTGAATTCTTAAATTAACCATAATATACAATGATCTAATCGGGTCTCTGTTCGCCCTAGCCTAGACGTTTAATAGTGCATTTTACTCGCCCTTCCACGCGCTTTAAGATGCCGCCTAGCCCAGTACGCTATCTGAAATAGGAGCGACGTAAGTTTAACAAATGTGATAGAATTACGCTGAATTCTTTTATTTACCATAATGTTAAATGATCTAATCGGGTCTCTGTTCGCCCTAGCGTAGAAGCTTAATAGTGCATTTTATTCGTCATTTCATGCGCTTTGAGATGCCGATTAGCCCAATACGCTATCTGAAATAGGAGCGACGCAAATTGAACAAATGCGATAGAATATCGCTGAATTCTTGTATTAACCATAATATAAAATTATGTAATCGGGTCTCTGTTCGCCCTACCCAAGAAGTTTAATAGTGCATTTCTCTCGTCATTTCATGCGCTTTGAGATGCCGCTTAGCCCAATAGCTATCTGAAATAGGAGCGACGTAAATTGAACAAATGTGATAGAATTTCCCTGAAATCTTATATTAAACAAAATATAAAATGACCTAAACGGGACTCTGATTGCCCTATCATAGAAGTTTAGTAGTGCATTTTACTCGCCCTTCCACGCGCTTTAAGATGCCGCCTAGCCCAGTACACTATCTGAAATAGGAGCGGCGCATGTTGAACAAATGTGATAGAATTACGCTGCATTCTTATATTAACCGTAATATAAAATGATCTAATCGGGTCTTTGTTCGCATTACCATAGAAGTTTAATAGTGCATTTTACTCGCCATTTCATGCGCTTTGAGATGCCGCTTAGCCCAGTACGCTATCTGCAATAGGATCGACGTAAATTGAACAAATGAGATAGAATTTCGCTGAATTCTTAAATTAACCATAATATAAAGTGATCTAAACTGGTCTCTGTTTGCCCGACCCTAGAAGTTTAATAGTGCATTTTACTCGCCATTTCTTGCGCTTTGAGATGCCGCTTAGCCCAATACGCAATCTGAAATAGGAGCAACGTAAACTGAACAAATGTGATAGAATTTCGCTGAATTCTTAAATTAACCATAATATAAAATGATCTAATGGGGTCTCTGTTTGCCCTACCCTAGAAGTTTAATAGTGCATTTTACTCGCCATTTCTTGCGCTTTGAGATGCCGCTTAGCCCAATACGCTATCTGAAATAGGAGCGCCGTAAATTGAACAAATGTGATAGAATTTCGCTGAATTCTTATATTAACCAAACTATAAAATGATCTAATCGGGTCTCTGATTGCCCTATCATAGAAGTTTAAGAGTGCATTTTGCTCGCCATTCCACGCGCTTTAAGATGCCGCCTAGCCCAGTACGCTATCTGAAATAGGAGCGACGTAAGTTGAACAAATGTGATAGAATAACGCTGAATTCTTATATTAACCGTAATATGAAATGGTCTAATCGGGTCTCCGTTTGCCTTATCCTAGAAGTTTAATAGTGCATTTTACTGGCCATTTCATGCGCATTGAGATGCCGCTTAGCCCAATACGCTATCTGAAATTGGAGCGACGTAAATTGAACAAATGTGATAGAATTTCGCTGAATTCTTATTTTAACCTTAATGTAAAATGATCTAATCGGGTCTCTGTTTGCCCTACCCAAGAAGTTTAATAGTGCATTTCACTCGTCAATTCATGCGCTTTGCAATGCCGCTTAGCCCAATAAGCCATCTGAAATTGGAGCGACGTAAATTGAACAAATGTGATAGAATTTCGCTGAATTCTTATATTAACCAAAATATAAAATGATCTAATCGGGTCTCTGATTGCCCTATCATAGAAGGCTAATAGTGCATTTTACTCGCTATTCCACGCGCTTTAAGATGCCGGCTAGCCCAGTAGGCTATCTGAAATAGGAGTGACGTAAATTGAACAAATGTGATAGAATTACTATTAATTCTTTTATTAACCATAATGTAATATGATCTAATCGGGTCTCTGTTTGCCTTACCCTAGAAGTTTATTAGTGCATTTTACTCGCCATTTCATCCGCTTTGAGATGCCGCTCAGCCCAATACGCTATCTGAAATAGGAGCGACGTAAATCGAACAAATGTGATAGAATTTCGTTGAATTCTTAAATTAACCATAATATACAATGATCTAATCGGGTCTCTGTTCGCCCTAGCCTAGACGTTTAATAGTGCATTTTACTCGCCCTTCCACGCGCTTTAAGATGCCGCCTAGCCCAGTACGCTATCTGAAATACGAGCGACGTAAGTTTAACAAATGTGATAGAATTACGCTGAATTCTTATATTAACCGTAATATAAAATGATCTGATCGGGTCTCTGTTCACCCTAGCCGAGAAGTTTAATAGTGCATTTTATTCGCCATTTCATGCGCTTTGAGATGCCGCTTAGCCCAATACGCTATCTGAAATAGGAGCGACGTAAGTTGAACAAATGTGATAGAATTTCGCTGAATTCTTTTATTAACCATAATGTAAAATGATCTGATCGGGTCTCTGTTCGCCCTAGCCTAGAAGTTTAATAGTGAATTTTATTCGCCACTTCATGCGCTTTGAGATGCCGCTTAGCCGAATACGCTATCTGAAATAGGAGCGACGTAAATTGAACAAATGTGATACAATTTCCCTGAAATCTTATATTAAACAAAATATAAAATGATCTAATCGGGTCTCTGATTGCCCTACCATAGAAGTTTAGTAGAGCATTTTACTCGCCATTCCACGCGCTTTAAGATGCCGCTAAGCCCAATACGCTATCTGGAATAGGAGCGACGTAAATTTAACAAACGTGATAGGATTTCGCTGAATTCTTATATTAACCAAAATATAAAATGATCTAATCGGGTCTCTGATTGCCCTATCATAGAAGTTTAATAGTGCATTGTACTCGCCATTTCATGCGTTTTGAGATGCCGCGTAGCCCAATACGCTATCTGAAATGGGAGCGACGTAAATTGAACAAATGTGATAGAATTTCGCTGAATTCTTAAATTAACCATAATATAAAATGATCTAATCGAGTCTCTGTTCGCCCTACCCTAGAAGTTTAACAGTGCATTTCACTCGACATTTCATGCGCTTTGAGATGCCGCTTAGCCCAATAAGCTATCTGAAATAGGAGCGACGTAAATTGAACAAATGTGATAGAATTTCGCTGAATTCTCATATTAACATTAATGTAAACTGATCTAATCGAGTCTCTCTTCGCCCTACCCTAGAAGTTTAATAGTGCATTTCACTCGACATTTCATGCGCTTTGAGGTGCCGCTTAGCCCAATAAGCTATCTGAAATAGAAGCGACGTAAATTGAACGAATGTGATAGAATTTCGCTGCATTCTTAAATTAACCATAATATAAAATGATCTAATCGGCTCTCTGTTCGCCCTATCATAGAACTTTAATAGTGCATTTTACTCGCCCTTCCACGCGCTTTAAGATGCCGCCTACCGCAGTACGCTATCTGAAATAGGAGCGACGTTAGTTGAACAAATGTGATAGAATTACGCTGAATTCTTATATTAACCGTAATATAAAATGATCTATTCGGGTCTCTGTTCGCCCTACCCTAGAAGTTTAATAGTGCATTTCACTCGCCATTCCATGCGCTTTGAGATGCCGCTTAGCCCAATACGCTATCTGAAATAGGAGCGACGTAAATTGAACAAATGTGATAGAATTTCACTGGATCCTTATATTAACCAAAATATAAAATGATCTAATCGGGTCTCTGATTGCCCTACCCTAGAAGTTTAATAGGGCATTTTACTCACCATTCCACGCGCTTTAAGATGCCGCCTATCCGAGTACGCTATCTGAAATAGGAGCGACGTAAATTGAACAAATGTGATAGAATTTCGCTGAATTCTTATGTTAACCAACATATAAAATGATGTAATCGGGTCTCTGTTCGCCCTACCCAAGAAGTTTAATAGTGCATTTCACTCGTCATTTCATGCGCTTTGAGATGCCGCTTAGCCCAATAGCTATCTGAAATAGGAGCGACGTAAATTGAACAAATGTGGTAGAATTTCCCTGAAATCTTATATTAACCGTAATATAAAATGATCTAATCGGGTCTCTGTTTGCATTACCCTAGAAGTTTAATAGTGCATTTTACTCGCCATTCCACGCGCTTTAGGATGCCGCCTATCAGAGTACGCTATCTGAAATAGGAGCGACGAAAGTTGAACAAATGTGATAGAATTTCGCTGAATTCTTATATTAACGAAAATATAAAATGATCTAATCGGGTCTCTGATTGCCCTACCCTAGAAGTTTAATAGTGCATTTTACTCGCCATTTCATGCGCTTTGAGATGCCGCTTAGCCCAATACGCTATCTGATATAGGAGCGACGTAAATTGAACAAATGTGATAGAATTACGCTGAATTCTTATATTAACCAAAATATAAAATGATCTAATCGGGTCTCTGATTGCCCTATCATAGAAGATTAATAGTGCATTTTCTCGCCATTCCACGCGCTTTAAGCTGCCGCCTAGCCCAGTATGCTATCTGTAATAGGAACGACGTAAATTGAACAAATGTGATAGAATTTTGCTGAATTCTTAAATTAACCATAATATAAAATGATCTAATCGGGTCTCTGATTGCCCTACCCTAGAAGTTTAATAGTGCATTTTACTCGTCATTTCATGCGCTTTGAGATGCCGCTTAGCCCAATAAGCTGTCTGAAATAGGAGCGACGTAAATTGAACAAATGTGATAGAAGTTCCCTGAATACTTATATTAACCTTAATGTAAAATGATCTAATCGGGTCTCTGTTCGCCATGCCCTAGAAGTTTAATAGTGCATTTTACTCGCCATTTCATGCGCTTTGAGATGCCGCTTAGCCCAATACGCTATCTGAAATAGGAGCGACGTAAGTTGAACAAATGTGATAGAATTTCGCTGAATTCTTTTATTAACCATAATGTAAAATGATCTGATCGGGTCTCTGTTCGCCCTAGCCTAGAAGTTTAATAGTGAATTTTATTCGCCACTTCATGCGCTTTGAGATGCCGCTTAGCCGAATACGCTATCTGAAATAGGAGCGACGTAAATTGAACAAATGTGATACAATTTCCCTGAAATCTTATATTAAACAAAATATAAAATGATCTAATCGGGTCTCTGATTGCCCTACCATAGAAGTTTAGTAGAGCATTTTACTCGCCATTCCACGCGCTTTAAGATGCCGCTAAGCCCAATACGCTATCTGAAATAGGAGCGACGTAAATTGAACAAACGTGATAGAATTTCGCTGAATTCTTATATTAACCAAAATATAAAATGATCTAATCGGGTCTCTGATTGCCCTATCATAGAAGTTTAATAGTGCATTGTACTCGCCATTTCATGCGTTTTGAGATGCCGCGTAGCCCAATACGCTATCTGAAATGGGAGCGACGTAAATTGAACAAATGTGATAGAATTTCGCTGAATTCTTAAATTAACCATAATATAAAATGATCTAATCGAGTCTCTGTTCGCCCTACCCTAGAAGTTTAACAGTGCATTTCACTCGACATTTCATGCGCTTTGAGATGCCGCTTAGCCCAATAAGCTATCTGAAATAGGAGCGACGTAAATTGAACAAATGTGATAGAATTTCGCTGAATTCTCATATTAACATTAATGTAAACTGATCTAATCGAGTCTCTCTTCGCCCTACCCTAGAAGTTTAATAGTGCATTTCACTCGACATTTCATGCGCTTTGAGGTGCCGCTTAGCCCAATAAGCTATCTGAAATAGAAGCGACGTAAATTGAACGAATGTGATAGAATTTCGCTGCATTCTTAAATTAACCATAATATAAAATGATCTAATCGGCTCTCTGTTCGCCCTATCATAGAACTTTAATAGTGCATTTTACTCGCCCTTCCACGCGCTTTAAGATGCCGCCTACCGCAGTACGCTATCTGAAATAGGAGCGACGTTAGTTGAATAAATGTGATAGAATTACGCTGAATTCTTATATTAACCGTAATATAAAATGATCTATTCGGGTCTCTGTTGGCCCTACCCTAGAAGTTTAATAGTGCATTTCACTCGCCATTCCATGCGCTTTGAGATGCCGCTTAGCCCAATACGCTATCTGAAATAGGAGCGACGTAAATTGAACAAATGTGATAGAATTTCACTGGATCCTTATATTAACCAAAATATAAAATGATCTAATCGGGTCTCTGATTGCCCTACCCTAGAAGTTTAATAGTGCATTTTACTCACCATTCCACGCGCTTTAAGATGCCGCCCATCCGAGTACGCTATCTGAAATAGGAGCGACGTAAATTGAACAAATGTGATAGAATTTCGCTGAATTCTTATGTTAACCAACATATAAAATGATGTAATCGGGTCTCTGTTCGCCCTACCCAAGAAGTTTAATAGTGCATTTCACTCGTCATTTCATGCGCTTTGAGATGCCGCTTAGCCCAATAGCTATCTGAAATAGGAGCGACGTAAATTGAACAAATGTGATAGAATTTCCCTGAAATCTTATATTAACCGTAATATAAAATGATCTAATCGGGTCTCTGTTTGCATTACCCTAGAAGTTTAATAGTGCATTTTACTCGCCATTCCACGCGCTTTAGGATGCCGCCTATCAGAGTACGCTATCTGAAATAGGAGCGACGTAAGTTGAACAAATGTGATAGAATTTCGCTGAATTCTTATATTAACGAAAATATAAAATGATCTAATCGGGTCTCTGATTGCCCTACCCTAGAAGTTTAATAGTGCATTTTACTCGCCATTTCATGCGCTTTGAGATGCCGCTTAGCCCAATACGCTATCTGATATAGGAGCGACGTAAATTGAACAAATGTGATAGAATTACGCTGAATTCTTATATTAACCAAAATATAAAATGATCTAATCGGGTCTCTGATTGCCCTATCATAGAAGATTAATAGAGCATTTTCTCGCCATTCCACGCGCTTTAAGCTGCCGCCTAGCCCAGTATGCTATCTGTAATAGGAACGACGTAAATTGAACAAATGTGATAGAATTTTGCTGAATTCTTAAATTAACCATAATATAGAATGATCTAATCGGGTCTCTGATTGCCCTACCCTAGAAGTTTAATAGTGCATTTTACTCGTCATTTCATGCGCTTTGAGATGCCGCTTAGCCCAATAAGCTGTCTGAAATAGGAGCGACGTAAATTGAACAAATGTGATAGAATTTCCCTGAAATGTTATAGTAAACAAAATATAAAATGATCTATTCGGAACTCTGATTGCCCTATCATAGAAGTTTAGTAGTGCATTTTACTCGCCGTTCCACGCGCTTTAAGATGCCGCCTACTGCAGTACGCTATCTGAAATAGGAGCGACGTTAGTTGAACAAATGTGATAGAATTACGCTGAATTCCTATATTAACCGTAATATAAAATGATCTAATCGGGTCTCTGATTGCCCTATCATAGAAGTTTAATAGTGCATTTTGCTCGCCATTCCTCGCGCTTTAAGATGCCGCCTATCCGGGTACGCTATCTGAAATAGGAGCTACGTAAGTTGAACAAATGTCACAGAATTACGCTGAATTCTTATGTTAACCGTAATACGAAATGATCTAATCGGGTCTCTGTTTGCCTTATCCTAGAAGTTTAATAGTGCATTTTACACGCCATTTCATGCGTTTTGAGATGCCGCTTAGCCCAATACGCTATCTGAAATAGGAGCGACGTAAATTGAACAAATGTGATAGAATTTCGCTGAATTCTTATATTAACCAAAATATAAAATGATCTTATCGGGTCTCTGATTGCCCTACCCTAGAAGTTTAATAGTGCATTTTACTCGCCCTTTCGTGCGCTTTGAGATGCCGCTTAGCCCAGTACGCTATCTGAAACAGGAGCTACGTAAGTTGAACAAATGTCACAGAATTACGCAGAATTCTTAAATTAACCATAATATGTAATGACCTAATCGGGTCTCTGTTTGCCCTACCCTAGAAGTTCAATAGTGCATTTTACTCGCCATTTCTTGCGCTTTGAGATGCCGCTTAGCCCAATACGCTATCTGAAATATCAGCGACGTAAATTGAACAAATGTGAGAGAATTTCGCTGAATTCTTAAATTAACCTTAATGTAAAATGATCTAATCGGGTCTTTGTTCGCCCTGCCCTAGAAGTTTAATAGTGCATTTTACTCGCCACTTCATGCGTTTTGAGATGCCGCTTAGCCCAATAAGCTATCTGAAATAGGAGCGACGTAAATTGAACAAATGTGATAGAATTTCGCTGAATTCTTATAGTAACCAAAATATAAAATGATCTAATCGGGT
Source organism: Macropis europaea (assembly GCA_916610135.2). Taxonomy (NCBI): domain Eukaryota; kingdom Metazoa; phylum Arthropoda; class Insecta; order Hymenoptera; family Melittidae; genus Macropis; species Macropis europaea. The sequence goes on along the minus strand of CAKAJE020001107.1, from coordinate 127,648 downwards.
CTCTGATTGCCCTATCATAGAAGTTTAATAGTGCATTGTACTCGCCATTTCATGCGTTTTGAGATGCCGCGTAGCCCAATACGCTATCTGAAATGGGAGCGACGTAAATTGAACAAATGTGATAGAGTTTCGCTGAATTCTTAAATTAACCATAATATAAAATGATCTAATCGAGTCTCTGTTCGCTCTACCCTAGAAGTTTAACAGTGCATTTCACTCGACATTTCATGCGCTTTGAGATGCCGCTTAGCCCAATAAGCTCTCTGAAATAGGAGCGACGTAAATTGAACAAATGTGATAGAATTTCGCTGAATTCTCATATTAACATTAATGTAAACTGATCTAATCGAGTCTCTCTTCGCCCTACCCTAGAAGTTTAATTGTGCATTTCACTCGACATGTCATGCGCTTTGAGGTGCCGCTTAGCCCAATAAGCTATCTGAAATAGGAGCGACGTAAATTGAACAAATGTGATAGAATTTCACTGAATTCTTATATTAACCAAAATATAAAATGATCTAATCGGGTCTCTGATTGCCCTATCATAGAAGTGTAATAGTGCATTTTACTCGTCATTTCATGCGCTTTGAGATGCCGCTTTGCCCAATACGCTATCTGAAATAGAAGCGACGTAAATTGAACGAATGTGATAGAATTTCGCTGCATTCTTAAATTAACCATAATATAAAATGATCTAATCGGGTCTCTGTTCGCCCTATCATAGAACTTTAATAGTGCATTTTACTCGCCCTTCCACGCGCTTGAAGATGCCGTCTAGCCCAGTACGCCATCTGAAATAGGAGCGACGTAAATTGAACAAATGTGACAGAATTACGCTGAATTCTTATATTAACCGTAATATAAAATGATCTAATCGGGTCTCTGTTTGCCTTATCCTAGAAGTTTAATAGTGCATTTTACTCGCCATTTCATGCGCTTTGAGATGCCGCTTAGCCCAATAAGCTATCTGAAATAGGAGCGATGTAACTTGAACAAATGTGATAGAATTTCGCTGAATTCTTAAATTAACCATAATATGAAATGACCTAATCGGGTCTCTGTTTGCCCTACCCTAGAAGTTTAATAGAGCATTTTACTCGTCATTTCATGCGCTTTGAGATGCCGCCTAGCCCAGTACGCTATCTGAAATAGGAGCGACGTAAATTGAACAAATGTGATAGAATTTCGCTGAATTCTTTTATTTACCATAATGTTAAATGATCTAATCGGGTCTCTGTTCGCCCTAGCGTAGAAGCTTAATAGTGCATTTTATTCGTCATTTCATGCGCTTTGAGATGCCGCATAGCCCAATACGGTATCTCAAATAGGAGCGACGCAAATTGAACAAATGCGATAGAATATCGCTGAATTCTTATATTAACCATAATATAAAATGATGTAATCGGGTCTCTGTTCGCCCTACCCAAGAAGTTTAATAGTGCATTTCTCTCGTCATTTCATGCGCTTTGAGATGCCGCTTAGCCCAATAGCTATCTGAAATAGGAGCGACGTAAATTGAACAAATGTGATAGAATTTCCCTGAAATCTTATATTAAACAAAATATAAAATGATCTAAACGGGACTCTGATTGCCCTATCATAGAAGTTTAGTAGTGCATTTTACTCGCCCTTCCACGCGCTTTAAGATGCCGCCTAGCCCAGTACACTATCTGAAATAGGAGCGACGTATGTTGAACAAATGTGATAGAATTACGTTCAATTCTTATATTAACCGTAATATAAAATGATCTAATCGGGTCTCTGTTTGCATTACCATAGAAGTTTAATACTGCATTTTACTCGCCATTTCATGCGCTTTGAGATGCCGCTTAGCCCAATAGCTATCTGAAATAGGAGCGACGTAAATTGAACAAATGTGATAGAATTTCCCTGAAATCTTATATTAACCGTAATATAAAATGATCTAATCGGGTCTCTGTTTGCATTACCCTCGAAGTATAATAGTGCATTTTACTCGCCTTTCCACGCGCTTTAAGATGCCGCCTATCCGAGTACGCTATCTGAAATAGGAGCGACGTAAGTTGAACAAATGTGATAGAATAACGCTGAATTCTTATATTAACCGTAATATAAAATGGTCTAATCGGGTCTCCGTTTGCCTTATCCTAGAAGTTTATTAGTGCATTTTACTCGCCATTTCTTGCGCTTTGAGATGCCGCTTAGCACAATACGCTATCTGAAATAGGAGCGACGTAAAATGAACAAATGTGATAGGATTTCGCTGAATTCTTAAATTAACCATAATGTAAAATGATCTAACCGGGTCTCTATGTGCCCAACCCTAGAAGCTTAATAGTGCATTTTACTCGCCATTTCTTGCGCTTTGAGATGCCGCTTAGCCCAATACGCTATCTAAAATAGGAGCGACGTAAATTGAACAAATGTGATAGAATTTCCCTGAAATGTTATAGTAAACAAAATATAAAATGATCTATTCGGAACTCTCATTGCCCTATCATAGAAGTTTAGAAGTGCATTTTACTCGCCCTTCCACGCGCTTTAAGATGCCGCCTAGTCCAGTACGCTATCTGAAATAGGAGAGACGTTAGTTGAACAAATGTGATAGAATTACGCTGAATTCTTATATTAACCGTATATAAAATGATCTATTCGGGTGTCTGTTCGCCCTACCCTAGAATTTTAATAATGCATTTCACTCGCCATTCCATGCGCTTTGAGATGCCGCTTAGCCCAATACGCTATCTGAAATAGGAGCGACGTAAATTGAACAAATGTGATAGAATTTCGCTGAATTCTTATGTTAACCGTAATATAAAATGATCTAATCGGGTCTCTGATTGCCCTACCCTAGAAGTTTAATAGTGCATTTTACTCACCATTCCACGCGCTTTAAGTTGCCGCCTAGCTCAGTACGCTATCTGAAATAGGAGCTACGTAAGTTGAACAAATGTCACAGAATTACGCTGAATTCTTATATTAACTGTAATATAAAATGATCTAATCGGGTCTCTGTTTGCCTTATCCTAGAAGTTTAATAGTGCATTTTACTCGCCATTTCATGCGCTTTGAGATGCCGCTTAGCCCAAAACGCTATCTGAAATAGGAGCGACGTAAAATGAACAAATGTGATAGGATTTCGCTGAATTCTTAAATTAACCATAATATAAAATGATCTAATCGGGTCTCTATGTGCCCAACCCTAGAAGCTTCATAGTGCATTTTACTCGCCATTTCTTGCGCTTTGAGATGCCGCTTAGCCCAATACGCTATCTGAAATAGGAGCGACGTAAATTGAACAAATGTGATAGAATTTCCCTGAAATGTTATAGTAAACAGAATATAAAATGATCTATTCGGAACTCTGATTGCCCTATCATAGAAGTTTAGTAGTGCATTTTACTCGCCGTTCCACGCGCTTTAAGATGCCGCCTAGCGCAGTACGCTATCTGAAATAGGAGCGACGTTAGTTGAACAAATGTGATAGAATTACGCTGAATTCTTATATTAACCGTAATATAAAATGATCTATTCGGGTCTCTGTTCGACCTACCCTAGAAGTTTAATAGTGCATTTCACTCGCCATTCCATGCGCTTTGAGATGCCGCTTAGCCAAATACGCTATCTGAAATAGGAGCGACGTAAATTGAACAAATGTGATAGAATTTCGCTGGATTCTTATATTAACCAAAATATAAAATGATCTAATCGGGTCTCTGATTGCCCTACCCTAGAAGTTTAATAGTGCATTTTACTCGCCATTTCATGCGCTTTGAGATGCCGCTTAGCCCAATACGCTATCTGAAATAGGAGCGACGTAAATTAAACAAATGTGATAGAATTTCGCGGAATTCTTATATTAACCATAATATAAAATGATCTAATCGGGTCTCTGATTGCCCTACCCTAGAAGTTTAATAGTGCATTTTACTCACCATTCCACGCGCATTAAGATGCCGCCTATCCGAGTACGCTATCAGAAATAGGAGCGACGTAAATTGAACAAATGTGATAGAATTTCGCTGAATTCTGTAATTAACCATAATATGAAATGACCTAATCGGGTCTCTGTTCACCCTACCCAAGAAGTTTAATAGTGCATTTCTCTCGTCATTTCATACGCTTTGAGATGCCGCTTAGCCCAATACGCTATCTGAAATAGGAGCGACGTAAATTGAACAAATGTGATAGAATTTCCCTGAAATCTTATATTAAACAATACATAAAATGATCTAAACGGGACTCTGATTGCCCTACCATAGAAGTTTAGTAGTGCATTTTACTCGCCCTTCCACGCGCTTTAAGATGCCGCCTGGCCCAGTACACTGTCTGAAATAGGAGCGACGCATGTTGAACAAATGTGATAGAATTACGCTGAATTCTTATATTAACCGTAATATAAAATGATCTAATCGGGTCTCTGTTTCCCTTACCCTAGAAGTTTAATAGTGCATTTTACTCGCCATTTCATGCGCTTTGAGATGCCGCTTAGCCCAATACGCCATCTGAAATAGGAACGACGTAAATTGAACAAATGTGATAGAATTTTGCTGAATTCTTAAATTAACCATAATATAAAATGATCTAATCGGGTCTCTGATTGCCCTACCCTGGAAGTTTAATAGTGCATTTTACTCGCCCTTCCACGCGCTTTAAGATGCCGCCTAGCCCAGTACACTATCTGAAATAGGAGCGACGCATGTTGAACAAATGTGATAGAATTACGCTGAATTCGTATATTAACCGTAATATAAAATGATCTAATCGGGTCTCTGTTTCCCTTACCCTAGAAGTTTAATAGTGCATTTTACTCGCCATTTCTTGCGCTTTGAGATGCCGCTTAGCCCAATACGCTATCTGAAATATCAGCGACGTAAATTGAACAAATGGGAGAGAATTTCGCTGAATTCTTAAATTAACCATAATATAAAATGATCTAATGTGGTCTCTGTTTGCCCTACCCTAGAAGTTTAATAGTGCATTTTACTCGCCATTTCTTGCGCTTTGAGATGCCGCTTAGCACAAGTCGCTATCTGAAATAGGAGCGATGTAAATTGAACAAATGTGATAGAATTTCGCTGAATTCTTATATTAACCAAAATATAAAGTGATCTAATCGGGTCTCTGATTGCCCTATCATAGAAGTTTAATAGTGCATTTTACTCGCCATTCCTCGCGCTTTAAGATGCCGCCTATCCGGGTACGCTATCTGAAATAGGAGCGACGTAAATTGAACAAATGTGATAGAATTTTTCTGAATTCTTAAATTAACCATAATATGAAATGACCTAATCGGGTCTCTGTTTGCCCTACCCTAGAAGTTTAATAGTGCATTTGACTCGCCATTTCTTGCGCTTTGAGATGCCGCTTAGCCCAATACGCTATCTGAAATATCAGCGACGTAAATTGAACAAATGTGAGAGAATTTCGCTGAATTCTTAAATTAACCATAATATAAAATGATCTAATGGGGTCTCTGTTTACCCTACCCTAGCAGTTTAATAGTGCATTTTACTCGCCATTTCCTGCGCTTTGAGATGCCGCTTAGCACAAGTCGCTATCTGAAATAGGAGCGATGTAAATGGAACAAATGTGATAGAATTTCGCTGAATTCTTATATTAACCTTAATGTAAAATGATCTAATCGGGTCTTTGTTCGCGCTACCCAAGAAGTTTAATAGTGCATTTCACTCGTCAATTCATGCGCTTTGCGATGCCGCTTAGCCCAATAAGCTATCTGAAATTGGAGCGACGTAAATTGAACAAATGTGATAGAATTTCGCTGAATTCTTATATTAACCAAAATATAAAATGATCTAATCGGGTCTCTGATTGCCCTATCATAGAAGTTTAATAGTGCATTTTACTCGGCATTTCATGCGCTTTGAGATGCCGCTTATCCCAATACGCTATCTGAAATAGGAGCGACGTAAATTAAACAAATGTGATAGAATTTCGCTGAATTCTTATATTAACCAAAATATAAAATCATCTAATCGGGTCTCTGATTGCCCTATCATAGTAGTTTAATAGTGCATTTTACTCGCCATTCCTCGCGCTTTAAGATGCCGCCTATCCGAGTACGCTATCTGAAATAGGAGCGACGTAAATTGAACAAATGTGATAGAATTTTTCTGAATTCTTAAATTAACCATAATATGAAATGACCTAATCGGGTCTCTGTTTGCCCTACCCTAGAAGTTTAATAGTGCATTTTACGCGCCATTTCTTGCGCTTTGAGATGCCGCTTAGCCCAATACGCTATCTGAAATATCAGCGACGTAAATTGAACAAATGTGAGAGAATTTCGCTGAATTCTTAAATTAACCATAATATAAAATGATCTAATGGGGTCTCTGTTTGCCCTACACTAGAAGTTAAATAGTGCATTTTACTCGCCATTTCCTGCGCTTTGAGATGCCGCTTAGCACAAGTCGCTATCTGAAATAGGAGCGATGTAAATTGAACAAATGTGATAGAATTTCGCTGAATTCTTATATTAACCTTAATGTAAAATGATCTAATCGGGTCTTTGTTCGCCCTACCCAAGAAGTTTAATAGTGCATTTCACTCGTCAATTCATGCGCTTTGCGATGCCGCTTAGCCCAATAAGCTATCTGAAATTGGAGCGACGTAAATTGAACAAATGTGATAGAATTTCGCTGAATTCTTATATTAACCAAAATATAAAATGATCTAATCGGGTCTCTGATTGCCCTATCATAGAAGTTTAATAGTGCATTTTACTCGCCATTACACACGCTTTAAGATGCCGCCTAGCCCAGTACGCTATCTGAAATAGGAGCTACGTAAGTTGAACGAATGTGACAGAATTACGCTGATTTCTTATATTAACCGTAATATAAAATGATCTAATCGGGTCTCTCTTTGCCTTATCCTAGAAGTTTAATAGTGCATTTTACTCGCCATTTCATGCGCTTTGAGATGCCTCTTAGCCCAATACGCTATCTGAAATAGGAGCGACGTAAATTGAACAAACGTGATAGAATTTCGCTGAATTCTTATATTAACCAAAATATAAAATGATCTAATCTGGTCTCTGTTTGCCCTACCCTAGAAGTTGAATAGTGCATTGTACGAGCCATTTCTTGCGCTTTGATATGCAGCTTAGCCCAATACGCTATCTGAAATATCAGCGACGTAAATTGAACAAATGGGAGAGAATTTCGCTGAATTCTTAAATTAACCATAATATAAAATGATCTAATGTGGTCTCTGTTTGCCCTACCCTAGAAGTTTAATAGTGCATTTTACTCGCCATTTCTTGCGCTTTGAGATGCCGCTTAGCACAAGTCGCTATCTGAAATAGGAGCGATGTAAATTGAACAAATGTGATAGAATTTCGCTGAATTCTTATATTAACCAAAATATAAAGTGATCTAATCGGGTCTCTGATTGCCCTATCATAGAAGTTTAATAGTGCATTTTACTCGCCATTCCTCGCGCTTTAAGATGCCGCCTATCCGGGTACGCTATCTGAAATAGGAGCGACGTAAATTGAACAAATGTGATAGAATTTTTCTGAATTCTTAAATTAACCATAATATGAAATGACCTAATCGGGTCTCTGTTTGCCCTACCCTAGAAGTTTAATAGTGCATTTTACTCGCCATTTCTTGCGCTTTGAGATGCCGCTTAGCCCAATACGCTATCTGAAATATCAGCGACGTAAATTGAACAAATGTGAGAGAATTTCGCTGAATTCTTAAATTAACCATAATATAAAATGATCTAATGGGGTCTCTGTTTACCCTACCCTAGCAGTTTAATAGTGCATTTTACTCGCCATTTCCTGCGCTTTGAGATGCCGCTTAGCACAAGTCGCTATCTGAAATAGGAGCGATGTAAATTGAACAAATGTGATAGAATTTCGCTGAATCCTTATATTAACCTTAATGTAAAATGATCTAATCGGGTCTTTGTTCGCGCTAGCCCAAGAAGTTTAATAGTGCATTTCACTCGTCAATTCATCGCGCTTTGCGATGCCGCTTAGCCCAATAAGCTATCTGAAATTGGAGCGACGTAAATTGAACAAATGTGATAGAATTTCGCTGAATTCTTATATTAACCAAAATATAAAATGATCTAATCGGGTCTCTGATTGCCCTATCATAGAAGTTTAATAGTGCATTTTACTCGGCATTTCATGCGCTTGAGATGCCGCCTAGCCCAGTGCGCTATCTGAAATAGGAGCTACGTAAGTTGAACGAATGTGACAGAATTACGCTGATTTCTTATATTAACCGTAATATAAAATGATCTAATCGGGTCTCTCTTTGCATTATCCTAGAAGTTTAATAGTGCATTTTACTCGCCATTTCATGCGCTTTGAGATGCCTCTTAGCCCAATACGCTATCTGAAATAGGAGCGACGTAAATTGAACAAACGTGATAGAATTTCGCTGAATTCTTATATTAACCAAAATATAAAATGATCTAATCTGGTCTCTGTTTGCCCTACCCTAGAAGTTGAATAGTGCATTGTACGAGCCATTTCTTGCGCTTTGATATGCAGCTTAGCCCAATACGCTATCTGAAATAGGAGCGACGTAAATTGAACAAATGTGATAGAATTTCGCTGAATTCTTATTTTAACCTTAATGTAAAATGATCTTATCGGGTCTCTGATTGCCCCACCCTAGAAGTTTAATAGTGCATTTTACTCGCCCTTTCGTGCGCTTTGAGATGCCGCTTAGCCCAATACGCTATCTGAAATAGGAGCGACGTAAATTGAACAAATGTGATAGAATTTCGCTGGATTCTTATATTAACCAAAATATAAAATGAACTAATCGGGTCTCTGATTGCCCTATCATAGAAGTTTAATAGTGCATTTTACTCGTCATTCCACGCGGTTTAAGTTGCCGCCTAGCCCAGTACGCTATCTGAAATAGGAGCTACGTAACTTGAACAAATGTGACAGAATTACGCTGAATTCTTATATTAACCGTAATATAAAATGATCTAATCGGGTCTCTGTTTGCCTTATCCTAGAAGTTTAATAGTGCATTTTACTCGCCATTTCATGCGCTTTGAGATGCCGCTTAGCCCAATAAGCTATCTGAAATAGGAGCGATGTAACTTGAACAAATGTGATAGAATTTCGCTGAATTCTTAAATTAACCATAATATAAAATGATCTAATCGGGTCTCTATGTGCCCAACCCTAGAAGCTTAATAGTGCATTTTACTCGCCATTTCTTGCGCTTTGAGATGCCGCTTAGCCCAATACGCTATCTGAAATAGGAGCGACGTAAATTGAACAAATGTGATAGAATTTCCCTGAAATGTTATAGTAAACAGAATATAAAATGATCTATTCGGAACTCTGATTGCCCTATCATAGAAGTTTAGTAGTGCATTTTACTCGCCGTTCCACGCGCTTTAAGATGCCGCCTAGCGCAGTACGCTATCTGAAATAGGAGCGACGTTAGTTGAACAAATGTGATAGAATTACGCTGAATTCTTATATTAACCGTAATATAAAATGATCTAATCGGGTCTCTGATTGCCCTACCCTAGAAGTTTAATAGTGCATTTTACTCGCCATTTCATGCGCTTTGAGATGCCGCTTAGCCCAATACGCTATCTGAAATAGGAGCGACGTAAATTAAACAAATGTGATAGAATTTCGCTGAATTCTTATATTAACCATAATATAAAATGATCTAATCGGGTCTCTGATTGCCCTACCCTAGAAGTTTAATAGTGCATTTTACTCACCATTCCACGCGCTTTAAGATGCCGCCTATCCGAGTACGCTATCTGAAATAGGAGCGACGTAAATTGAACAAATGTGATAGAATTTCGCTGAATTCTGTAATTAACCATAATATGAAATGACCTAATCGGGTCTCTGTTCACCCTACCCAAGAAGTTTAATAGTGCATTTCTCTCGTCAATTCATACGCTTTGAGATGCCGCTTAGCCCAATACGCTATCTGAAATAGGAGCGACGTAAATTGAACAAATGTGATAGAATTTCCCTGAAATCTTATATTAAACAATACATAAAATGATCTAAACGGGACTCTGATTGCCCTACCATAGAAGTTTAGTAGTGCATTTTACTCGCCCTTCCACGCGCTTTAAGATGCCGCCTGGCCCAGAACACTGTCTGAAATAGGAGCGACGCATGTTGAACAAATGTGATAGAATTACGCTGAATTCTTATATTAACCGTAATATAAAATGATCTAATCGGGTCTCTGTTTCCCTTACCCTAGAAGTTTAATAGTGCATTTTACTCGCCATTTCATGCGCTTTGAGATGCCGCTTAGCCCAATACGCTATCTGAAATAGGAACGACGTAAATTGAACAAATGTGATAGAATTTTGCTGAATTCTTAAATTAACCATAATATAAAATGATCTAATCGGGTCTCTGATTGCCCTACCCTGGAAGTTTAATAGTGCATTTTACTCGCCCTTCCACGCGCTTTAAGATGCCGCCTAGCCCAGTACACTATCTGAAATAGGAGCGACGCATGTTGAACAAATGTGATAGAATTACGCTGAATTCTTATATTAACCGTAATATAAAATGATCTAATCGGGTCTCTGTTTCCCTTACCCTAGAAGTTTAATAGTGCATTTTACTCGCCATTTCATGCGCTTTGAGATGCCGCTTAGCCCAATACGCTATCTGAAATAGGAGCGACGTAAATTGAACAAATGTGATAGAATTTTTCTGAATTCTTAAATTAACCATAATATGAAATGACCTAATCGGGTCTCTGTTTGCCCTACCCTAGAAGTTTAATAGTGCATTTTACTCGCCATTTCTTGCGCTTTGAGATGCCGCTTAGCCCAATACGCTATCTGAAATATCAGCGACGTAAATTGAACAAATGTGAGAGAATTTCGCTGAATTCTTAAATTAACCATAATATAAAATGATCTAATGGGGTCTCTGTTTACCCTACCCTAGCAGTTTAATAGTGCATTTTACTCGCCATTTCCTGCGCTTTGAGATGCCGCTTAGCACAAGTCGCTATCTGAAATAGGAGCGATGTAAATTGAACAAATGTGATAGAATTTCGCTGAATCCTTATATTAACCTTAATGTAAAATGATCTAATCGGGTCTTTGTTCGCGCTACCCAAGAAGTTTAATAGTGCATTTCACTCGTCAATTCATGCGCTTTGCGATGCCGCTTAGCCCAATAAGCTATCTGAAATTGGAGCGACGTAAATTGAACAAATGTGATAGAATTTCGCTGAATTCTTATATTAACCAAAATATAAAATGATCTAATCGGGTCTCTGATTGCCCTATCATAGAAGTTTAATAGTGCATTTTACTCGGCATTTCATGCGCTTTGAGATGCCGCCTAGCCCAGTGCGCTATCTGAAATAGGAGCTACGTAAGTTGAACGAATGTGACAGAATTACGCTGATTTCTTATATTAACCGTAATATAAAATGATCTAATCGGGTCTCTCTTTGCATTATCCTAGAAGTTTAATAGTGCATTTTACTCGCCATTTCATGCGCTTTGAGATGCCTCTTAGCCCAATACGCTATCTGAAATAGGAGCGACGTAAATTGAACAAACGTGATAGAATTTCGCTGAATTCTTATATTAACCAAAATATAAAATGATCTAATCTGGTCTCTGTTTGCCCTACCCTAGAAGTTGAATAGTGCATTGTACGAGCCATTTCTTGCGCTTTGATATGCAGCTTAGCCCAATACGCTATCTGAAATAGGAGCGACGTAAATTGAACAAATGTGATAGAATTTCGCTGAATTCTTATTTTAACCTTAATGTAAAATGATCTTATCGGGTCTCTGATTGCCCCACCCTAGAAGTTTAATAGTGCATTTTACTCGCCCTTTCGTGCGCTTTGAGATGCCGCTTAGCCCAATACGCTATCTGAAATAGGAGCGACGTAAATTGAACAAATGTGATAGAATTTCGCTGGATTCTTATATTAACCAAAATATAAAATGAACTAATCGGGTCTCTGATTGCCCTATCATAGAAGTTTAATAGTGCATTTTACTCGTCATTCCACGCGGTTAAGTTGCCGCCTAGCCCAGTACGCTATCTGAAATAGGAGCTACGTAACTTGAACAAATGTGACAGAATTACGCTGAATTCTTATATTAACCGTAATATAAAATGATCTAATCGGGTCTCTGTTTGCCTTATCCTAGAAGTTTAATAGTGCATTTTACTCGCCATTTCATGCGCTTTGAGATGCCGCTTAGCCCAATAAGCTATCTGAAATAGGAGCGATGTAACTTGAACAAATGTGATAGAATTTCGCTGAATTCTTAAATTAACCATAATATAAAATGATCTAATCGGGTCTCTATGTGCCCAACCCTAGAAGCTTAATAGTGCATTTTACTCGCCATTTCTTGCGCTTTGAGATGCCGCTTAGCCCAATACGCTATCTGAAATAGGAGCGACGTAAATGAACAAATGTGATAGAATTTCCCTGAAATGTTATAGTAAACAGAATATAAAATGATCTATTCGGACTCTGATTGCCCTATCATAGAAGTTTAGTAGTGCATTTTACTCGCCGTTCCACGCGCTTTAAGATGCCGCCTAGCGCAGTACGCTATCTGAAATAGGAGCGACGTTAGTTGAACAAATGTGATAGAATTACGCTGAATTCTTATATTAACCGTAATATAAAATGATCTAATCGGGTCTCTGATTGCCCTACCCTAGAAGTTTAATAGTGCATTTTACTCGCCATTTCATGCGCTTTGAGATGCCGCTTAGCCCAATACGCTATCTGAAATAGGAGCGACGTAAATTAAACAAATGTTGTGATAGAATTTCGCTGAATTCTTATATTAACCATAATATAAAATGATCTAATCGGGTCTCTGATTGCCCTACCCTAGAAGTTTAATAGTGCATTTTACTCACCATTCCACGCGCTTTAAGATGCCGCCTATCCGAGTACGCTATCTGAAATAGGAGCGACGTAAATTGAACAAATGTGATAGAATTTCGCTGAATTCTGTAATTAACCATAATATGAAATGACCTAATCGGGTCTCTGTTCACCCTACCCAAGAAGTTTAATAGTGCATTTCTCTCGTCAATTCATACGCTTTGAGATGCCGCTTAGCCCAATACGCTATCTGAAATAGGAGCGACGTAAATTGAACAAATGTGATAGAATTTCCCTGAAATCTTATATTAAACAATACATAAAATGATCTAAACGGGACTCTGATTGCCCTACCATAGAAGTTTAGTAGTGCATTTTACTCGCCCTTCCACGCGCTTTAAGATGCCGCCTGGCCCAGAACACTGTCTGAAATAGGAGCGACGCATGTTGAACAAATGTGATAGAATTACGCTGAATTCTTATATTAACCGTAATATAAAATGATCTAATCGGGTCTCTGTTTCCCTTACCCTAGAAGTTTAATAGTGCATTTTACTCGCCATTTCATGCGCTTTGAGATGCCGCTTAGCCCAATACGCTATCTGAAATAGGAACGACGTAAATTGAACAAATGTGATAGAATTTTGCTGAATTCTTAAATTAACCATAATATAAAATGATCTAATCGGGTCTCTGATTGCCCTACCCTGGAAGTTTAATAGTGCATTTTACTCGCCCTTCCACGCGCTTTAAGATGCCGCCTAGCCCAGTACACTATCTGAAATAGGAGCGACGCATGTTGAACAAATGTGATAGAATTACGCTGAATTCTTATATTAACCGTAATATAAAATGATCTAATCGGGTCTCTGTTTCCCTTACCCTAGAAGTTTAATAGTGCATTTTACTCGCCATTTCATGCGCTTTGAGATGCCGCTTAGCCCAATACGCTATCTGAAATAGGAACGACGTAAATTGAACAAATGTGATAGAATTTTGCTGAATTCTTAAATTAACCATAATATAAAATGATCTAATCGGGTCTCTGATTGCCCTACCCTGGAAGTTTAATAGTGCATTTTACTCGCCATTCCACGCGCTTTAAGATGCCGCCTAGCCCAGTATGCTATCTGAAATAGGAACGACGTAAATTGAACAAATGTGATAGAATTTTGCTGAATTCTTAAATTAACCATAATATAAAATGATCTAATCTGGTCTCTGATTGCCCTACCCTAGAAGTTTAATAGTGCATTTTACGAGCCATTTCTTGCGCTTTGAGATGCAGCTTAGCCCAATACGCTATCCGAAATAGGAGCGACGTAAATTGAACAAATGTGATAGAATTTCGCTGAATTCTTATATTAACCAAAATATAAAATGATCTAATCGGGTCTCTGATTGCCCTATCATAGATGTTTAAGAGTGCATTTTACTCGCCATTCCACGCGCTTTGAGATGCCGCCTAGCCCAGTACGCTTTCTGAAATAGGAGCGACGTAAGTTGAACAAATGTGATAGAATAACGCTGAATTCTTATATTAACCGTAATATAAAATGATCTATTCGGGTGTCTGTTCGCCCTACCCTAGAAGTTTAATAGTGCATTTCACTCGCCATTCCATGCGCTTTGAGATGCCGCTTAGCCCAATACGCTATCTGAAATAGGAGCGACGTAAATTGAGCAAATGTGATAGAATTTCGCTGAATTCTTATGTTAACCGTAATATAAAATGATCTAATCGGGTCTCTGATTGCCCTACCCTAGAAGTTTAATAGTGCATTTTACTCGCCATTTCTTGCGCTTTGAGATGCCGCTTAGCCCAGTACGCTATCTGAAATATCAGCGACGTAAATTGAACAAATGGGAGAGAATTTCGCTGAATTCTTAAATTAACCATAATATAAAATGATCTAATGTGGTCTCTGTTTGCCCTACCCTAGAAGTTTAATAGTGCATTTTACTCGCCATTTCTTGCGCTTTGAGATGCCGCTTAGCACAAGTCACTATCTGAAATAGGAGCGATGTAAATTGAACAAATGTGATAGAATTTCGCTGAATTCTTATATTAACCAAAATATAAAGTGATCTAATCGGGTCTCTGATTGCCCTATAATAGAAGTTTAATAGTGCATTTTACTCGCCATTCCTCGCGCTTTAAGATGCCGTCTATCCGGGTACGCTATCTGAAATAGGAGCGACGTAAATTGAACAAATGTGATAGAATTTTTCTGAATTCTTAAATTAACCATAATATGAAATGACCTAATCGGGTCTCTGTTTGCCCTACCCTAGAAGTTTAATAGTGCATTTTACTCGCCATTTCTTGCGCTTTGAGATGCCGCTTAGCCCAATACGCTATCTGAAATATCAGCGACGTAAATTGAACAAATGTGAGATAATTTCGCTGAATTCTTAAATTAACCATAATATAAAATGATCTAATGGGGTCTCTGTTTACCCTACCCTAGAAGTTTAATAGTGCATTTTACTCGCCATTTCCTGCGCTTTGAGATGCCGCTTAGCACAAGTCGCTATCTGAAATAGGAGCGATGTAAATTGAACAAATGTGATAGAATTTCGCTGAATTCTTATATTAACCTTAATGTAAAATGATCTAATCGGGTCTTTGTTCGCCCTACCCAAGAAGTTTAATAGTGCATTTCACTCGTCAATTCATGCGCTTTGCGATGCCGCTTAGCCCAATAAGCTATCTGAAATAGGAGCGACGTAAATTGAACAAATGTGATAGAATTTCGCTGGATTCTTATATTAACCAAAACATAAAATGAACTAATCGGGTCTCTGATTGCCCTATCATAGAAGTTTAATAGTGCATTTTACTCGCCATTCCACGCGGTTTAAGTTGCCGCCTAGCCCAGTACGCTATCTGAAATAGGAGCTACGTAACTTGAACAAATGTGACAGAATTACGCTGAATTCTTATATTAACCGTAATATAAAATGATCTAATCGGGTCTCTGTTTGCCTTATCCTAGAAGTTTAATAGTGCATTTTACTCGCCATTTCATGCGCTTTGAGATGCCGCTTAGCCCAATAGCTATCTGAAATAGGAGCGACGCAAATTGAACAAATGTGATAGAATTTCGCTGAATTCTTAAATTAACCATAATATGAAATGACCTAATCGGGTCTCTGTTTGCCCTACCCTAGAAGTTTAATAGAGCATTTTACTCGTCATTTCATGCGCTTTGAGATGCCGCCTAGCCCAGTACGCTATCTGAAATAGGAGCGACGTAAATTGAACAAATGTGATAGAATTTCGCTGGATTCTTATATTAACCGTAATATAAAATGATCTAATCGGGTCTCTGTTTGCCTTATCCTAGAAGTTTAATAGTGCATTTTACTCGCCATTTCATGCGCTTTGAGATGCCGCTTAGCCCAATAGCTATCTGAAATAGGAGCGACGCAAATTGAACAAATGTGATAGAATTTCGCTGAATTCTTAAATTAACCATAATATGAAATGACCTAATCGGGTCTCTGTTTGCCCTACCCTAGAAGTTTAATAGAGCATTTTACTCGTCATTTCATGCGCTTTGAGATGCCGCCTAGCCCAGTACGCTATCTGAAATAGGAGCGACGTAAATTGAACAAATGTGATAGAATTTCGCTGAATTCTTTATTAACCATAATGTTAAATGATCTAATCGGGTCTCTGTACGCCCTAGCGTACAAGCTTAATAGTGCATTTTATTCGTCATTTCATGCGCTTTCAGATGCCGCTTAGCCCAATACGCTATCTGAAATAGGAGCGACGTAAATTGAACAAATGTGATAGAATTTCGCTGGATTCTTATATTAACCAAAATATAAAATGATGTAATCGGGTCTCTGTTCGCCCTACCCAAGAAGTTTAATAGTGCATTTCTCTCGTCATTTCATGCGCTTTGAGATGCCGCTTAGCCCAATAGCTATCTGAAATAGGAGCGACGTAAATTGAACAAATGTGATAGAATTTCCCTGAAATCTTATATAAACCGTAATATAAAATGATCTCATCGGGTCTCTGTTTGCATTACCCGAGAAGTTTAATAGTGCATTTTACTCGCCATTCCACGCGCTTTAAGATGCCGCCTATCCGAGTACGCTTTCTGAAATAGGAGCGACGTAAGTTGAACAAATGTGATAGAATAACGCTGAATTCTTATATTAACCGTAATATAAAATGGTCTAATCGGGTCTCCGTTTGCCTTATCCTAGAAGTTTAATAGTGCATTTTACTCGCCATTCCACGCGCTTTAAGATACCGCCTAGCCCAGTACGCTATCTGAAATAGGAGCGACGTTAGTTGAACAACTGTGATAGAATTACGCTGAATTCTTATATTAACCGTAATATAAAATGATCTATTCGGGTGTTTGTTCGCCCTACCCTAGAAGTTTAATAGTGCATTTCACTCGCCATTCCATGCGCTTTGAGATGCCGCTTAGCCCAATACGCTATCTGAAATAGGAGCGACGTAAATTGAACAAATGTGATAGAATTTCGCTGAATTCTTATGTTAACCGTAATATAAAATGATCTAATCGGGTCTCTGATTGCCCTACCCTAGAAGTTTAATAGTGCATTTTACTCACCATTCCACGCGCTTTAAGTTGCCGCCTAGCTCAGTACGCTATCTGAAATAGGAGCTACGTAAGTTGAACAAATGTCACAGAATTACGCTGAATTCTTATATTAACCGTAATATAAAATTATAATTAATTTATATTACTTAATAGTGCATTTTACTCGCCATTTCTTGCGCTTTGAGATGCCGCTTAGCCCAATACGCTATCTGAAATAGGAGCGACGTAAATTGAACAAATGTGATAGAATTTCCCTGAAATGTTATAGTAAACAGAATATAAAATGATCTATTCGGAACTCTGATTGCCCTATCATAGAAGTTTAGTAGTGCATTTTACTCGCCGTTCCACGCGCTTTAAGATGCCGCCTAGCGCAGTACGCTATCTGAAATAGGAGCGACGTTAGTTGAACAAATGTGATAGAATTACGCTGAATTCTTATATTAACCGTAATATAAAATGATCTATTCGGGTCTCTGTTCGACCTACCCTAGAAGTTTAATAGTGCATTTCACTCGCCATTCCATGCGCTTTGAGATGCCGCTTAGCCAAATACGCTATCTGAAATAGGAGCGACGTAAATTGAACAAATGTGATAGAATTTCGCTGGATTCTTATATTAACCAAAATATAAAATGATCTAATCGGGTCTCTGATTGCCCTACCCTAGAAGTTTAATAGTGCATTTTACTCGCCATTTCATGCGCTTTGAGATGCCGCTTAGCCCAATACGCTATCTGAAATAGGAGCGACGTAAATTGAACAAATGTGATAGAATTTCGCTGAATTCTGTAATTCACCATAATATGAAATGACCTAATCGGGTCTCTGTTCGCCCTACCCAAGAAGTTTAATAGTGCATTTCTCTCGTCATTTCATACGCTATGAGATGCCGCTTAGCCCAATACGCTATCTGAAATAGGAGCGACGTAAATTGAACAAATGTGATAGAATTTCCCTGAAATCTTATATTAAACAATACATAAAATGATCTAAACGGGACTCTGATTGCCCTACCATAGAAGTTTAGTAGTGCATTTTACTCGCCCTTCCACGCGCTTTAAGATGCCGCCTGGCCCAGTACACTGTCTGAAATAGGAGCGACGCATGTTGAACAAATGTGATAGAATTACGCTGAATTCTTATATTAACCGTAATATAAAATGATCTAATCGGGTCTCTGTTTCCCTTACCCTAGAAGTTTAATAGTGCATTTTACTCGCCATTTCATGCGCTTTGAGATGCCGCTTAGCCCAATACGCTATCTGAAATAGGAACGACGTAAATTGAACAAATGTGATAGAATTTTGCTGAATTCTTAAATTAACCATAATATAAAATGATCTAATCGGGTCTCTGATTGCCCTACCCTGGAAGTTTAATAGTGCATTTTACTCGCCCTTCCACGCGCTTTAAGATGCCGCCTAGCCCAGTACACTATCTGAAATAGGAGCGACGCATGTTGAACAAATGTGATAGAATTACGCTGAATTCTTATATTAACCGTAATATAAAATGATCTAATCGGGTCTCTGTTTCCCTTACCCTAGAAGTTTAATAGTGCATTTTACTCGCCATTTCATGCGCTTTGAGATGCCGCTTAGCCCAATACGCTATCTGAAATAGGAACGACGTAAATTGAACAAATGTGATAGAATTTTGCTGAATTCTTAAATTAACCATAATATAAAATGATCTAATCGGGTCTCTGATTGCCCTACCCTGGAAGTTTAATAGTGCATTTTACTCGCCATTCCACGCGCTTTAAGATGCCGCCTAGCCCAGTATGCTATCTGAAATAGGAACGACGTAAATTGAACAAATGTGATAGAATTTTGCTGAATTCTTAAATTAACCATAATATAAAATGATCTAATCTGGTCTCTGATTGCCCTACCCTAGAAGTTTAATAGTGCATTTTACGAGCCATTTCTTGCGCTTTGAGATGCAGCTTAGCCCAATACGCTATCCGAAATAGGAGCGACGTAAATTGAACAAATGTGATAGAATTTTGCTGAATTCTTAAATTAACCATAATATAAAATGATCTAATCGGGTCTCTGATTGCCCTACCCTGGAAGTTTAATAGTGCATTTTACTCGCCATTCCACGCGCTTTAAGATGCCGCCTAGCGCAGTACGCTATCTGAAATAGGAGCGACGTTAGTTGAACAAATGTGATAGAATTACGCTGAATTCTTATATTAACCGTAATATAAAATGATCTATTCGGGTCTCTGTTCGACCTACCCTAGAAGTTTAATAGTGCATTTCACTCGCCATTCCATGCGCTTTGAGATGCCGCTTAGCCAAATACGCTATCTGAAATAGGAGCGACGTAAATTGAACAAATGTGATAGAATTTCGCTGGATTCTTATATTAACCAAAATATAAAATGATCTAATCGGGTCTCTGATTGCACTACCCTAGAAGTTTAATAGTGCATTTTACTCGCCATTTCATGCGCTTTGAGATGCCGCTTAGCCCAATACGCTATCTGAAATAGGAGCGACGTAAATTAAACAAATGTGATAGAATTTCGCTGAATTCTTATATTAACCATAATATAAAATGATCTAATCGGGTCTCTGATTGCCCTACCCTAGAAGTTTAATAGTGCGTTTTACTCACCATTCCACGCGCTTTAAGATGCCGCCTATCCGAGTACGCTATCTGAAATAGGAGCGACGTAAATTGAACAAATGTGATAGAATTTCGCTGAATTCTGTAATTAACCATAATATGAAATGACCTAATCGGGTCTCTGTTCGCCCTACCCAAGAAGTTTAATAGTGCATTTCTCTCGTCATTTCATACGCTTTGAGATGCCGCTTAGCCCAATACGCTATCTGAAATAGGAGCGACGTAAATTGAACAAATGTGATAGAATTTCCCTGAAATCTTATATTAAACAATACATAAAATGATCTAAACGGGACTCTGATTGCCCTACCATAGAAGTTTAGTAGTGCATTTTACTCGCCCTTCCACGCGCTTTAAGATGCCGCCTGGTCCAGTACACTGTCTGAAATAGGAGCGACGCATGTTGAACAAATGTGATAGAATTACGCTGAATTCTTATATTAACCGTAATATAAAATGATCTAATCGGGTCTCTGTTTCCCTTACCCTAGAAGTTTAATAGTGCATTTTACTCGCCATTTCATGCGCTTTGAGATGCCGCTTAGCCCAATACGCTATCTGAAATAGGAACGACGTAAATTGAACAAATGTCATAGAATTTTGCTGAATTCTTAAATTAACCATAATATAAAATGATCTAATCGGGTCTCTGATTGCCCTACCCTGGAAGTTTAATAGTGCATTTTACTCGCCCTTCCACGCGCTTTAAGATGCCGCCTAGCCCAGTACACTATCTGAAATAGGAGCGACGCATGTTGAACAAATGTGATAGAATTACGCTGAATTCTTATATTAACCGTAATATAAAATGATCTAATCGGGTCTCTGTTTCCCTTACACTAGAAGTTTAATAGTGCATTTTACTCGCCATTTCATGCGCTTTGAGATGCCGCTTAGCCCAATACGCTATCTGAAATAGGAACGACGTAAATTGAACAAATGTGATAGAATTTTGCTGAATTCTTAAATTAACCATAATATAAAATGATCTAATCTGGTCTCTGATTGCCCTACCCTAGAAGTTTAATAGTGCATTTTACGAGCCATTTCTTGCGCTTTGAGATGCAGCTTAGCCCAATACGCTATCCGAAATAGGAGCGACGTAAATTGAACAAATGTGATAGAATTACGCTGAATTCTTATATTAACCGTAATATAAAATGATCTAATCGGGTCTCTGTTTCCCTTACCCTAGAAGTTTAATAGTGCATTTTACTCGCCATTTCATGCGCTTTGAGATGCCGCTTAGCCCAATACGCTATCTGAAATAGGAACGACGTAAATTGAACAAATGTGATAGAATTTTGCTGAATTCTTAAATTAACCATAATATAAAATGATCTAATCGGGTCTCTGATTGCCCTACCCTGGAAGTTTAATAGTGCATTTTACGAGCCATTTCTTGCGCTTTGAGATGCAGCTTAGCCCAATACGCTATCCGAAATAGGAGCGACGTAAATTGAACAAATGTGATAGAATTTCGCTGAATTCTTATATTAACCAAAATATAAAATGATCTAATCGGGTCTCTGATTGCCCTATCATAGATGTTTAAGAGTGCATTTTACTCGCCATTCCACGCGCTTTGAGATGCCGCCTAGCCCAGTACGCTTTCTGAAATAGGACCGACGTAAGTTGAACAAATGTGATAGAATAACGCTGAATTCTTATATTAACCGTAATATAAAATGATCTATTCGGGTGTCTGTTCGCCCTACCCCAGAAGTTTAATAGTGCATTTCACTCGCCATTCCATGCGCTTTGAGATGCCGCTTAGCCCAATACGCTATCTGAAATAGGAGCGACGTAAATTGAACAAATGTGATAGAATTTCGCTGAATTCTTATGTTAACCGTAATATAAAATGATCTAATCCGGTCTCTGATTGCCCTACCCTAGAAGTTTAATAGTGCATTTTACTCGCCATTTCTTGCGCTTTGAGATGCCGCTTAGCCCAATACGCTATCTGAAATATCAGCGACGTAAATTGAACAAATGGGAGAGAATTTCGCTGAATTCTTAAATTAACCATAATATAAAATGATCTAATGTGGTCTCTGTTTGCCCTACCCTAGAAGTTTAATAGTGCATTTTACTCGCCATTTCTTGCGCTTTGAGATGCCGCTTAGCACAAGTCGCTATCTGAAATAGGAGCGATGTAAATTGAACAAATGTGAGAGAATTTCGCTGAATTCTTATATTAACCAAAATATAAAGTGATCTAATCGGGTCTGTGATTGCGCTATCATAGAAGTTTAATAGTGCATTTTACTCGCCATTCCTCGCGCTTTAAGATGCCGCCTATCCGGGTACGCTATCTGAAATAGGAGCGACGTAAATTGAACAAATGTGATAGAATTTTTCTGAATTCTTAAATTAACCATAATATGAAATGACCTAATCGGGTCTCTGTTTGCCCTACCCTAGAAGTTTAATAGTGCATTTTACTCGCCATTTCTTGCGCTTTGAGATGCCGCTTAGCCCAATACGCTATCTGAAATATCAGCGACGTAAATTGAACAAATGTGAGATAATTTCGCTGAATTCTTAAATTAACCATAATATAAAATGATCTAATGGGGTCTCTGTTTACCCTACCCTAGAAGTTTAATAGTGCATTTTACTCGCCATTTCCTGCGCTTTGAGATGCCGCTTAGCACAAGTCGCTATCTGAAATAGGAGCGATGTAAATTGAACAAATGTGATAGAATTTCGCTGAATTCTTATATTAACCTTAATGTAAAATGATCTAATCGGGTCTTTGTTCGCCCTACCCAAGAAGTTTAATAGTGCATTTCACTCGTCAATTCATGCGCTTTGCGATGCCGCTTAGCCCAATAAGCTATCTGAAATAGGAGCGACGTAAATTGAACAAATGTGATAGAATTTCGCTGGATTCTTATATTAACCAAAACATAAAATGAACTAATCGGGTCTCTGATTGCCCTATCATAGAAGTTTAATAGTGCATTTTACTCGCCATGCCACGCGGTTTAAGTTGCCGCCTAGCCCAGTACGCTATCTGAAATAGGAGCTACGTAACTTGAACAAATGTGACAGAATTACGCTGAATTCTTATATTAACCGTAATATAAAATGATCTAATCGGGTCTCTGTTTGCCTTATCCTAGAAGTTTAATAGTGCATTTTACTCGCCATTTCATGCGCTTTGAGATGCCGCTTAGCCCAATAAGCTATCTGAAATAGGAGCGATGTAACTTGAACAAATGTGATAGAATTTCGCTGAATTCTTAAATTAACCATAATATGAAATGACCTAATCGGGTCTCTGTTTGCCCTACCCTAGAAGTTTAATAGAGCATTTTACTCGTCATTTCATGCGCTTTGAGATGCCGCCTAGCCCAGTACGCTATCTGAAATAGGAGCGACGTAAATTGAACAAATGTGATAGAATTTCGCTGAATTCTTTTATTAACCATGATGTTAAATGATCTAATCGGGTCTCTGTACGCCCTAGCGTACAAGCTTAATAGTGCATTTTATTCGTCATTTCATGCGCTTTGAGATGCCGCTTAGCCCAATACGCTATCTGAAATAGGAGCGACGCAAATTGAACAAATGTGATAGAATTTCGCTGAATTCTTATTTTAACCTTCATGTAAAATGATCTAATCGGGTCTTTGTTCGCCCTACCCTAGAAGTTTAATAGTGCATTTCACTCGTCATTTCATGCGCTTTGAGTTGCCGCTTAGCCCAATAAGCTATCTGAAATAGGAGCGACGTAAATTGAACAAATGTGATAGAACTTCGCTGAATTCTTATATTAACCGTAATATAAAATGATCTTATCGGGTCTCTGATTGCCCCACCCTAGAAGTTTAATAGTGCATTTTACTCGGCCTTTCGTGCGCTTTGAGATGCCGCTTAGCCCAATACGCTATCTGAAATAGGAGCGACGTAAATTGAACAAATGTGATAGAATTTCCCTGAAATCTTATATTAAAGAAAATATAAAATGATCTAAACGGGACTCTGATTGCCCTATCATAGACGTTTAGTAGTGCATTTTACTCGCCCTTCCACGCGCTTTAAGATGCCGCCTAGCCCAGTACACTATCTGAAATAGGAGCGACGTAAATTGAAAAAATGTGATAGAATTTCGCTGAATTCTTATATTAACCAAAATATAAAATGATCTAATGGGGTCTCTGTTTGCCCTACCCTAGAAGTTTAATAGTGCATTTTACTCGCCATTTCTTGCGCTTTGAGATGCCGCTTAGCCCAATACGCTATCTGAAATAGGAGCGACGGAAAATGAACAAATGTGATAGGATTTCGCTGAATTCTTAAATTAACCATAATATAAAATGATCTAACCGGGTCTCTATGTGCCCAACCCTAGAAGCTTAATAGTGCATTTTACTCGCCATTTCTTGCGCTTTGAGATGCCGCTTAGCCCAATACGCTATCTGAAATAGGAGCGACGTAAATTGAACAAATGTTATAGAATTTCCCTGAAATGTTATAGTAAACAAAATATAAAATGATCTATTCGGAACTCTCATTGCCCTATCATAGAAGTTTAGAAGTGCATTTTACTCGCCCTTCCACGCGCTTTAAGATGCCGCCTAGTCCAGTACGCTATCTGAAATAGGAGAGACGTTAGTTGAACAAATGTGATAGAATTACGCTGAATTCTTATATTAACCGTAATATAAAATGATCTATTCGGGTGTCTGTTCGCCCTACCCTAGAAGTTTAATAATGCATTTCACTCGCCATTCCATGCGCTTTGAGATGCCGCTTAGCCCAATACGCTATCTGAAATAGGAGCGACGTGAATTGAACAAATGTGATAGAATTTCGCTGAATTCTTATGTTAACCGTAATATAAAATGATCTAATCGGGTCTCTGATTGCCCTACCCTAGAAGTTTAATAGTGCATTTTACTCACCATTCCACGCGCTTTAAGTTGCCGCCTAGCTCAGTACGCTATCTGAAATAGGAGCTACGTAAGTTGAACAAATGTCACAGAATTACGCTGAATTCTTATATTAACCGTAATATAAAATGATCTAATCGGGTCTCTGTTTGCCCTACCCTAGAAGTTTAATAGTGCATTTTACTCGCCATTTCTTGCGCTTTGAGATGCCGCTTAGCACAAGTCGCTATCTGAAATAGGAGCGATGTAAATTGAACAAATGTGATAGAATTTCGCTGAATTCTTATATTAACCTTAATGTAAAATGATCTAATCGGGTCTTTGTTCGCCCAACCCTAGAAGTTTAATTGTGCATTTTACTCGTCAATTCATGCGCTTTGCGATGCCGCTTAGCCCAATAAGCTATCTGAAATAGGAGCGACGTAAATTGAACAAATGTGATAGAATTTCGCTGAATTCTTATATTAACCAAAATATAAAATGATCTTATCGGGTCTCTGATTGCCCTATCATAGAAGTTTAACAGTGCATTTTACTCGCCATTCCACGCGCTTTAAGTTGCCGCCTAGCCCAGCACGCTATCTGAAATAGGAGCTACGTAAGTTGAACAAATGTCACAGAATTACGCTGAATTCTTATATTAACCGTAATATAAAATGATCTAATCGGGTCTCTGTTTGCCTTATCCTAGAAGTTTAATAGTGCATTTTACTCGCCATTTCTTGCGCATTGAGATGCCGCTTAGCCCAATACGCTATCTGAAATAGGAGCGACGTAAATTGAACAAAAGTGATAGAATTTCGCTGAATTCTTATTTTAACCTTAATGTAAAATGATCTAATCGGGTCTTTGTTCGCCCTACCCTAGAAGTTTAACAGTGCATTTCACTCGTCATTTCATGCGCTCTGAGTTGCCGCTTAGCCCAATAAGCTATCTGAAATAGGAGCGACGTAAATTGAACAAATGTGATAGAACTTCGCTGAATTCTTATATTAACCGTAATATAAAATGATCTGATCGGGTCTCTGCTTGCCCCACCCTAGAAGTTTAATAGTGCATTTTACTCGCCCTTTCGTGCGCTTTGAGATGCCGCTTAGCCCAATACGCTATCTGAAATAGGAGCGACGTAAATTGAACAAATGTGATAGAATTTCGCTGGATTCTTATATTAACCAAAATAGAAAATGATCTAATCGGGTCTCTGATTGCCCTATCATAGAAGTTTAATAGTGCATTTTACTCGCCATTCCACGCGCTTTAAGTTGCCGCCTTGCCCAGTACGCTATCTGAAATGGGAGCTACGTAAGTTGAACAAATGTCACAGAATTACGCTAAATTCTTATGTTAACCGTAATATAAAATGATCTAATCGGGTCTCTGTTTGCCTTATCCTAGAAGTTTAATAGTGCATTTTACTCGCCATTCCGCGCGCTTTAAGTTGCCGCCTAGCCCAGTATGCTATCTGAAATAGGAACGACGTAAATTGAACAAATGTGATAGAATTTTGCTGAATCCTTAAATTAACCATAATATAAAATGATCTAATCGGGTCTCTGATTGCCCTACCCTAGAAGTTTAATAGCTCATTTTACTCAGCATTTCATGCGCTTTGAGATACCGCTTATCCCAATACGCTATCTGAAATAGGAGCGACGTAAATTAAACAAATGTGATAGAATTTCGCTGAATTCTTATATTAACCAAAATATAAAATGATCTAATCGGGTCTCTGATTGCCCTATCGTAGAAGTTTAATAGTGCATTTTACTCGCCATTCCTCGCGCTTTAAGATGCCGCCTATCCGGGTACGCTATCTGAAATAGGAGCGACGTAAATTGAACAAATGTGAGAGAATTTCGCTGAATTCTTATATTAACCAAAATATAAAATGACCTAATCGGGTCTCTGATAGCCCTATCATAGAAGTTTAAGAGTGCATTTTACTCGCCATTTCTTGCGCTTTGAGATGCCGCTTAGCCCAATACGCTATCTGAAATATCAGCGACGTAAATTGAACAAATGTGAGAGAATTTCGCTGAATTCTTAAATTAACCATAATATAAAATGATCTAATCGGGTCTTTGTTCGCCCTACCCAAGAAGTTTAATAGTGCATTTCACTCGTCAATTCATGCGCTTTGCGATGCCGCTTAGCCCAATAAGCTATCTGAAATTGGAGCGACGTAAATTGAACAAATGTGATAGAATTTCGCTGAATTCTTATATTAACCAAAATATAAAATGATCTAATCGGGTCTCTGATTGCCCTATCATAGAAGTTTAATAGTGCATTTCACTCGCCATTCCATGCGCTTTGAGATGCCGCTTAGCCCAATACGGTATCTGAAATAGGAGCGACGTAAATTGAACAAATGTGATAGAATTTCGCTGAATTCTTATATTAACCAAAATATAAAATGATCTTATAGGGTCTCTGATTGCCCTACCCTAGAAGTTTAATAGTGCATTTTACTCGCCCTTTCGTGCGCTTTGAAATGCCGCTTAGCCCAATACGCTATCTGAAATAGGAGCGACGTAAATTGAACAAATGTGATAGAATTTCGCTGGATTCTTATATTAACCAAAATAGAAAATGATCTAATCGGGTCTCTGATTGCCCTACGCTAGAAGTTTAATAGTGCATTTTACTCGCCATTTCATGCGCTTTGAGATGCCGCTTAGCCCAATACGCTATCTGAAATAGGAGCGACGTAAATTGAACAAATGTGATAGAATTTCGCTGAATTCTTATATTAACCAAAATATAAAATGATCTAATCGGGTCTCTGATTGCCCTACCCTAGAAGTTTAATAGTGCATTTTACTCGCCATTTCGTGCGCTTTGAGATGCCGCTTAGACCAATACGCTATCTGAAATAGGAGCGACGTAAATTAAACAAATGTGATAGAACTTCGCTGAATTCTTATATTAACCATATTATAAAATGATCTAATCGGGTCTCTGATTGCCCTACCCTAGAAGTTTAATAGTGCATTTTACTCACCATTCCACGCGCTTTAAGTTGCCGCCTAGCCCAGTACGCTATCTGAAATAGGAGCTACGTAAGTTGAACAAATGTCACAGAATTACGCTGAATTCTTATATTAACCGTAATATAAAATGATCTAATCGGGTCTCTGTTTGCCTTATCCTAGAAGTTTAATAGTGCATTTTACTCGTCAATTCATGCGCTTTGCGATGCCGCTTAGCCCAATAAGCTATCTGAAATAGGAGCGACGTAAATTGAACAAATGTGATAGAATTTCGCTGAATTCTTATATTAACCAAAATATAAAATGATCTAACCGGGTCTCTGTTTGCCTTATCCTAGATGTTTAATAGTGCATTTTACTCGCCATTTCTTGCGCTTTGAGATGCCGCTTAGCCCAGTACGCTATCTGAAATAGGAGCGATGTAAATTGAACAAATGTGATAGAATTTCGATGAATTCATTTATTAACCAAAATATAAAATGATCTAATCGGGTCTCTGATTGCCCTACCCTAGAAGTTTAATAGTGCATTTTACTCGCCATTTCTTGCGCTTTGAGATGCCGCTTAGCACAAGTCGCTATCTGAAATAGGAGCGATGTAAATTGAACAAATGTGATAGAATTTCGCTGAATTCTTATATTAACCAAAATATAAAATGATCTAATCCGGTCTCTGTTTGCCCTACCCTAGAAGTTTAATAGTGCATTTTACGTGCCATTTCTTGCGCTTTGAGATGCAGCTTAGCCCAATACGCTATCTGAAATAGGAGCGACGTAAATTGAACAAATGTGATAGAATTTCGCTGAATTCTTGTTTTAACCTTAATGTAAAATTATCTAATCGGGTCTTTGTTCGCCCTACCCTAGAAGTTTAACAGTGCATTTCACTCGTCTTTCATGCGCTCTGAGTTGCCGCTTAGCCCAATAAGCTATCTGAAATAGGAGCGACGTAAATTGAACGAATGTGATAGAACTTCGCTGAATTCTTATATTAACCGTAATATAAAATGTTCTTATCGGGTCTCTGATTGCCCCACCCTAGAAGTTTAATAGTGCATTTTACTCGCCCTTTCGTGCGCTTGGAGATGCCGCTTAGCCCAATACGCTATCTGAAATAGGAGCGACGTAAATTGAACAAATGTGATAGAATTTCGCTGGATTCTTATACTAACCAAAATATAAAATGAACTAATCGGGTCTCTGATTGCCCTACCCTAGAAGTTTAATAGAGCATTTTACTCGTCATTTCAGGCGCTTTGAGATGCCGCCTAGCCCAGTACGCTATCTGAAATAGGAGCGACGTAAATTGAACAAATGTGATAGAATTTCGCTGAATTCTTTTATTTACCATAACGTTAAATGATCTAATCGGGTCTCTGTTCGCCCTAGCGTAGAAGCTTAGTAGTGCATTTTATTCGTCATTTCATGCGCTTTGAGATGCCGCTTAGCCCAATACGCTATCTGAAATAGGAGCGACGCAAATTGAACAAATGCGATAGAATATCGCTGAATTCTTATATTAACCATAATATAAAATGATGTAATCGGGTCTCTGTTCGCCCTACCCAAGAAGTTTAATAGTGCATTTCCCTCGTCATTTCATGCGCTTTGAGATGCCGCTTAGCCCAATAGCTATCTGAAATAGGAGCGACGTAAATTGAACAAATGTGATAGAATTTCCCTGAAATCTTATATTAACCGTAATATAAAATGATCTAATCGGGTCTCTGTTTGCATTACCCTCGAAGTTTAATAGTGCATTTTACTCGCCTTTTCACGCGCTTTAAGATGCCGCCTATCCGAGTACGCTATCTGAAATAGGAGCGACGTAAGTTGAACAAATGTGATAGAATAACGCTGAATTCTTAAATTAACCATAATATGAAATGACCTAATCGGGTCTCTGATTGCCCTATTATAGAAGTTTAATAGTGCATTTTACTCGCCATTCCACGCGCTTTAAGATGCCGCCTAGCCCAATACGCTATCTGAAATAGGAGCGACGTAAAATGAACAAATGTGATAGGATTTCGCTGAATTGTTAAATTAACCATAATATAAAATGATCTAATCGGGTCTATATGTGCCCAACCCTACAAGCTTAATAGTGCGTTTTACTCGCCATTTCTTGCGCTTTGAGATGCCGCTTAGCCCAATACGCTATCTGAAATAGGAGCGACGTAAATTGAACAAATGTGATAGAATTTCCCTGAAATCTTATATTAACCGTAATATAAAATGATCTAATCGGGTCTTTGTTTGCATTACCCTCGAAGTTTAATAGTGCATTTTACTCGCCTTTCCACGCGCTTTAAGATGCCGCCTATCCGAGTACGCTATCTGAAATAGGAGCGACGTAAGTTGAACAAATGTGATAGAATAACGCTGAATTCTTATATTAACCGTAATATAAAATGGTCTAATCGGGTCTCCATTTGCCTTATCCTAGAAGTTTAATAGTGCATTTTACTCGCCATTTCATGCCCATGGAGATGCCGCTTAGCCCAATACGCTATTTGAAATAGGAGCGATGTAAATTGACCAATGTGATAGAATTTCGCTGAATTCTTAAATTAACCATAATATGAAATGACCTAATCGGGTCTCTGTTCGCCCTACCCAAGAAGTTTAATAGTGCATTTCTCTCGTCATTTCATACGCTTTGAGATGCCGCTTAGCCCAATACGCTATCTGAAATAGGAGCGACGTAAATTGAACAAATGTGATAGAATTTCCCCGAAATCTTATATTAAACAATACATAAAATGATCTAAACGGGACTCTGTTTGCCCTACCATAGAAGTTTAGTAGTGCATTTTACTCGCCCTTCCACGCGCTTTAAGATGCCGCCTAGCCCAGTACACTATCTGAAATAGGAGCGACGTATGTTGAACAAATGTGATAGAATTACGCTGAATTCTTATATTAACCGTAATATAAAATGGTCTAATCGGATCTCCGTTTGCCTTATCCTAGAAGTTTATTAGTGCATTTTACTCGTCATTCCATGCGCTTTGAGGTGCCGCTTAGCCCAATACGCTATCTGAAATAGGAGCGATGTAAATTGAACAAATGTGATAGAATTTTGCTGAATTCTTAAATTAACCATAATATAAAATGATGTAATCGGGTCTCTGTTCGCCCTAACCAAGATGTTTAATAGTGCATTTTACTCGCCATTTCATGCGCTTTGAGATGCCGCTTAGCCCAATACGCTATCTGAAATAGGAGCGATGTAAATTGAACAAATGTGATAGAATTTCGATGAATTCATTTATTAACCAAAATATAAAATGATCTACTCGGGTCTCTGATTGCCCTACCCTAGAAGTTTAATAGAGCATTTTACTCGTAATTTCAGGCGCTTTGAGATGCCGCCTAGCCCAGTACGCTATCTGAAATAGGAGCGACGTAAATTGAACAAATGTGATAGAATTTCGCTGAATTCTTTTATTTACCATAACGTTAAATGATCTAATCGGGTCTCTGTTCGCCCTAGCGTAGAAGCTTAGTAGTGCATTTTATTCATCATTTCATGCGCTTTGAGATGCCGCTTAGCCCAATACGCTATCTGAAATAGGAGCGACGCAAATTGAACAAATGCGATAGAATATCGCTGAATTCTTATATTAACCATAATATAAAATGATGTAATCGGGTCTCTGTTCGCCCTACCCAAGAAGTTTAATAGTGCATTTCCCTCGTCATTTCATGCGCTTTGAGATGCCGCTTAGCCCAATAGCTATCTGAAATAGGAGCGACGTAAATTGAACAAATGTGATAGAATTTCCCTGAAATCTTATATTAACCGTAATATAAAATGATCTAATCGGGTCTCTGTTTGCATTACCCTCGAAGTTTAATAGTGCATTTTACTCGCCTTTTCACGCGCTTTAAGATGCCGCCTATCCGAGTACGCTATCTGAAATAGGAGCGACGTAAGTTGAACAAATGTGATAGAATAACGCTGAATTCTTAAATTAACCATAATATGAAATGACCTAATCGGGTCTCTGATTGCCCTATTATAGAAGTTTAATAGTGCATTTTACTCGCCATTCCACGCGCTTTAAGATGCCGCCTAGCCCAATACGCTATCTGAAATAGGAGCGACGTAAAATGAACAAATGTGATAGGATTTCGCTGAATTCTTAAATTAACCATAATATAAAATGATCTAATCGGGTCTATATGTGCCCAACCCTACAAGCTTAATAGTGCGTTTTACTCGCCATTTCTTGCGCTTTGAGATGCCGCTTAGCCCAGTACGCTATCTGAAATAGGAGCGACGTAAATTGAACAAATGTGATAGAATTTCCCTGAAATCTTATATTAACCGTAATATAAAATGATCTAATCGGGTCTCTGTTTGCATTACCCTCGAAGTTTAATAGTGCATTTTACTCGCCTTTCCACGCGCTTTAAGATGCCGCCTATCCGAGTACGCTATCTGAAATAGGAGCGACGTAAGTTGAACAAATGTGATAGAATAACGCTGAATTCTTATATTAACCGTAATATAAAATGGTCTAATCGGGTCTCCATTTGCCTTATCCTAGAAGTTTAATAGTGCATTTTACTCGCCATTTCATGCCCATGGAGATGCCGCTTAGCCCAATACGCTATTTGAAATAGGAGCGATGTAAATTGACCAATGTGATAGAATTTCGCTGAATTCTTAAATTAACCATAATATGAAATGACCTAATCGGGTCTCTGTTCGCCCTACCCAAGAAGTTTAATAGTGCATTGCTCTCGTCATTTCATACGCTTTGAGATGCCGCTTAGCCCAATACGCTATCTGAAATAGGAGCGACGTAAATTGAACAAATGTGATAGAATTTCCCCGAAATCTTATATTAAACAATACATAAAATGATCTAAACGGGACTCTGATTGCCCTACCCTAGAAGTTTAATAGCGCATTTTACTCGCCATTTCGTGCGCTTTGAGATGCCGCTTAGCACAAGTCGCTATCTGAAATAGGAGCGATGTAAATTGAACAAATGTGATAGAATTTCGCTGAATTCTTATATTAACCTTAATGTAAAATGATCTAATCGGGTCTTTGTTCGCCCTACCCAAGAAGTTTAATAGTGCATTTCACTCGTCAATTCATGCGCTTTGCGATGCCGCTTAGCCCAATAAGCTATCTGAAATTGGAGCGACGTATATTGAACAAATGTGATAGAATTTCGCTGAATTCTTATATTAACCAAAATATACAATGATCTAATCGTGTCTCTGATTGCCCTATCATAGAAGTTTAATAGTGCATTTTACTCGCCATGCCACGCGCTTTAAGATGCCGCCTAGCCCAGTACGCTATCTGAAATAGGAGCTACGTAAGTTGAACGAATGTGACAGAATTACGCTGATTTCTTATATTAACCGTAATATAAAATGATCTAATCGGGTCTCTGTTTGCCTTATCCTAGAAGTTTAATAGTGCGTTTTACTCGCCATTTCATGCGCTTTGAGATGCCTCTTAGCCCAATACGCTATCTGAAATAGGAGCGACGTAAATTGAACAAATGTGATAGAATTTCGCTGAATTCTTATATTAACCGTAATATAAAATGATCTGATCGGGTCTCTGCTTGCCCCACCCTAGAAGTTTAATAGTGCATTTTACTCGCGCTTTCGTGCGCTTTGAGATGCCGCTTAGCCCAATACGCTATCTGAAATAGGAGCAACGTAAATTGAACAAATGTGATAGAATTTCGCTGAATTCTTATATTAACCAAAATATGAAATGATCTAATCGGGTCTCTGATTGCCCTACGCTAGAAGTTTAATAGTGCATTTTACTCGCCATTTCATGCGCTTTGAGATGCCGCTTAGCCCAATACGCTATCTGAAATAGGAGCGACGTAAATTGAACAAATGTGATAGAATTTCGCTGAATTCTTACATTAACCAAAATATAAAATGATCCAATTGGGTCTCTGATTGCCCTAGCCTAGAAGTTTAATAGTGCATTTTACTCGCCATTTCATGCGATTTGAGATGCCGCTTAGACCAATACGCTATCTGAAATAGGAGCGACGTAAATTAAACAAATGTGATAGAACTTCGCTGAATTCTTATATTAACCATATTATAAAATGATCTAATCGGGTCTCTGATTGCCCTACCCTAGAAGTTTAATAGTGCATTTTACTCACCATTCCACGCGCTTTAAGTTGCCGCCTAGCCCAGTACGCTATCTGAAATAGGAGCTACGTAAGTTGAACAAATGTCACAGAATTACGCTGAATTCTTATATTAACCGTAATATAAAATGATCTAATCGGGTCTCTGTTTGCCTTATCCTAGAAGTTTAATAGTGCATTTTACTCGTCAATTCATGCGCTTTGCGATGCCGCTTAGCCCAATAAGCTATCTGAAATAGGAGCGACGTAAATTGAACAAATGTGATAGAATTTCGCTGAATTCTTATATTAACCAAAATATAAAATGATCTAATCGGGTCTCTGATTGCCCTATCATAGAAGTTTAACAGTGCATTTTCTCGCCATTCCACGCGCTTTAAGTTGCCGCCTAGCCCAGCATGCTATCTGAAATAGGAGCTACGTAAGTTGAACAAATGTCACAGAATTACGCTGAATTCTTATATTAACCGTAATATAAAATGATCTAACCGGGTCTCTGTTTGCCTTATCCTAGATGTTTAATAGTGCATTTTACTCGCCATTTCTTGCGCTTTGAGATGCCGCTTAGCCCAGTACGCTATCTGAAATAGGAGCGATGTAAATTGAACAAATGTGATAGAATTTCGATGAATTCATTTATTACCCAAAATATAAAATGATCTAATCGGGTCTCTGATTGCCCTACCCTAGAAGTTTAATAGTGCATTTTACTCGCCATTTCATGCGCTTTGAGATACCGCTTAGCCCAATACGCTATCTGAAATAGGAGCGACGTAAATTGAACAAATGTGATGGAATTTCGCTGAATTCTTAAATTAACCATAATATAAAATGATCTAATGGGGTCTCTGTTTGCCCTACCCTAGAAGTTTAATAGTGCATTTTACTCGCCATTTCTTGCGCTTTGAGATGCCGCTTAGCACTAGTCGCTATCTGAAATAGGAGCGATGTAAATTGAACAAATGTGATAGAATTTCGCTGAATTCTTATATTAACCTTAATGTAAAAGGATCTAATCGGGTCTTTGTTCGCCCTACCCAAGAAATTTAATAGTGCATTTCACTCGTCAATTCATGCGCTTTGCGATGCCGCTTAGCCCAATAAGCTATCTGAAATTGGAGCGACGTATATTGAACAAATGTGATAGAATTTCGCTGAATTCTTATATTAACCAAAATATAAAATGATCTAATCGGGTCTCTCATTGCCCTATCATAGAAGCTTAATAGTGCATTTTACTCGCCATTCCACGCGCTTTAAGATGCCGCCTAGCCCAGTACGCTATCTGAAATAGGAGCTACGTAAGATGAACGAATGTGACAGAATTACGCTGATTTCTTATATTAACCGTACTATAAAATGATCTAATCGGGTCTCTGTTTGCCTTATCCTAGAAGTTTAATAGTACATTTTACTCGCCATTTCATGCGCTCTGAGATGCCTCTTAGCCCAATACGCTATCTGAAATAGGAGCGACGTAAATTGAACAAATGTGATAGAATTTCGCTGAATTCTTATATTAACCAAAATATAAAATGATCTAATCCGGTCTCTGTTTGCCCTACCCTAGAAGTTTAATAGTGCATTTTACGAGCCATTTCTTGCGCTTTGAGATGCAGCTTAGCCCAATACGCTATCTGAAATAGGTGCGACGTAAATTGAACAAATGTGATAGAATTTCGCTGAATTCTTGTTTTAACCTTAATGTAAAATGATCTAATCGGGTCTTTGTTCGCCCTACCCTAGAAGTTTAACAGTGCATTTCACTCGTCTTTCATGCGCTCTGAGTTGCCGCTTAGCCCAATAAGCTATCTGAAATAGGAGCGACGTAAATTGAACAAATGTGATAGAACTTCGCTGAATTCTTATATTAACCGTAATATAAAATGTTCTTATCGGGTCTCTGATTGCCCCACCCTAGAAGTTTAATAGTGCATTTTACTCGCCCTTTCGTGCGCTTGGAGATGCCGCTTAACCCAATACGCTATCTGAAATAGGAGCGACGTAAATTGAACAAATGTGATAGAATTTCGCTGGATTCTTATATTAACCAAAATATAAAATGAACTAATCGGGTCTCTGATTGCCCTACCCTAGAAGTTTAATAGAGCATTTTACTCGTCATTTCAGGCGCTTTGAGATGCCGCCTAGCCCAGTACGCTATCTGAAATAGGAGCGACGTAAATTGAACAAATGTGATAGAATTTCGCTGAATTCTTTTATTTACCATAACGTTAAATGATCTAATCGGGTCTCTGTTCGCCCTAGCGTAGAAGCTTAGTAGTGCATTTTATTCGTCATTTCATGCGCTTTGAGATGCCGCTTAGCCCAATACGCTATCTGAAATAGGAGCGACGCAAATTGAACAAATGCGATAGAATATCGCTGAATTCTTATATTAACCATAATATAAAATGATGTAATCGGGTCTCTGTTCGCCCTACCCAAGAAGTTTAATAGTGCATTTCCCTCGTCATTTCATGCGCTTTGAGATGCCGCTTAGCCCAATAGCTATCTGAAATAGGAGCGACGTAAATTGAACAAATGTGATAGAATTTCCCTGAAATCTTATATTAACCGTAATATAAAATGATCTAATCGGGTCTCTGTTTGCATTGCCCTCGAAGTTTAATAGTGCATTTTACTCGCCTTTTCACGCGCTTTAAGATGCCGCCTATCCGAGTACGCTATCTGAAATAGGAGCGACGTAAGTTGAACAAATGTGATAGAATAACGCTGAATTCTTAAATTAACCATAATATGAAATGACCTAATCGGGTCTCTGATTGCCCGATTATAGAAGTTTAATAGTGCATTTTACTCGCCATTCCACGCGCTTTAAGATGCCGCCTAGCCCAATACGCTATCTGAAATAGGAGCGACGTAAAATGAACAAATGTGATAGGATTTCGCTGAATTCTTAAATTAACCATAATATAAAATGATCTAATCGGGTCTATATGTGCCCAACCCTACAAGCTTAATAGTGCGTTTTACTCGCCATTTCTTGCGCTTTGAGATGCCGCTTAGCCCAATACGCTATCTGAAATAGGAGCGACGTAAATTGAACAAATGTGATAGAATTTCCCTGAAATCTTATATTAACCGTAATATAAAATGATCTAATCGGGTCTCTGTTTGCATTACCCTCGAAGTTTAATAGTGCATTTTACTCGCCTTTCCACGCGCTTTAAGATGCCGCCTATCCGAGTACGCTATCTGAAATAGGAGCGACGTAAGTTGAACAAATGTGATAGAATAACGCTGAATTCTTATATTAACCGTAATATAAAATGGTCTAATCGGGTCTCCATTTGCCTTATCCTAGAAGTTTAATAGTGCATTTTACTCGCCATTTCATGCCCATGTAGATGCCGCTTAGCCCAATACGCTATTTGAAATAGGAGCGATGTAAATTGACCAATGTGATAGAATTTCGCTGAATTCTTAAATTAACCATAATATGAAATGACCTAATCGGGTCTCTGTTCGCCCTACCCAAGAAGTTTAATAGTGCATTTCTCTCGCCATTTCATACGCTTTGAGATGCCGTTTAGCCCAATACGCTATCTGAAATAGGAGCGACGTAAATTGAACAAATGTGATAGAATTTCCCCGAAATCTTATATTAAACAATACATAAAATGATCTAAACGGGACTCTGATTGCCCTACCATAGAAGTTTAGTAGTGCATTTTACTCGCCCTTCCACGCGCTTTAAGATGCCGCCTAGCCCAGTACACTATCTGAAATAGGAGCGACGTATGTTGAACAAATGTGATAGAATTACGCTGAATTCTTATATTAACCGTAATATAAAATGGTCTAATCGGATCTCCGTTTGCCTTATCCTAGAAGTTTATTAGTGCATTTTACTCGTCATTCCATGCGCTTTGAGGTGCCGCTTAGCCCAATACGCTATCTGAAATAGGAGCGATGTAAATTGAACAAATGTGATAGAATTTCGCTGAATTCTTATATTAACCTTAATGTAAAATGATCTAATCGGGTCTTTGTTCGCCCTACCCAAGAAGTTTAATAGTGCATTTCACTCGTCAATTCATGCGCTTTGCGATGCCGCTTAGCCCAATAAGCTATCTGAAATTGGAGCGACGTATATTGAACAAATGTGATAGAATTTCGCTGAATTCTTATATTAACCAAAATATAAAATGATCTAATCGGGTCTCTGATTGCCCTATCATAGAAGTTTAATAGTGCATTTTACTCGCCATTCCACGCGCTTTAAGATGCCGCCTAGCCCAGTACGCTATCTGAAATAGGAGCTACGTAAGATGAACGAATGTGACAGAATTACGCTGATTTCTTATATTAACCGTACTATAAAATGATCTAATCGGGTCTCTGTTTGCCTTATCCTAGAAGTTTAATAGTACATTTTACTCGCCATTTCATGCGCTCTGAGATGCCTCTTAGCCCAATACGCTATCTGAAATAGGAGCGACGTAAATTGAACAAATGTGATAGAATTTCGCTGAATTCTTATATTAACCAAAATATAAAATGATCTAATCCGGTCTCTGTTTGCCCTACCCTAGAAGTTTAATAGTGCATTTTACGAGCCATTTCTTGCGCTTTGAGATGCAGCTTAGCCCAATACGCTATCTGAAATAGGAGCGACGTAAATTGAACAAATGTGATAGAATTTCGCTGAATTCTTGTTTTAACCTTAATGTAAAATGATCTAATCGGGTCTTTGTTCGCCCTACCCTAGAAGTTTAACAGTGCATTTCACTCGTCTTTCATGCGCTCTGAGTTGCCGCTTAGCCCAATAAGCTATCTGAAATAGGAGCGACGTAAATTGAACAAATGTGATAGAACTTCGCTGAATTCTTATATTAACCGTAATATAAAATGTTCTTATCGGGTCTCTGATTGCCCCACCCTAGAAGTTTAATAGTGCATTTTACTCGCCCTTTCGTGCGCTTGGAGATGCCGCTTAGCCCAATACGCTATCTGAAATAGGAGCGACGTAAATTGAACAAATGTGATAGAATTTCGCTGGATTCTTATATTAACCAAAATATAAAATGAACTAATCGGGTCTCTGATTGCCCTACCCTAGAAGTTTAATAGAGCATTTTACTCGTAATTTCAGGCGCTTTGAGATGCCGCCTAGCCCAGTACGCTATCTGAAATAGGAGCGACGTAAATTGAACAAATGTGATAGAATTTCGCTGAATTCTTTTATTTACCATAACGTTAAATGATCTAATCGGGTCTCTGTTCGCCCTAGCGTAGAAGCTTAGTAGTGCATTTTATTCGTCATTTCATGCGCTTTGAGATGCCGCTTAGCCCAATACGCTATCTGAAATAGGAGCGACGCAAATTGAACAAATGCGATAGAATATCGCTGAATTCTTATATTAACCATAATATAAAATGATGTAATCGGGTCTCTGTTCGCCCTACCCAAGAAGTTTAATAGTGCATTTCCCTCGTCATTTCATGCGCTTTGAGATGCCGCTTAGCCCAATAGCTATCTGAAATAGGAGCGACGTAAATTGAACAAATGTGATAGAATTTCCCTGAAATCTTATATTAACCGTAATATAAAATGATCTAATCGGGTCTCTGTTTGCATTACCCTCGAAGTTTAATAGTGCATTTTACTCGCCTTTTCACGCGCTTTAAGATGCCGCCTATCCGAGTACGCTATCTGAAATAGGAGCGACGTAAGTTGAACAAATGTG
The DNA here is from genome assembly GCA_916610135.2 of Macropis europaea. Taxonomy (NCBI): domain Eukaryota; kingdom Metazoa; phylum Arthropoda; class Insecta; order Hymenoptera; family Melittidae; genus Macropis; species Macropis europaea. The sequence goes on along the minus strand of CAKAJE020001107.1, from coordinate 87,786 downwards.
ATAGAATAACGCTGAATTCTTAAATTAACCATAATATGAAATGACCTAATCGGGTCTCTGATTGCCCGATTATAGAAGTTTAATAGTGCATTTTACTCGCCATTCCACGCGCTTTAAGATGCCGCCTAGCCCAATACGCTATCTGAAATAGGAGCGACGTAAAATGAACAAATGTGATAGGATTTCGCTGAATTCTTAAATTAACCATAATATAAAATGATCTAATCGGGTCTATATGTGCCCAACCCTACAAGCTTAATAGTGCGTTTTACTCGCCATTTCTTGCGCTTTGAGATGCCGCTTAGCCCAATACGCTATCTGAAATAGGAGCGACGTAAATTGAACAAATGTGATAGAATTTCCCTGAAATCTTATATTAACCGTAATATAAAATGATCTAATCGGGTCTCTGTTTGCATTACCCTCGAAGTTTAATAGTGCATTTTACTCGCCTTTCCACGCGCTTTAAGATGCCGCCTATCCGAGTACGCTATCTGAAATAGGAGCGACGTAAGTTGAACAAATGTGATAGAATAACGCTGAATTCTTATATTAACCGTAATATAAAATGGTCTAATCGGGTCTCCATTTGCCTTATCCTAGAAGTTTAATAGTGCATTTTACTCGCCATTTCATGCCCATGTAGATGCCGCTTAGCCCAATACGCTATTTGAAATAGGAGCGATGTAAATTGACCAATGTGATAGAATTTCGCTGAATTCTTAAATTAACCATAATATGAAATGACCTAATCGGGTCTCTGTTCGCCCTACCCAAGAAGTTTAATAGTGCATTTCTCTCGTCATTTCATACGCTTTGAGATGCCGTTTAGCCCAATACGCTATCTGAAATAGGAGCGACGTAAATTGAACAAATGTGATAGAATTTCCCCGAAATCTTATATTAAACAATACATAAAATGATCTAAACGGGACTCTGATTGCCCTACCATAGAAGTTTAGTAGTGCATTTTACTCGCCCTTCCACGCGCTTTAAGATGCCGCCTAGCCCAGTACACTATCTGAAATAGGAGCGACGTATGTTGAACAAATGTGATAGAATTACGCTGAATTCTTATATTAACCGTAATATAAAATGGTCTAATCGGATCTCCGTTTGCCTTATCCTAGAAGTTTATTAGTGCATTTTACTCGTCATTCCATGCGCTTTGTGGTGCCGCTTAGCCCAATACGCTATCTGAAATAGGAGCGATGTAAATTGAACAAATGTGATAGAATTTTGCTGAATTCTTAAATTAACCATAATATAAAATGATGTAATCGGGTCTCTGTTCGCCCTACCCAAGATGTTTAATAGTGCATTTTACTCGCCATTTCATGCGCTTTGAGATGCCGCTTAGCCCAATACGCTATCTGAAATAGGAGCGATGTAAATTGAACAAATGTGATAGAATTTCGATGAATTCATTTATTAACCAAAATATAAAATGATCTAATCGGGTCTCTGTTTGCCCTACCCTAGAAGTTTAATAGCGCATTTTACTCGCCATTTCGTGCGCTTTGAGATGCCGCTTAGCACAAGTCGCTATCTGAAATAGGAGCGATGTAAATTGAACAAATGTGATAGAATTTCGCTGAATTCTTATATTAACCTTAATGTAAAATGATCTAATCGGGTCTTTGTTCGCCCTACCCAAGAAGTTTAATAGTGCATTTCACTCGTCAATTCATGCGCTTTGCGATGCCGCTTAGCCCAATAAGCTATCTGAAATTGGAGCGACGTATATTGAACAAATGTGATAGAATTTCGCTGAATTCTTATATTAACCAAAATATACAATGATCTAATCGTCTCTCTGATTGCCCTATCATAGAAGTTTAATAGTGCATTTTACTCGCCATGCCAGGCGCTTTAAGATGCCGCCTAGCCCAGTACGCTATCTGAAATAGGAGCTACGTAAGTTGAACGAATGTGACAGAATTACGCTGATTTCTTATATTAACCGTAATATAAAATGATCTAATCGGGTCTCTGTTTGCCTTATCCTAGAAGTTTAATAGTGCGTTTTACTCGCCATTTCATGCGCTTTGAGATGCCTCTTAGCCCAATACGCTATCTGAAATAGGAGCGACGTAAATTGAACAAATGTGATAGAATTTCGCTGAATTCTTATATTAACCAAAATATAAAATGATCTAATCCGGTCTCTGTTTGCCCTACCCTAGAAGTTTAATAGTGCATTTTACGAGCCATTTCTTGCGCTTTGAGATGCAGCTTAGCCCAAAACGCTATCTGAAATAGGAGCGACGTAAATTGAACAAATGTGATAGAATTTCGCTGAATTCTTATATTAACCGTAATATAAAATGATCTGATCGGGTCTCTGCTTGCCCCACCCTAGAAGTTTAATAGTGCATTTTACTCGCGCTTTCGTGCGCTTTGAGATGCCGCTTAGCCCAATACGCTATCTGAAATAGGAGCAACGTAAATTGAACAAATGTGATAGAATTTCGCTGAATTCTTATATTAACCAAAATATGAAATGATCTAATCGGGTCTCTGATTGCCCTACGCTAGAAGTTTAATAGTGCATTTTACTCGCCATTTCATGCGCTTTGAGATGCCGCTTAGCCCAATACGCTATCTGAAATAGGAGCGACGTAAATTGAACAAATGTGATAGAATTTCGCTGAATTCTTACATTAACCAAAATATAAAATGATCCAATCGGGTCTCTGATTGCCCTACCCTAGAAGTTTAATAGTGCATTTTACTCGCCATTTCATGCGCTTTGAGATGCCGCTTAGACCAATACGCTATCTGAAATAGGAGCGACGTAAATTAAACAAATGTGATAGAACTTCGCTGAATTCTTATATTAACCATATTATAAAATGATCTAATCGGGTCTCTGATTGCCCTACCCTAGAAGTTTAATAGTGCATTTTACTCACCATTCCACGCGCTTTAAGTTGCCGCCTAGCCCAGTACGCTATCTGAAATAGGAGCTACGTATGTTGAACAAATGTCACAGAATTACGCTGAATTCTTATATTAACCGTAATATAAAATGATCTAATCGGGTCTCTGATTGCCCTACCCTAGAAGTTTAATAGTGCATTTTACTCGCCATTTCATGCGCTTTGAGATGCCGCTTAGCCCAATACGCTATCTGAAATAGGAGCGACGTAAATTGAACAAATGTAATAGAATTTCGCTGAATTCTTATATAAACCAAAATATAAAATGATCTAATCCGGTCTCTGTTTGCCCTACCCTAGAAGTTGAATAGTGCATTGTACGAGCCATTTCTTGCGCTTTGAGATGCAGCTTAGCCCAATACGCTATCTGAAATAGGAGCGACGTAAATTGAACAAATGTGATAGAATTTCGCTGAATTCTTATTTTAACCTTAATGTAAAATGATCTAATCGGGTCTTTGTTCGCCCTACCCTAGAAGTTTAATAGTGCATTGCACTCGTCATTTCATGCGCTTTGAGTTGCCGCTTAGCCCAATAAGCTATCTGAAATAGGAGCGACGTAAATTGAACAAATGTGATAGAACTTCGCTGAATTCTTATATTAACCGTAATATAAAATGATCTCATCGGGTCTCTGATTGCCCCACCCTAGAAGTTTAATAGTGCATTTCACTCGTCATTTCATGCGCTTTGAGTTGCCGCTTAGCCCAATAAGCTATCTGAAATAGGAGCGACGTAAATTGAACAAAATGTGATAGAATTTCGCTGAATTCTTAAATTAACCATAATATGAAATGACCTAATCGGGTCTCTGTTTGCCCTACCCTAGAAGTTTAATAGAGCATTTACTCGTCATTTCATGCGCTTTGAGATGCCGCCTAGCCCAGTACGCTATCTGAAATAGGAGCGACGTAAATTGAAGAAATGTTATAGAATTTCGCTGAATTCTTTTATTTACCATAATGTTAAATGATCTAATCGGGTCTCTGTTCGCCCTAGCGTAGAAGCTTAATAGTGCATTTTATTCGTCATTTCATGCGCTTTGAGATGCCGCTTAGCCCAATACGCTATCTGAAATAGGAGCGACGCAAATTGAACAAATGCGATAGAATATCGCTGAATTCTTATATTAACCATAATATAAAATGATGTAATCGGGTCTCTGTTCGCCCTACCCAAGAAGTTTAATAGTGCATTTCTCTCGTCATTTCATGCGCTTTGAGATGCCGCTTAGCCCAATAGCTATCTGAAATAGGAGCGACGTAAATTAAACAAATGTGATAGAACTTCGCTGAATTCTTATATTAACCATAATATAAAATGATCTAATCGGGTCTCTGATTGCCCTACCCTAGAAGTTTAATAGTGCATTTCACTCACCATTCCACGCGCTTTAAGTTGCCGCCTAGCCCAGTACGCTATCTGAAATAGGAGCTACGTAAGTTGAACAAATGTCACAGAATTACGCTGAATTCTTATATTAACCGTAATATAAAATGATCTAATCGGGTCTCTGTTTGCCTTATCCTAGAAGTTTAATAGTGCATTTCACTCGTCAATTCATGCGCTTTGCGATGCCGCTTAGCCCAATAAGCTATCTGAAATTGGAGCGACGTATATTGAACAAATGTGATAGAATTTCGCTGAATTCTTATATTAACCAAAATATAAAATGATCTAATCGGGTCTCTGATTGCCCTATCATAGAAGTTTAATAGTGCATTTTACTCGCCATTCCACGCGCTTTAGGATGCCGCCTAGCCCAGTACGCTATCTGAAATAGGAGCTACGTAAGATGAACGAATGTGACAGAATTACGCTGATTTCTTTTATTAACCGTAATATAAAATGATCTAATCGGGTCTCTGTTTGCCTTATCCTAGAAGTTTAATAGTACATTTTACTCGCCATTTCATGCGCTCTGAGATGCCTCTTAGCCCAATACGCTATCTGAATTAGGAGCGACGTAAATTGAACAAATGTGATAGAATTTCGCTGAATTCTTGTATTAACCAAAATATAAAATGATCTAATCCGGTCTCTGTTTGCCCTACCCTAGAAGTTTAATAGTGCATTTTACGAGCCATTTCTTGCGCTTTGAGATGCAGCTTAGCCCAATACGCTATCTGAAATAGGAGCGACGTAAATTGAACAAATGTGATAGAATTTCGCTGAATTCTTGTTTTAACCTTAATGTAAAATGATCTAATCGGGTCTTTGTTCGCCCTACCCTAGAAGTTTAACAGTGCATTTCACTCGTCTTTCATGCGCTCTGAGTTGCCGCTTAGCCCAATAAGCTATCTGAAATAGGAGCGACGTAAATTGAACAAATGTGGTAGAACTTCGCTGAATTCTTATATTAACCGTAATATAAAATGATCTGATCAGGTCTCTGCTTGCCCCACCCTAGAAGTTTAATAGTGCATTTTACTCGCGCTTTCGTGCGCATTGAGATGCCGCTTAGCCCAATACGCTATCTGAAATAGGAGCGACGTAAATTGAACAAATGTGATAGAATTTCGCTGGATTCTTATATTAAACAAAATATAAAATGAACTAATCGGGTCTCTGATTGCCCTATCATAGAAGTTTAATAGTGCATTTTACTCGCCATTCCACGCAGTTTAAGTTGCCGCCTAGTCCAGTACTCTATCTGAAATAGGAGCTACGTAACTTGAACAAATGTGACAGAATTACGCTGAATTCTTATATTAACCGTAATATAAAATGATCTAATCGGGTCTCTGTTTGCCTTATCCTAGAAGTTTAATAGTGCATTTTACTCGCCATTTCATGCGCTTTGAGATGCCGCTTAGCCCAATAAGCTATCTGAAATAGGAGCGATGTAACTTGAACAAATGTGATAGAATTTCGCTGAATTCTTTAATTAACCATAATATGAAATGACCTAATCGGGTCTCTGTTTGCCCTACCCTAGAAGTTTAATAGAGCATTTTACTCGTCATTTCATGCGCTTTGAGATGCCGCTTAGCCCAATAAGCTATCTGAAATAGGAGCGACGTAAATTGAACAAATGTGATAGAACTTCGCTGAATTCTTATATTAACCGTAATATAAAATGATCTCATCGGGTCTCTGATTGCCCCACCCTAGAAGTTTAATAGTGCATTTCACTCGTCATTTCATGCGCTTTGAGTTGCCGCTTAGCCCAATAAGCTATCTGAAATAGGAGCGACGTAAATTGAACAAATGTGATAGAATTTCGCTGAATTCTATAAATTAACCATAATATGAAATGACCTAATCGGGTCTCTGTTTGCCCTACCCTAGAAGTTTAATAGAGCATTTTACTCGTCATTTCATGCGCTTTGAGATGCCGCCTAGCCCAGTACGCTATCTGAAATAGGAGCGACGTAAATTGAAGAAATGTTATAGAATTTCGCTGAATTCTTTTATTTACCATAATGTTAAATGATCTAATCGGGTCTCTGTTCGCCCTAGCGTAGAAGCTTAATAGTGCATTTTATTCGTCATTTCATGCGCTTTGAGATGCCGCTTAGCCCAATACGCTATCTGAAATAGGAGCGACGCAAATTGAACAAATGCGATAGAATATCGCTGAATTCTTATATTAACCATAATATAAAATGATGTAATCGGGTCTCTGTTCGCCCTACCCAAGAAGTTTAATAGTGCATTTCTCTCGTCATTTCATGCGCTTTGAGATGCCGCTTAGCCCAATAGCTATCTGAAATAGGAGCGACGTAAATTAAACAAATGTGATAGAACTTCGCTGAATTCTTATATTAACCATAATATAAAATGATCTAATCGGGTCTCTGATTGCCCTACCCTAGAAGTTTAATAGTGCATTTTACTCACCATTCCACGCGCTTTAAGTTGCCGCCTAGCCCAGTACGCTATCTGAAATAGGAGCTACGTAAGTTGAACAAATGTCACAGAATTACGCTGAATTCTTATATTAACCGTAATATAAAATGATATAATCGGGTCTCTGTTTGCCTTATCCTAGAAGTTTAATAGTGCATTTCACTCGTCAATTCATGCGCTTTGCGATGCCGCTTAGCCCAATAAGCTATCTGAAATTGGAGCGACGTATATTGAACAAATGTGATAGAATTTCGCTGAATTCTTATATTAACCAAAATATAAAATGATCTAATCGGGTCTCTGATTGCCCTATCATAGAAGTTTAATAGTGCATTTTACTCGCCATTCCACGCGCTTTAGGATGCCGCCTAGCCCAGTACGCTATCTGAAATAGGAGCTACGTAAGATGAACGAATGTGACAGAATTACGCTGATTTCTTTTATTAACCGTAATATAAAATGAATCTAATCGGGTCTCTGTTTGCCTTATCCTAGAAGTTTAATAGATACATTTTACTCGCCATTTCATGCGCTCTGAGATGCCTCTTAGCCCAATACGCTATCTGAAATAGGAGCGACGTAAATTGAACAAATGTGATAGAATTTCGCTGAATTCTTATATTAACCAAAATATAAAATGATCTAATCCGGTCTCTGTTTGCCCTACCCTAGAAGTTTAATAGTGCATTTTACGAGCCATTTCTTGCGCTTTGAGATGCAGCTTAGCCCAATACGCTATCTGAAATAGGAGCGACGTAAATTGAACAAATGTGATAGAATTTCGCTGAATTATTGTTTTAACCTTAATGTAAAATGAACTAATCGGGTCTTTGTTCGCCCTACCCTAGAAGTTTAACAGTGCATTTCACTCGTCTTTCATGCGCTCTGAGTTGCCGCTTAGCCCAATAAGCTATCTGAAATAGGAGCGACGTAAATTGAACAAATGTGATAGAACTTCGCTGAATTCTTATATTAACCGTAATATAAAATGGTCTGATCAGGTCTCTGCTTGCCCCACCCTAGAAGTTTAATAGTGCATTTTACTCGCGCTTTCGTGCGCATTGAGATGCCGCTTAGCCCAATACGCTATCTGAAATAGGAGCGACGTAAATTGAACAAATGTGATAGAATTTCGCTGGATTCTTATATTAAACAAAATATAAAATGAACTAATCGGGTCTCTGATTGCCCTATCATAGAAGTTTAATAGTGCATTTTACTCGCCATTCCACGCAGTTTAAGTTGCCGCCTAGCCCAGTACTCTATCTGAAATAGGAGCTACGTAACTTGAACAAATGTGACAGAATTACGCTGAATTCTTATATTAACCGTAATATAAAATGATCTAATCGGGTCTCTGTTTGCCTTATCCTAGAAGTTTAATAGTGCATTTTACTCGCCATTTCATGCGCTTTGAGATGCCGCTTAGCCCAATAAGCTATCTGAAATAGGAGCGATGTAACTTGAACAAATGTGATAGAATTTCGCTGAATTCTTTAATTAACCATAATATGAAATGACCTAATCGGGTCTCTGTTTGCCCTACCCTAGAAGTTTAATAGAGCATTTTACTCGTCATTTCATGCGCTTTGAGATGCCGCTTAGCCCAATAGCTATCTGAAATAGGAGCGACGTAAATTAAACAAATGTGATAGAACTTCGCTGAATTCTTATATTAACCATAATATAAAATGATCTAATCGGGTCTCTGATTGCCCTACCCTAGAAGTTTAATAGTGCATTTTACTCACCATTCCACGCGCTTTAAGTTGCCGCCTAGCCCAGTACGCTATCTGAAATAGGAGCTACGTAAGTTGAACAAATGTCACAGAATTACGCTGAATTCTTATATTAACCGTAATATAAAATGATCTAATCGGGTCTCTGTTTGCCTTATCCTAGAAGTTTAATAGTGCATTTTACTCGTCAATTCATGCGCTTTGCGATGCCGCTTAGCCCAATAAGCTATCTGAAATAGGAGCGACGTAAATTGAACAAATGTGATAGAATTTCGCTGAATTCTTATATTAACCAAAATATAAAATGATCTAATCGGGTCTCTGATTGCCCTATCATAGAAGTTTAACAGTGCATTTTACTCGCCATTCCACGCGCTTTAAGTTGCCGCCTAGCCCAGCACGCTATCTGAAATAGGAGCTACGTAAGTTGAACAAATGTCACAGAATTACGCTGAATTCTTATATTAACCGTAATATAAAATGATCTAACCGGGTCTCTGTTTGCCTTATCCTAGATGTTTAATAGTGCATTTTACTCGCCATTTCTTGCGCTTTGAGATGCCGCTTAGCCCAGTACGCTATCTGAAATAGGAGCGATGTAAATTGAACAAATGTGATAGAATTTCGATGAATTCATTTATTAACCAAAATATAAAATAATCTAATCGGGTCTCTGATTGCCCTACCCTAGAAGTTTAATAGTGCATTTTACTCGCGATTTCATGCGCTTTGAGATACCGCTTAGCCCAATACGCTATCTGAAATAGGAGCGACGTAAATTGAACAAATGTGATAGAATTTCGCTGAATTCTTAAATTAACCATAATATAAAATGATCTAATGGGGTCTCTGTTTGCCTACCCTAGAAGTTTAATAGTGCATTTTACTCGCCATTTCTTGCGCTTTGAGATGCCGCTTAGCACAAGTCGCTATCTGAAATAGGAGCGATGTAAATTGAACAAATGTGATAGAATTTCGCTGAATTCTTATATTAACCTTAATGTAAAAGGATCTAATCGGGTCTTTGTTCGCCCTACCCAAGAAATTTAATAGTGCATTTCACTCGTCAATTCATGCGCTTTGCGATGCCGCTTAGCCCAATACGCTATCTGAAATTGGAGCGACGTATATTGAACAAATGTGATAGAATTTCGCTGAATTCTTATATTAACCAAAATATAAAATGATCTAATCGGGTCTCTGATTGCCCTATCATAGAAGTTTAATAGTGCATTTTACTCGCCATTCCACGCGCTTTAAGATGCCGCCTAGCCCAGTACGCTATCTGAAATAGGAGCTACGTAAGATGAACGAATGTGACAGAATTACGCTGATTTCTTATATTAACCGTAATATAAAATGATCTAATCGGGTCTCTGTTTGCCTTATCCTAGAAGTTTAATAGTACATTTTACTCGCCATTTCATGCGCTTTGAGATGCCGCTTAGCCCAATACGCTATCTGAAATAGGAGCGACGTAAATTGAACAAATGTAATAGAATTTCGCTGAATTCTTATATTAACCAAAATATAAAATGATCTAATCCGGTCTCTGTTTGCCCTACCCTAGAAGTTGAATAGTGCATTGTACGAGCCATTTCTTGCGCTTTGAGATGCAGCTTAGCCCAATACGCTATCTGAAATAGGAGCGACGTAAATTGAACAAATGTGATAGAATTTCGCTGAATTCTTATTTTAACCTTAATGTAAAATGATCTAATCGGGTCTTTGTTCGCCCTACCCTAGAAGTTTAATAGTGCATTGCACTCGTCATTTCATGCGCTTTGAGTTGCCGCTTAGCCCAATAAGCTATCTGAAATAGGAGCGACGTAAATTGAACAAATGTGATAGAACTTCGCTGAATTCTTATATTAACCGTAATATAAAATGATCTCATCGGGTCTCTGATTGCCCCACCCTAGAAGTTTAATAGTGCATTTCACTCGTCATTTCATGCGCTTTGAGTTGCCGCTTAGCCAATAAGCTATCTGAAATAGGAGCGACGTAAATTGAACAAATGTGATAGAATTTCGCTGAATTCTTAAATTAACCATAATATGAAATGACCTAATCGGGTCTCTGTTTGCCCTACCCTAGAAGTTTAATAGAGCATTTTACTCGTCATTTCATGCGCTTTGATGATGCCGCCTAGCCCAGTACGCTATCTGAAATAGGAGCGACGTAAATTGAAGAAATGTTATAGAATTTCGCTGAATTCTTTTATTTACCATAATGTTAAATGATCTAATCGGGTCTCTGTTCGCCCTAGCGTAGAAGCTTAATAGTGCATTTTATTCGTCATTTCATGCGCTTTGAGATGCCGCTTAGCCCAATACGCTATCTGAAATAGGAGCGACGCAAATTGAACAAATGCGATAGAATATCGCTGAATTCTTATATTAACCATAATATAAAATGATGTAATCGGGTCTCTGTTCGCCCTACCCAAGAAGTTTAATAGTGCATTTCTCTCGTCATTTCATGCGCTTTGAGATGCCGCTTAGCCCAATAGCTATCTGAAATAGGAGCGACGTAAATTAAACAAATGTGATAGAACTTCGCTGAATTCTTATATTAACCATAATATAAAATGATCTAATCGGGTCTCTGATTGCCCTACCCTAGAAGTTTAATAGTGCATTTTACTCACCATTCCACGCGCTTTAAGTTGCCGCCTAGCCCAGTACGCTATCTGAAATAGGAGCTACGTAAGTTGAACAAATGTCACAGAATTACGCCTGAATTCTTATATTAACCGTAATATAAAATGATCTAATCGGGTCTCTGTTTGCCTTATCCTAGAAGTTTAATAGTGCATTTCACTCGTCAATTCATGCGCTTTGCGATGCCGCTTAGCCCAATAAGCTATCTGAAATTGGAGCGACGTATATTGAACAAATGTGATAGAATTTCGCTGATTCTTATATTAACCAAAATATAAAATGATCTAATCGGGTCTCTGATTGCCCTATCATAGAAGTTTAATAGTGCATTTTACTCGCCATTCCAACGCGCTTTAAGATGCCGCCTAGCCCAGTACGCTATCTGAAATAGGAGCTACGTAAGATGAACGAATGTGACAGAATTACGCTGATTTCTTTTATTAACCGTAATATAAAATGATCTAACCGGGTCTCTGTTTGCCTTATCCTAGATGTTTAATAGTGCATTTTACTCGCCATTTCTTGCGCTTTGAGATGCCGCTTAGCCCAGTACGCTATCTGAAATAGGAGCGATGTAAATTGAACAAATGTGATAGAATTTCGATGAATTCATTTATTAACCAAAATATAAAATGATCTAATCGGGTCTCTGATTGCCCTACCCTAGAAGTTTAATAGTGCATTTTACTCGCCATTTCATGCGCTTTGAGATACCGCTTAGCCCAATACGCTATCTGAAATAGGAGCGACGTAAATTGAACAAATGTGATAGAATTTCGCTGAATTCTTATATTAACCAAAATATAAAATGATCTAATCCGGTCTCTGTTTGCCCTACCCTAGAATGTTTAATAGTGCATTTTACGAGCCATTTCTTGCGCTTTGAGATGCAGCTTAGCCCAATACGCTATCTGAAATAGGAGCGACGTAAATTGAACAAATGTGATAGAATTTCGCTGAATTCTTGTTTTAACCTTAATGTAAAATGATCTAATCGGGTCTTTGTTCGCCCTACCCTAGAAGTTTAACAGTGCATTTCACTCGTCTTTCATGCGCTCTGAGTTGCCGCTTAGCCCAATAAGCTATCTGAAATAGGAGCGACGTAAATTGAACAAATGTGATAGAACTTCGCTGAATTCTTATATTAACCGTAATATAAAATGGTCTGATCAGGTCTCTGCTTGCCCCACCCTAGAAGTTTAATAGTGCATTTTACTCGCGCTTTCGTGCGCATTGAGATGCCGCTTAGCCCAATACGCTATCTGCAATAGGAGCGACGTAAGTTGAACAAATGTGATAGAATTACGCTGAATTCTTATATTAACCGTAATATAAAATGATCTAATCGGGACTCTGTTTGCCTTACCCTAGAAGTTTAATAGTACATTGAACAAATGTGATAGAATTTTGCTGAATTCTTATATTAACCGTAATATAAAATGGTCTAATCGGGTCTCCGTTTGCCTTATCCTAGAAGTTTAACAGTGCATTTTATTCGCCATTTCATGTGCATTGTGATGCCGCTTTGCCCAATACACTATCTCAAATAGGAGCGATGTAAATTGAACAAATGTGATAGAATTTCGCTGAATTCTTAAATTAACCATAATATAAAATGATCTAATCAGGTCTCTGTTTGCACTACCCTGGAAATTTAACAGTGCATTTTACTCGCCATTCCACGCGCTTTAAGATGCCGCCTAGCCCAGTACGCTGCCTGAAATAGGAGCGACGTAAATTGCACAAATGTGATAGAATTTCGCTGCATTCTTGTATTAACCAAAATATAAAATGATCTAATCGGGTCTCTGTTTGCCCTACCCAAGAAATTTGATAGTGCATTTTACTCGCCACATCATGCGCTTTGAGATGCCGCTTAGCCGAATACGCTATCTGAAATGGGAGCGACGTAAATTGAACATATGTGATAGAATTTCCCTAAATTCTTATATTAACCTTAATGTAAAATGATCTAATCGGGTCTCTGTTCGCCCTACCATAGAAGTCTCATAGTGCATTTCACTCGTCATGTCATGCGCTTTGAGATGCCGCTTAGCCCATGACGCTATCTGTAATAGGAGCGACGTAAATTGAACAAATGTGATAGAATTTCCCTGAATTCTTATATTAACCTTAATGTAAAATGATCTAATCGGGTCTCTGTTCGCCCTACCATAGAAGACTAATAGTGCATTTCACTCGTCATTTCATGCGCTTTGAGATGCCGCTTAGCGCAATAAGCTATCTGCAATAGGAGCGACGTAAGTTGAACAAATGTGATAGAATTACGTTGAATTCTTATATTAACCGTAATATAAAATGATCTAATCGGGTCCCTGTTTGTCTTATCCTAGAAGTTTAATAGTGAATTTTACTCGCCATTCCACGCGCTTTAAGATGCCGCCTAGCCCAGTACGCTGTCTGAAATAGGAGCGACGTAAATTGAACAAATGTGATAGAATTTCGCTGAATTCTTGTATTAACCGTAATATAAAATGGTCTAATCGGGTCTCCGTTTGCCTTATCCTAGAAGTTTAACAGTGCATTTTATTCGCCATTTCATGTGCATTGTGATGCCGCTTTGCCCAATACACTATCTCAGATAGGAGCGATGTAAATTGAACAAATGTGATAGAATTTCGCTGAATTCTTAAATTAACCATAATATAAAATGATCTAATCAGGTCTCTGTTTGCACTACCCTGGAAATTTAACAGTGCATTTTACTCGCCATTCCACGCGCTTTAAGATGCCGCCTAGCCCAGTACGCTGCCTGAAATAGGAGCGACGTAAATTGCACAAATGTGATAGAATTTCGCTGAATTCTTGTATTAACCAAAATATAAAATGATCTAATCGGGTCTCTGTTTGCCCTACCCAAGAAATTTGATAGTGCATTTTACTCGCCACATCATGCGCTTTGAGATGCCGCTTAGCCGAATACGCTATCTGAAATGGGAGCGACGTAAATTGAACATATGTGATAGAATTTCCCTAAATTCTTATATTAACCTTAATGTAAAATGATCTAATCGGGTCTCTGTTCGCCCTACCATAGAAGTCTCATAGTGCATTTCACTCGTCATTTCATGCGCTTTGAGATGCCGCTTAGCCCATGACGCTATCTGTAATAGGAGCGACGTAAATTGAACAAATGTGATACAATTTCGCTGAATTCTTATATTAACCAAAATATAAAATGATTTAATCAGGTCTCTGATTGCCCTATCATAGAAGTTTAATAGTGCATTTTACTCGCGATTCCACGCGCTTTATGATGCCGCCTAGCCCAGTACGCTATCTGAAATAGGAGCGATGTAAATTTAACAAATGTGATAGAATTTCGCTGAAATCTTTTATTAACCGTAATGTAAAATGATTTAATCAGCTCTCTGTTCGCCCTAGCCTAGAAGTTTAATAGTGCATTTTATTCGACATTTCATGCGCTTTGAGATTCGCTTAGCCCAATACGCTATCTGATATAGGAGCGACGTAAATTGAACAAATGTGATAGAATTTCCCTGAATTCTTATATTAACCTTAATGTAAAATGATCTAATCGGGTCTCTGTTCGCCCTACCATAGAAGACTAATAGTGCAATTCACTCGTCATTTCATGCGCTTTGAGATGCCGCTTAGCCCAATAAGCTATCTGCAATAGGAGCGACGTAAGTTGAACAAATGTGATAGAATTACGTTGAATTCTTATATTAACCGTAATATAAAATGATCTAATCGGGTCCCTGTTTGTCTTATCGTAGAAGTTTAATAGTGAATTTTACTCGCCATTCCACGCGCTTTAAGATGCCGCCTAGCCCAGTACGCTGTCTGAAATAGGAGCGACGTAAATTGAACAAATGTGATAGAATTTCGCTGAATTCTTGTATTAACCAAAATATAAAATGATCTCATCGGGTCTCTGATTGCCCTATCATAGAAGTTTAATAGTGGATTTCACTCGCCACTCCACGCACTTTAAGATGCCGCATAGCCCGGTACGCTATCTGAAATAGGAAGGACGTAAATTGAACAAATGTGATGGAATTTTGCTGAATTCTTAAATGAACCATAATATAAAATGATCTAATCGGGTCTCTGTGTGCACTACCCTGGAAATTTAACAATGCATTTGACTCGCCATTTCATGCGCTTCGAGATGCCGCTTAGCCCAATACGCTATGTGAAACAGGAGCGACGTAAATTGAACAAATGTGATAGAATTTCCCTGAATTCTTATATTAACCTTAATGTAAAATGATCTAATCGGGTCTCTGTTTGCCCTACCCTAGAAGTTTATTAGTGCATTTTACTCGCCATTTCTTTCGCCTTGAGGTGCCGCTTATCCCAATACGCTATCTGAAATATGAGTGACGTAAATTAAACAAATGTGATAGAATTTCGCTGAATTCTTGTATTAATCTTAATGAAAAATGATCTAATCGGGTCTCTGTTCGCCCTACCCCAGAAGTTTAATAGTGCATTTCACTCGCCATTCCACGCGCTTTAAGATGCCGCCTAGCCCATTACGCTATCTGAAATAGGAACGACGTAAATTGAACAAATGTGATAGGATTTTCCTGAATTCTTATATTAACCTTAATCTAAAATGATCTAATCGGGTCTCTGTTCGCCCTACCATAGAAGTCTCATAGTGCATTTCACTCGTCATTGCATGCGCTTTGAGATGCCGCTTAGCCCATGACGCTATCTGAAATAGGAGCGACGTAAATTGAACAAATGTGATACAATTTCGCTGAATTCTTGTATTAACCAAAATATAAAATGACCTAATCGGGTCTCTGTTTGCCCTATCATCGAAGTTTAATAGTGCATTTCACTCGTAATCTCATGGGCTTTGAGATGCCCCTTACCCCAATAAGCTATCTGAAATAGGAGCGACGTAAATTGAACAAATGTGATAGAATTTCCCTGAATTCTTATATTAACCATAATATAAAATGATCTAATCGGGTCTCTGTTTGCACTACCCTGGAAATTTAACAGTGCATTTTACTCGCCATTCCACGCGCTTTAAGATGCCGCCTAGCCCAGTACGCTGCCTGAAATAGGAGCGACGTAAATTGCACAAATGTGATAGAATTTCGCTGAATCTTGTATTAACCAAAATATAAAATGATCTAATCGGGTCTCTGATTGCCCTATCATAGAAGTTTAATAGTGCATTTCACTCGCCATTCCACGCGCTTTAAGATGCCGCCTAGCCCATTACGCTATCTGAAATAGGAACGACGTAAATTGAACAAATGTGATAGAATTTTGCTGAATTCTTAAATTAACCATAATATAAAATGATCTAATCGTATCTCTGTTTGCACTACCCTGGAAATTTAACAGTGCATTTTACTCGCCATTTCATGCGCTTCGAGATGCCGCTTAGCCCAATACGCTATCTGAAACAGGAGCGACGTAAATTGGAACAAATGTGATAGAATTTCGCTGAATTCTTTTATTAACCATAATGAAAATGATCTAATCAGGTCTCTGTTCGCCCTAGCCTAGAAGTTTAATAGTGCATTTTATTCGCCATTTCATGCGCTTTGAGATGCCGCTTAGCCCAATACGCAATCTGCAATAGGAGCGACGTAAATTGAACAAATGTGATAGAATTTCGCTGAATTCATAAATTAACCATAATATGAAATGATCTAATCGGGACTCTGTTTGCCCTACCCTAGAAGTTTAATAGTGCATCTTACTCGCCAATTCTTGCGCTTTGAGATGCCGCTTAGCCCAATACGCTATCTGAAATATCAGCGACGTAAATTGAACAAATGTGAGAGAATTTCGCTGAATTCTTTTATTAACCATAATGTAAAATGATCTAATCAGGTCTCTGTTCGCCCTAGCCTAGAAGTTTAGTAGTGCGTTTTATTCGCCATTTCATGCGCTTTGAGATGCCGCTTAGCCCAATACGCTATCTGTAATAGGAGCGACGTAAATTGAACAAATGTGATAGAATTTCCCTGAAATCTTATAGTAAACAAAATATAAAATGTTCTAATCGGGACTCTGATTGCCCTATCATAGAAGTTTAGTAGTGCATTTTACTGGCCCTTCCACGCGCTTTAAGATGCCGCCTAGCGCAGTACGCTATCTGAAATAGGAGCGACGTTAGTTGAACAAATGTGATAGAATTACGCTGAATTCTTATATTAACCGTAATATAAAATGATCTATTCGAGTCCCTGTTCGCCCTACCCTAGAAGTTTAATAGTGCATTTCACTCGTCATTCCATGCGCTTTGAGATGCCGCTTAGCCCAATACGCTATCTGAAATAGGAGCGACGTAAATTGAACGAATGAGATAGAATTCCGCTGAATTCTTATATTAACCAAAATATAAAATGATCAAATCTGGTCTCTGATTGCCCTATCATAGAAGTTTAATAGTGCATTTTACTCGCTGTTCCACGCGCTTTAAGTTGCCGCCTAGCCCAGCACGCTATCTGAAATAGGAGCTACGTAAGTTGAACAAATGTGACAGAATTACGCTGAATTCGTATATTAACCGTAATATAAAATGATCTAATCGTGTCTCTGTTTGCCTTATCCTAGAAGTTTAATAGTGCATTTTACTCGCCATTTCATGCGCTTTGAGATGCCGCTTAGCCCAATACGCTATCTGTAATAGGAGCGACGTAAATTGAACAAATGTGATAGAATTTCGCTGAATTCTTATATTAACCAAAATATAAAATGATCTAATCGGGTCTCTATGTGCCCTACCCTAGAAGTTTAATAGTGCATTTTACTCGCCATTCTTGCGCTTTGAGATGCCGCTTAGCCCAAAACGCTATCTGAAATAGGAGCGACGTAAATTGAACAAATGTGATAGAATTTCCCTGAAATGTTATAGTAAACAAAATATAAAATGATCTAATCGGGACTCTGATTGCCCTATCATAGAAGTTTAGTAGTGCATTTTACTCGCCCTTCCGCGCGCTTCAAGATGCCGCCTAGCACAGTACGCTATCTGAAATAGGAGCGACGTTAGTTGAACAAATGTGATAGAATTTCCCTGAATTCTTATATTAACCTTAATGAAAAATGATCTAATCGGGTCTTTGTTCGCCCTACCCTAGAAGTTTAATAGTGCATTTTACTCGCCATTCCACACGCTTTAAGATGCCGCCTAGCCCAGTATGCTATCTGAAATAGGAACGACGTAAATTGAACAAATGTGATAGAATTTTGCTGAATTCTTATATTAACCATAATATAAAATGATCTAATCGGGTCTCTGATTGCCCTACCCTAGAAGTTTAATAGTGCAATTTTACTCGCCATTTCATGCGCTTTGAGATGCCCTTAGCCCAATACGCTATCTGAAATAGGAGCGACGTAAATTGAACAAATGTGATAGAATTTCCCTGACATCTCATATTAAACAAAATATAAAATGATCTAATCGGGACTCTGATTGCCCTATCATAGAAGTTTAGTAGTGCATTTTACTCGCCCTTCCACGCACTTTAAGATGCCGCCTAGCCCAGTACACTATCTGGGAGCGACGTATGTTGAACAAATGTGATAGAATTTCCCTGACTTCTTATATTAACCTTAATGTAAAATGATCTAATCGGGTCTTTGTTCGCCCTACCCAAGAAATTTAATAGTGCATTTTACTCGCCATTTCATGCGCTTTGAGATGCCGCTTAGCCCAATACGCTATCTGAAGTGGGAGCGACGTAAATTGAAAAAATGTGATAGAATCTCCCTGAATTCTTATATTAACCTTAATGTAAAATGATCTAATCGGGTCTCTGTTCGCCCTACCATAGAAGACTTATAGTGCATTTCACTCGTCATTTCATGCGCTTTGAGATGCCGCTTATCCCAATAGGCTATCTGAAATAGGAGCGACGTAAATTGAACAAATGTGATAGAATTTCCCTGAATACTTATATTAACATTAATGTAAAATGATCTAATCGACTCTCTGTTTGCCCTATCATAGAAGTTTAATAGTGCATTTTACTCGCCATTCCACGCGCTTTAAGATGCCGTCTAGCCAAGTACGCTATCTGAAATAGGAGCGACGTAAATTGAACAAATGTGATAGAATTTTGCTGAATTCTTAAATTAACCATAATATAAAATGATCTAATCGGGTCTCTGTTTGCCCTACCCAAGAAATTTAATAGTGCATTTTACTCGCCATTTCATGCGCTTTGAGATGCCGCTTAGCCCAATACGCTATCTGAAATGGGAGCGACGTAAATTGAACAAATGTGATAGAATATCGCTGAATTCATAAATTAACCATAATATGAAATGATCTAACCGGGTCTCTGTTTGCCCTACCCTAGATGTTTAATAGTGCATTTTACTCGTCATTTCTTGCGCTTTGAGATGCCGCTTAGCCCAATACGCTATCTGAAATATCAGCGACGTAAATTGAACAAATGTGAGAGAATTTCGCTGAATTCTTTTATTAACCATAATGTAAAATGATCTAATCAGGTCTCTGTTCGCCCTAGCCTAGTACTTTAATAGTGCATTTTATTCGCCATTTCATGCGCTTTGAGATGCCGCTTAGCCCAATACGCTATCTGAAATAGGAGCGACGTAAATTGAACAAATGTGATAGAATTTCCCTGAAATCTTATAGTAAACAAAATATAAAATGATCTAATCGGGACTCTGATTGCCGTATCATAGAAGTTTAGTAGTGCATTTTACTCGCCCTTCCACGCGCTTCAAGATGCCGCCTAGCGCAGTACGCTATCTGAAATAGGAGCGACGTTAGTTGAACAAATGTGATAGAATTACGCTGAATTCTTATATTAACCGTAATATAAAATGATCTATTCGAGTCCCTGTTCGCCATACCCTAGAAGTTTAATAGTGCATTTCACTCGTCACTCCATGCGCTTTGAGATGCCGCTTATCCCAATACGCTATCTGAAATAGGAGCGACGTAAATTGAACAAATGAGATAGAATTTCGCTGAATTCTTATGTTAACCAAAATATAAAATGATCAAATCTGGTCTCTGATTGCCCTATCATAGAAGTTTAATAGTGCATTTTACTCGCCGTTCCACGCGCTTTAAGTTGCCGCCTAGCCCAGCACGCTATCTGAAATAGGAGCTACGTAAGTTGAACAAATGTGACAGAATTACGCTGAATTCGTATATTAACCGTAATATAAAATGATCTAATCGTGTCTCTGTTTGCCTCATCCTAGAAGTTTAATAGTGCATTTTACTCGCCATTTCATGCGCTTTGAGATGCCCCTTAGCCCAATAAGCTATCTGAAATAGGAACGATGTAAATTGAACAAATGTGATAGAATTTCGCTGAATTCTTAAATTAACCATAATATGAAATGACCTAATCGGGTCTCTGTTTGCCCTACCCTAGAAGTTTAATAGTGAATTTTACTCGCCATTTCTTGCGCTTTGAGATGCCGCTTAGCCCAATACGCTATCTGAAATATTAGCGACGTAAATTGAACAAATGTGAGAGAATCTCGCTGAATTCTTATATTAACCTTAATGAAAAATGATCTAATCGGGTCTCAGTTCGCCCTACCCTAGAAGATTAATAGTGCATTTCACTCGTCATTTCATGCGCTTTGAGATGCCGCTTAGCCCAATTAGCTATCTGAAATAGGAGCGACGTAAATTGAACAAATGTGATAGAATTTCGCTGAATTCTTATATTACCCAAAATATAAAATGATCTAATCGGGACTCTGATTGCCGTATCATAGAAGTTTAGTAGTGCATTTTACTGGCCGTTCCACGCGCTTTAAGATGCCGCCTAGGCAAGTACACTATCTGAAATAGGAGCGACGCATGTTGAACAAATGTGATAGAATTACGCTGAATTCTTATATTAACCGTAATATAAAATGATCTAATCGGGTCTCTGTTTCCCTTACCCTAGAAGTTTAATAGTGCATTTTACTCGCCATTTCATTCGCTTTGAGATGCCGCTTAGCCCAATGCGCTATCTGAAATAGGAACGACGTAAATTGAACAAATGTGATAGAATTTTGCTGAATTCTTAAATTAACCATAATATAAAATGATCTAATCGGGTCTCTGATTGCCCTACCCTGGAAGTTTAATAGTGCATGTTACTCGCCATTCCACGCGCTTTAAGATGCCGCCTAGCCCAGTATGCTATCTGAAATAGGAACGACGTAAATTGAACAAATGTGATAGAATTTTGCTGAATTCTTAAATTAACCATTATATAAAATGATCTAATCTGGTCTCTGATTGCCCTACCCTAGAAGTTTAATAGTGCATTTTACGAGCCATTTCTTGCGCTTTGAGATGCAGCTTAGCCCAATACGCTATCCGAAATAGGAGCGACGTAAATTGAACAAATGTGATAGAATTTCGCTGAATTCTTATATTAACCAAAATATAAAATGATCTAATCGGGTCTCTGTTCGCCATGCCCTAGAAGTTTAATAGTGCATTTTACTCGCCATTTCATGCGCTTTGAGATGCCGCTTAGCCCAAAACGCTATCTGAAATAGGAGCGACGTAAAATGAACAAATGTGATAGGATTTCGCCGTATTCTTAAATTAACCATAATATAAAATGATCTAATCGGGTCTCTATGTGCCCAACCCTAGAAGCTTAATAGTGCATTTTACTCGCCATTTCTTGCGCTTTGAGATGCCGCTTAGCCCAATACGCTATCTGAAATAGGAGCGACGTAAATTGAACAAATGTGATAGAATTTCCCTGAAATGTTATAGTAAACAAAATATAAAATGATCTATTCGGAACTCTGATTGCCCTATCATAGAAGTTTAGTAGTGCATTTTACTCGCCGTTCCACGCGCTTTAAGATGCCGCCTAGCGCAGTACGCTATCTGAAATAGGAGCGACGTTAGTTGAACAAATGTGATAGAATTACGCTGAATTCTTATATTAACCGTAATATAAAATGATCTATTCGAGTCCCTGTTCGCCCTACCCTAGAAGTTTAATAGTGCATTTCAGTCGTCATTCCATGCGCTTTGAGATGCCGCTTAGCCCAATACGCTATCTGAAATAGGAGCGACGTAAATTGAACGAATGAGATAGAATTTCGCTGAATTCTTATATTAACCAAAATATAAAATGATCAAATCTGGTCTCTGATTGCCCTATCATAGAAGTTTAATAGTGCATTTTACTCGCTGTTCCACGCGCTTTAAGTTGCCGCCTAGCCCAGCACGCTATCTGAAATAGGAGCTACGTAAGTTGAACAAATGTGACAGAATTACGCTGAATTCGTATATTAACCGTAATATAAAATGATCTAATCGTGTCTCTGTTTGCCTTATCCTAGAAGTTTAATAGTGCATTTTACTCGCCATTTCATGCGCTTTGAGATGCCGCTTAGCCCAATACGCTATCTGTAATAGGAGCGACGTAAATTGAACAAATGTGATAGAATTTCGCTGAATTCTTATATTAACCAAAATATAAAATGATCTAATCGGGTCTCTATGTGCCCTACCCTAGAAGTTTAATAGTGCATTTTACTCGCCATTTCTTGCGCTTTGAGATGCCGCTTAGCCCAAAACGCTATCTGAAATAGGAGCGACGTAAATTGAACAAATGTGATAGAATTTCCCTGAAATGTTATAGTAAACAAAATATAAAATGATCTAATCGGGACTCTGATTGCCCTATCATAGAAGTTTAGTAGTGCATTTTACTCGCCCTTCCGCGCGCTTCAAGATGCCGCCTAGCACAGTACGCTAGCTGATATAGGAGCGACGTTAGTTGAACAAATGTGATAGAATTTCCCTGAATTCTTATATTAACCTTAATGAAAAATGATCTAATCGGGTCTTTGTTCGCCCTACCCTAGAAGTTTAATAGTGCATTTTACTCGCCATTCCACACGCTTTAAGATGCCGCCTAGCCCAGTATGCTATCTGAAATAGGAACGACGTAAATTGAACAAATGTGATAGAATTTTGCTGAATTCTTATATTAACCATAATATAAAATGATCTAATCGGGTCTCTGATTGCCCTACCCTAGAAGTTTAATAGTGCATTTTACTCGCCATTTCATGCGCTTTGAGATGCCCCTTAGCCCAATACGCTATCTGAAATAGGAGCGACGTAAATTGAACAAATGTGATAGAATTTCCCTGACATCTTATATTAAACAAAATATAAAATGATCTAAACGGGACTCTGATTGCCCTATCATAGAAGTTTAGTAGTGCATTTTACTCGCCCTTCCACGCACTTTAAGATGCCGCCTAGCCCAGTACACTATCTGAAATAGGAGCGACGTATGTTGAACAAATGTGATAGAATTTCCCTGACTTCTTATATTAACCTTAATGTAAAATGATCTAATCGGGTCTTTGTTCGCCCTACCCAAGAAATTTAATAGTGCATTTTACTCGCCATTTCATGCGCTTTGAGATGCCGCTTAGCCCAATACGCTATCTGAAGTGGGAGCGACGTAAATTGAAAAAATGTGATAGAATCTCCCTGAATTCTTATATTAACCTTAATGTAAAATGATCTAATCGGGTCTCTGTTCGCCCTACCATAGAAGACTTATAGTGCATTTCACTCGTCATTTCATGCGCTTTGAGATGCCGCTTATCCCAATAGGCTATCTGAAATAGGAGCGACGTAAATTGAACAAATGTGATAGAATTTCCCTGAATACTTATATTAACATTAATGTAAAATGATCTAATCGGCTCTCTGTTTGCCCTATCATAGAAGTTTAATAGTGCATTTTACTCGCCATACCACGCGCTTTAAGATGCCGTCTAGCCGAGTACGCTATCTGAAATAGGAGCGACGTAAATTGAACAAATGTGATAGAATTTTGCTGAATTCTTAAATTAACCATAATATAAAATGATCTAATCGGGTCTCTGTTTGCCCTACCCAAGAAATTTAATAGTGCATTTTACTCGCCATTTCATGCGCTTTGAGATGCCGCTTAGCCCAATACGCTATCTGAAATGGGAGCGACGTAAATTGAACAAATGTGATAGAATATCGCTGAATTCATAAATTAACCATAATATGAAATGATCTAACCGGGTCTCTGTTTGCCCTACCCTAGATGTTTAATAGTGCATTTTACTCGTCATTTCTTGCGCTTTGAGATGCCGCTTAGCCCAATACGCTATCTGAAATATCAGCGACGTAAATTGAACAAATGTGAGAGAATTTCGCTGAATTCTTTTATTAACCATAATGTAAAATGATCTAATCAGGTCTCTGTTCGCCCTAGCCTAGTACTTTAATAGTGCATTTTATTCGCCATTTCATGCGCTTTGAGATGCCGCTTAGCCCAATACGCTATCTGAAATAGGAGCGACGTAAATTGAACAAATGTGATAGAATTTCCCTGAAATCTTATAGTAAACAAAATATAAAATGATCTAATCGGGACTCTGATTGCCGTATCATAGAAGTTTAGTAGTGCATTTTACTCGCCCTTCCACGCGCTTCAAGATGCCGCCTAGCGCAGTACGCTATCTGAAATAGGAGCGACGTTAGTTGAACAAATGTGATAGAATTACGCTGAATTCTTATATTAACCGTAATATAAAATGATCTATTCGAGTCCCTGTTCGCCATACCCTAGAAGTTTAATAGTGCATTTCACTCGTCACTCCATGCGCTTTGAGATGCCGCTTAGCCCAATACGCTATCTGAAATAGGAGCGACGTAAATTGAACAAATGAGATAGAATTTCGCTGAATTCTTATGTTAACCAAAATATAAAATGATCAAATCTGGTCTCTGATTGCCCTATCATAGAAGTTTAATAGTGCATTTTACTCGCCGTTCCACGCGCTTTAAGTTGCCGCCTAGCCCAGCACGCTATCTGAAATAGGAGCTACGTAAGTTGAACAAATGTGACAGAATTACGCTGAATTCGTATATTAACCGTAATATAAAATGATCTAATCGTGTCTCTGTTTGCCTCATCCTAGAAGTTTAATAGTGCATTTTACTCGCCATTTCATGCGCTTTGAGATGCCCCTTAGCCCAATAAGCTATCTGAAATAGGAACGATGTAAATTGAACAAATGTGATAGAATTTCGCTGAATTCTTAAATTAACCATAATATGAAATGACCTAATCGGGTCTCTGTTTGCCCTACCCTAGAAGTTTAATAGTGAATTTTACTCGCCATTTCTTGCGCTTTGAGATGCCGCTTAGCCCAATACGCTATCTGAAATATTAGCGACGTAAATTGAACAAATGTGAGAGAATCTCGCTGAATTCTTATATTAACCTTAATGAAAAATGATCTAATCGGGTCTCAGTTCGCCCTACCCTAGAAGATTAATAGTGCATTTCACTCGTCATTTCATGCGCTTTGAGATGCCGCTTAGCCCAATTAGCTATCTGAAATAGGAGCGACGTAAATTGAACAAATGTGATAGAATTTCGCTGAATTCTTATATTACCCAAAATATAAAATGATCTAATCGGGACTCTGATTGCCGTATCATAGAAGTTTAGTAGTGCATTTTACTGGCCGTTCCACGCGCTTTAAGATGCCGCCTAGGCAAGTACACTATCTGAAATAGGAGCGACGCATGTTGAACAAATGTGATAGAATTACGCTGAATTCTTATATTAACCGTAATATAAAATGATCTAATCGGGTCTCTGTTTCCCTTACCCTAGAAGTTTAATAGTGCATTTTACTCGCCATTTCATTCGCTTTGAGATGCCGCTTAGCCCAATGCGCTATCTGAAATAGGAACGACGTAAATTGAACAAATGTGATAGAATTTTGCTGAATTCTTAAATTAACCATAATATAAAATGATCTAATCGGGTCTCTGATTGCCCTACCCTGGAAGTTTAATAGTGCATGTTACTCGCCATTCCACGCGCTTTAAGATGCCGCCTAGCCCAGTATGCTATCTGAAATAGGAACGACGTAAATTGAACAAATGTGACAGAATTTTGCTGAATTCTTAAATTAACCATAATATAAAATGATCTAATCTGGTCTCTGATTGCCCTACCCTAGAAGTTTAATAGTGCATTTTACGAGCCATTTCTTGCGCTTTGAGATGCAGCTTAGCCCAATACGCTATCCGAAATAGGAGCGACGTAAATTGAACAAATGTGATAGAATTTCGCTGAATTCTTATATTAACCAAAATATAAAATGATCTAATCGGGTCTCTGTTCGCCATGCCCTAGAAGTTTAATAGTGCATTTTACTCGCCATTTCATGCGCTTTGAGATGCCGCTTAGCCCAAAACGCTATCTGAAATAGGAGCGACGTAAAATGAACAAATGTGATAGGATTTCGCCGTATTCTTAAATTAACCATAATATAAAATGATCTAATCGGGTCTCTATGTGCCCAACCCTAGAAGCTTAATAGTGCATTTTACTCGCCATTTCTTGCGCTTTGAGATGCCGCTTAGCCCAATACGCTATCTGAAATAGGAGCGACGTAAATTGAACAAATGTGATAGAATTTCCCTGAAATGTTATAGTAAACAAAATATAAAATGATCAAATCTGGTCTCTGATTGCCCTATCATAGAAGTTTAATAGTGCATTTTACTCGCTGTTCCACGCGCTTTAAGTTGCCGCCTAGCCCAGCACGCTATCTGAAATAGGAGCTACGTAAGTTGAACAAATGTGACAGAATTACGCTGAATTCGTATATTAACCGTAATATAAAATGATCTAATCGTGTCTCTGTTTGCCTTATCCTAGAAGTTTAATAGTGCATTTTACTCGCCATTTCATGCGCTTTGAGATGCCGCTTAGCCCAATACGCTATCTGTAATAGGAGCGACGTAAATTGAACAAATGTGATAGAATTTCGCTGAATTCTTATATTAACCAAAATATAAAATGATCTAATCGGGTCTCTATGTGCCCTACCCTAGAAGTTTAATAGTGCATTTTACTCGCCATTTCTTGCGCTTTGAGATGCCGCTTAGCCCAAAACGCTATCTGAAATAGGAGCGACGTAAATTGAACAAATGTGATAGAATTTCCCTGAAATGTTATAGTAAACAAAATATAAAATGATCTAATCGGGACTCTGATTGCCCTATCATAGAAGTTTAGTAGTGCATTTTACTCGCCCTTCCGCGCGCTTCAAGATGCCGCCTAGCACAGTACGCTAGCTGATATAGGAGCGACGTTAGTTGAACAAATGTGATAGAATTTCCCTGAATTCTTATATTAACCTTAATGAAAAATGATCTAATCGGGTCTTTGTTCGCCCTACCCTAGAAGTTTAATAGTGCATTTTACTCGCCTTCCACACGCTTTAAGATGCCGCCTAGCCCAGTATGCTATCTGAAATAGGAACGACGTAAATTGAACAAATGTGATAGAATTTTGCTGAATTCTTATATTAACCATAATATAAAATGATCTAATCGGGTCTCTGATTGCCCTACCCTAGAAGTTTAATAGTGCATTTTACTCGCCATTTCATGCGCTTTGAGATGCCGCTTAGCCCAATACGCTATCTGAAATAGGAGCGACGTAAATTGAACAAATGTGATAGAATTTCCCTGACATCTTATATTAAACAAAATATAAAATGATCTAAACGGGACTCTGATTGCCCTATCATAGAAGTTTAGTAGTGCATTTTACTCGCCCTTCCACGCACTTTAAGATGCCGCCTAGCCCAGTACACTATCTGAAATAGGAGCGACGTATGTTGAACAAATGTGATAGAATTTCCCTGACTTCTTATATTAACCTTAATGTAAAATGATCTAATCGGGTCTTTGTTCGCCCTACCCAAGAAATTTAATAGTGCATTTTACTCGCCATTTCATGCGCTTTGAGATGCCGCTTAGCCCAATACGCTATCTGAAGTGGGAGCGACGTAAATTGAAAAAATGTGATAGAATCTCCCTGAATTCTTATATTAACCTTAATGTAAAATGATCTAATCGGGTCTCTGTTCGCCCTACCATAGAAGACTTATAGTGCATTTCACTCGTCATTTCATGCGCTTTGAGATGCCGCTTAGCCCAATACGCTATCTGAAATAGGAGCGACGTAAATTGAACAAATGTGATAGAATTTCCCTGAAATCTTATAGTAAACAAAATATAAAATGATCTAATCGGGACTCTGATTGCCGTATCATAGAAGTTTAGTAGTGCATTTTACTCGCCCTTCCACGCGCTTCAAGATGCCGCCTAGCGCAGTACGCTATCTGAAATAGGAGCGACGTTAGTTGAACAAATGTGATAGAATTACGCTGAATTCTTATATTAACCGTAATATAAAATGATCTATTCGAGTCCCTGTTCGCCATACCCTAGAAGTTTAATAGTGCATTTCACTCGTCACTCCATGCGCTTTGAGATGCCGCTTAGCCCAATACGCTATCTGAAATAGGAGCGACGTAAATTGAACAAATGAGATAGAATTTCGCTGAATTCTTATGTTAACCAAAATATAAAATGATCAAATCTGGTCTCTGATTGCCCTATCATAGAAGTTTAATAGTGCATTTTACTCGCCGTTCCACGCGCTTTAAGTTGCCGCCTAGCCCAGCACGCTATCTGAAATAGGAGCTACGTAAGTTGAACAAATGTGATAGAATTACGCTGAATTCTTATATTAACCGTAATATAAAATGATCTAATCGGGTCTCTGTTTCCCTTACCCTAGAAGTTTAATAGTGCATTTTACTCGCCATTTCATTCGCTTTGAGATGCCGCTTAGCCCAATGCGCTATCTGAAATAGGAACGACGTAAATTGAACAAATGTGATAGAATTTTGCTGAATTCTTAAATTAACCATAATATAAAATGATCTAATCGGGTCTCTGATTGCCCTACCCTGGAAGTTTAATAGTGCATGTTACTCGCCATTCCACGCGCTTTAAGATGCCGCCTAGCCCAGTATGCTATCTGAAATAGGAACGACGTAAATTGAACAAATGTGACAGAATTTTGCTGAATTCTTAAATTAACCATAATATAAAATGATCTAATCTGGTCTCTGATTGCCCTACCCTAGAAGTTTAATAGTGCATTTTACGAGCCATTTCTTGCGCTTTGAGATGCAGCTTAGCCCAATACGCTATCCGAAATAGGAGCGACGTAAATTGAACAAATGTGATAGAATTTCGCTGAATTCTTATATTAACCAAAATATAAAATGATCTAATCGGGTCTCTGTTCGCCATGCCCTAGAAGTTTAATAGTGCATTTTACTCGCCATTTCATGCGCTTTGAGATGCCGCTTAGCCCAAAACGCTATCTGAAATAGGAGCGACGTAAAATGAACAAATGTGATAGGATTTCGCCGTATTCTTAAATTAACCATAATATAAAATGATCTAATCGGGTCTCTATGTGCCCAACCCTAGAAGCTTAATAGTGCATTTTACTCGCCATTTCTTGCGCTTTGAGATGCCGCTTAGCCCAATACGCTATCTGAAATAGGAGCGACGTAAATTGAACAAATGTGATAGAATTTCCCTGAAATGTTATAGTAAACAAAATATAAAATGATCTATTCGGAACTCTGATTGCCCTATCATAGAAGTTTAGTAGTGCATTTTACTCGCCGTTCCACGCGCTTTAAGATGCCGCCTAGCGCAGTACGCTATCTGAAATAGGAGCGACGTTAGTTGAACAAATGAGATAGAATTACGCTGAATTCTTATATTAACCGTAATATAAAATGATCTATTCGGGTCTCTGTTCGCCCTACCCTAGAAGTTTAATAGTGCATTTCACTCGCCATTCCATGCGCTTTGAGATGCCGCTTAGCCAAATACGCTATCTGAAATAGGAGCGACGTAAATTGAACAAATGTGATAGAATTTTGCTGAATTCTTAAATTAACCATAATATAAAATGATCTAATCGGGTCTCTGATTGCCCTACCCTGGAAGTTTAATAGTGCATGTTACTCGCCATTCCACGCGCTTTAAGATGCCGCCTAGCCCAGTATGCTATCTGAAATAGGAACGACGTAAATTGAACAAATGTGATAGAATTTTGCTGAATTCTTAAATTAACCATAATATAAAATGATCTAATCTGGTCTCTGATTGCCCTACCCTAGAAGTTTAATAGTGCATTTTACGAGCCATTTCTTGCGCTTTGAGATGCAGCTTAGCCCAATACGCTATCCGAAATAGGAGCGACGTAAATTGAACAAATGTGATAGAATTTCGCTGAATTCTTATATTAACCAAAATATAAAATGATCTAATCGGGTCTCTGTTCGCCATGCCCTAGAAGTTTAATAGTGCATTTTACTCGCCATTTCATGCGCTTTGAGATGCCGCTTAGCCCAAAACGCTATCTGAAATAGGAGCGACGTAAAATGAACAAATGTGATAGGATTTCGCCGAATTCTTAAATTAACCATAATATAAAATGATCTAATCGGGTCTCTATGTGCCCAACCCTAGAAACTTAATAGTGCATTTTACTCGCCGTTTCTTGCGCTTTGAGATGCCGCTTAGCCCAATACGCTATCTGAAATAGGAGCGACGTAAATTGAACAAATGTGATAGAATTTCCCTGAAATGTTATAGTAAACAAAATATAAAATGATCTATTCGGAACTCTGATTGCCCTATCATAGAAGTTTAGTAGTGCATTTTACTCGCCGTTCCACGCGCTTTAAGATGCCGCCTAGCGCAGTACGCTATCTGAAATAGGAGCGACGTTAGTTGAACAAATGAGATAGAATTACGCTGAAATCTTATATTAACCGTAATATAAAATGATCTATTCGGGTCTCTGTTCGCCCTACCCTAGAAGTTTAATAGTGCATTTCACTCGCCATTCCATGCGCTTTGAGATGCCGCTTAGCCAAATACGCTATCTGAAATAGGAGCGACGTAAATTGAACAAATGTGATAGAATTTCGCTGAATTCTTATATTAACCAAAATATAAAATGATCTAATCGGGTCTCTGATTGCCCTACCCTAGAAGTTTAATAGTGCATTTTACTCGCCATTTCATGCGCTTTGAGATGCCGCTTAGCCCAATACGCTATCTGAAATAGGAGCGACGTAAATTAAACAAATGTGATAGAATTTCGCTGAATTCTTATATTAACCATAATATAAAATGATCTAATCGGGTCTCTGATTGCCCTACCCTAGAAGTTTAATAGTGCATTTTACTCACCATTCCACGCGCTTTAAGATGCCGCCTATCCGAGTACGCTATCTGAAATAGGAGCGACGTAAATTGAACAAATGTGATAGAATTTCGCTGAATTCTGTAATTAACCATAATATGAAATGACCTACTCGGGTCTCTGTTCGCCCTACCCAAGAAGTTTAATAGTGCATTTTACTCGCCATTCCTCGCGCTTTAAGATGCCGCCTATCCGGGTACGCTATCTGAAATAGGAGCGACGTAAATTGAACAAATGTGATAGAATTTTTCTGAATTCTTAAAATAACCATAATATGAAATGACCTAATCGGGTCTCTGTTTGCCCTACCCTAGAAGTTTAATAGTGCATTTTACTCGCCATTTCTTGCGCTTTGAGATGCCGCTTAGCCCAATACGCTATCTGAAATATCAGCGACGTAAATTGAACAAATGTGAGAGAATTTCGCTGAATTCTTAAATTAACCATAATATAAAATGATCTAATGGGGTCTCTGTTTGCCCTACCCTAGAAGTTTAGTAGTGCATTTTACTCGCCATTTCTTGCGCTTTGAGATGCCGCTTAGCCCAATACGCTATCTGAAATAGGAGCGACGTAAATTGAACAAATGTGATAGAATTACGCTGAATTCTTATATTAACCGTAATATAAAATGATCTAATCGGGTCTCTGATTGCCCTATCATAGAAGATTAAGAGTGCATTTTGCTCGCCATTCCACGCGCTTTAAGATGCCGCCTAGCCCAGTACGCTATCTGAAATAGGAGTGACGTAAGTTGAACAAATGCGATAGAATCACGCTGAATTCTTATATTAACCGTAATATGAAATGGTCTAATCGGGTCTCCGTTTGCCTTATCCTAGAAGTTTAATAGTGCATTTTACTGGCCATTTCATGCGCATTGAGATGCCGCTTAGCCCAATACGCTATCTGAAATAGGAGCGATGTAAATTGAACAAATGTGATAGAATTTCGCTGAATTCTTAAATTAACCATAACATAAAATGATCTAATCAGGTCTCTGATTGCCCTATCATAGAAGTTTAATAGTGCATTTCACTCGCCATTCCATGCGCTTTGAGATGCCGCTTAGCCAAATACGCTATCTGAAATAGGAGCGACGTAAATTGAACAAATGTGATAGAATTTCGCTGGATTCTTATATTAACCAAAATATAAAATGATCTAATCGGGTCTCTGATTGCCCTACCCTAGAAGTTTAATAGTGCATTTTACTCGCCATTTCATGCGCTTTGAGATGCCGCTTAGCCCAATACGCTATCTGAAATAGGAGCGACGTAAATTAAACAAATGGGATAGAATTTCGCTGAATTCTTATATTAACCATAACATAAAATGATCTAATCGGGTCTCTGATTGCCCTACCCTAGATGTTTAATAGTGCATTTTACTCGTCATTTCTTGCGCTTTGAGATGCCGCTTAGCCCAATACGCTATCTGAAATATCAGCGACGTAAATTGAACAAATGTGAGAGAATTTCGCTGAATTCTTTTATTAACCATAATGTAAAATGATCTAATCAGGTCTCTGTTCGCCCTAGCCTAGTACTTTAATAGTGCATTTTATTCGCCATTTCATGCGCTTTGAGATGCCGCTTAGCCCAATACGCTATCTGAAATAGGAGCGACGTAAATTGAACAAATGTGATAGAATTTCCCTGAAATCTTATAGTAAACAAAATATAAAATGATCTAATCGGGACTCTGATTGCCGTATCATAGAAGTTTAGTAGTGCATTTTACTCGCCCTTCCACGCGCTTCAAGATGCCGCCTAGCGCAGTACGCTATCTGAAATAGGAGCGACGTTAGTTGAACAAATGTGATAGAATTACGCTGAATTCTTATATTAACCGTAATATAAAATGATCTATTCGAGTCCCTGTTCGCCATACCCTAGAAGTTTAATAGTGCATTTCACTCGTCACTCCATGCGCTTTGAGATGCCGCTTATCACAATACGCTATCTGAAATAGGAGCGACGTAAATTGAACAAATGAGATAGAATTTCGCTGAATTCTTATGTTAACCAAAATATAAAATGATCAAATCTGGTCTCTGATTGCCCTATCATAGAAGTTTAATAGTGCATTTTACTCGCCGTTCCACGCGCTTTAAGTTGCCGCCTAGCCCAGCACGCTATCTGAAATAGGAGCTACGTAAGTTGAACAAATGTGACAGAATTACGCTGAATTCGTATATTAACCGTAATATAAAATGATCTAATCGTGTCTCTGTTTGCCTCATCCTAGAAGTTTAATAGTGCATTTTACTCGCCATTTCATGCGCTTTGAGATGCCCCTTAGCCCAATAAGCTATCTGAAATAGGAACGATGTAAATTGAACAAATGTGATAGAATTTCGCTGAATTCTTAAATTAACCATAATATGAAATGACCTAATCGGGTCTCTGTTTGCCCTACCCTAGAAGTTTAATAGTGAATTTTACTCGCCATTTCTTGCGCTTTGAGATGCCGCTTAGCCCAATACGCTATCTGAAATATTAGCGACGTAAATTGAACAAATGTGAGAGAATCTCGCTGAATTCTTATATTAACCTTAATGAAAAATGATCTAATCGGGTCTCAGTTCGCCCTACCCTAGAAGATTAATAGTGCATTTCACTCGTCATTTCATGCGCTTTGAGATGCCGCTTAGCCCAATTAGCTATCTGAAATAGGAGCGACGTAAATTGAACAAATGTGATAGAATTTCGCTGAATTCTTATATTACCCAAAATATAAAATGATCTAATCGGGACTCTGATTGCCGTATCATAGAAGTTTAGTAGTGCATTTTACTGGCCGTTCCACGCGCTTTAAGATGCCGCCTAGGCAAGTACACTATCTGAAATAGGAGCGACGCATGTTGAACAAATGTGATAGAATTACGCTGAATTCTTATATTAACCGTAATATAAAATGATCTAATCGGGTCTCTGTTTCCCTTACCCTAGAAGTTTAATAGTGCATTTTACTCGTCATTCCATGCGCTTTGAGATGCCGCTTAGCCCAATACGCTATCTGAAATAGGAGCGACGTAAATTGAACGAATGAGATAGAATTTCGCTGAATTCTTATATTAACCAAAATATAAAATGATCAAATCTGGTCTCTGATTGCCCTATCATAGAAGTTTAATAGTGCATTTTACTCGCTGTTCCACGCGCTTTAAGTTGCCGCCTAGCCCAGCACGCTATCTGAAATAGGAGCTACGTAAGTTGAACAAATGTGACAGAATTACGCTGAATTCGTATATTAACCGTAATATAAAATGATCTAATCGTGTCTCTGTTTGCCTTATCCTAGAAGTTTAATAGTGCATTTTACTCGCCATTTCATGCGCTTTGAGATGCCGCTTAGCCCAATACGCTATCTGTAATAGGAGCGACGTAAATTGAACAAATGTGATAGAATTTCGCTGAATTCTTATATTAACCAAAATATAAAATGATCTAATCGGGTCTCTATGTGCCCTACCCTAGAAGTTTAATAGTGCATTTTACTCGCCATTTCTTGCGCTTTGAGATGCCGCTTAGCCCAAAACGCTATCTGAAATAGGAGCGACGTAAATTGAACAAATGTGATAGAATTTCCCTGAAATGTTATAGTAAACAAAATATAAAATGATCTAATCGGGACTCTGATTGCCCTATCATAGAAGTTTAGTAGTGCATTTTACTCGCCCTTCCGCGCGCTTCAAGATGCCGCCTATCACAGTACGCTATCTGAAATAGGAGCGACGTTAGTTGAACAAATGTGATAGAATTTCCCTGAATTCTTATATTAACCTTAATGAAAAATGATCTAATCGGGTCTTTGTTCGCCCTACCCTAGAAGTTTAATAGTGCATTTTACTCGCCATTCCACACGCTTTAAGATGCCGCCTAGCCCAGTATGCTATCTGAAATAGGAACGACGTAAATTGAACAAATGTGATAGAATTTTGCTGAATTCTTGTATTAACCATAATATAAAATGATCTAATCGGGTCTCTGATTGCCCTACCCTAGAAGTTTAATAGTGCATTTTACTCGCCATTTCATGCGCTTTGAGATGCCCCTTAGCCCAATACGCTATCTGAAATAGGAGCGACGTAAATTGAACAAATGTGATAGAATTTCCCTGACATCTTATATTAAACAAAATATAAAATGATCTAAACGGGACTCTGATTGCCCTATCATAGAAGTTTAGTAGTGCATTTTACTCGCCCTTCCACGCACTTTAAGATGCCGCCTAGCCCAGTACACTATCTGAAATAGGAGCGACGTATGTTGAACAAATGTGATAGAATTTCCCTGACTTCTTATATTAACCTTAATGTAAAATGATCTAATCGGGTCTTTGTTCGCCCTACCCAAGAAATTTAATAGTGCATTTTACTCGCCATTTCATGCGCTTTGAGATGCCGCTTAGCCCAATACGCTATCTGAAGTGGGAGCGACGTAAATTGAAAAAATGTGATAGAATCTCCCTGAATTCTTATATTAACCTTAATGTAAAATGATCTAATCGGGTCTCTGTTCGCCCTACCATAGAAGACTTATAGTGCATTTCACTCGTCATTTCATGCGCTTTGAGATGCCGCTTATCCCAATAGGCTATCTGAAATAGGAGCGACGTAAATTGAACAAATGTGATAGAATTTCCCTGAATACTTATATTAACATTAATGTAAAATGATCTAATCGACTCTCTGTTTGCCCTATCATAGAAGTTTAATAGTGCATTTTACTCGCCATTCCACGCGCTTTAAGATGCCGTCTAGCCAAGTACGCTATCTGAAATAGGAGCGACGTAAATTGAACAAATGTGATAGAATTTTGCTGAATTCTTAAATTAACCATAATATAAAATGATCTAATCGGGTCTCTGTTTGCCCTACCCAAGAAATTTAATAGTGCATTTTACTCGCCATTTCATGCGCTTTGAGATGCCGCTTAGCCCAATACGCTATCTGAAATGGGAGCGACGTAAATTGAACAAATGTGATAGAATATCGCTGAATTCATAAATTAACCATAATATGAAATGATCTAACCGGGTCTCTGTTTGCCCTACCCTAGATGTTTAATAGTGCATTTTACTCGTCATTTCTTGCTCTTTGAGATGCCGCTTAGCCCAATACGCTATCTGAAATATCAGCGACGTAAATTGAACAAATGTGAGAGAATTTCGCTGAATTCTTTTATTAACCATAATGTAAAATGATCTAATCAGGTCTCTGCTCGCCCTAGCCTAGTACTTTAATCGTGCATTTTATTCGCCATTTCATGCGCTTTGAGATGCCGCTTAGCCCAATACGCTATCTGAAATAGGAGCGACGTTAGTTGAACAAATGTGATAGAATTACGCTGAATTCTTATATTAACCGTAATATAAAATGATCTATTCGAGTCCCTGTTCGCCATACCCTAGAAGTTTAATAGTGCATTTCACTCGTCACTCCATGCGCTTTGAGATGCCGCTTAGCCCAATACGCTATCTGAAATAGGAGCGACGTAAATTGAACAAATGAGATAGAATTTCGCTGAATTCTTATGTTAACCAAAATATAAAATGATCAAATCTGGTCTCTGATTGCCCTATCATAGAAGTTTAATAGTGCATTTTACTCGCCGTTCCACGCGCTTTAAGTTGCCGCCTAGCCCAGCACGCTATCTGAAATAGGAGCTACGTAAGTTGAACAAATGTGACAGAATTACGCTGAATTCGTATATTAACCGTAATATAAAATGATCTAATCGTGTCTCTGTTTGCCTCATCCTAGAAGTTTAATAGTGCATTTTACTCGCCATTTCATGCGCTTTGAGATGCCCCTTAGCCCAATAAGCTATCTGAAATAGGAACGATGTAAATTGAACAAATGTGATCGAATTTCGCTGAATTCTTAAATTAACCATAATATGAAATGACCTAATCGGGTCTCTGTTTGCCCTACCCTAGAAGTTTAATAGTGAATTTTACTCGCCATTTCTTGCGCTTTGAGATGCCGCTTAGCCCAATACGCTATCTGAAATATTAGCGACGTAAATTGAACAAATGTGAGAGAATCTCGCTGAATTCTTATATTAACCTTAATGAAAAATGATCTAATCGGGTCTCAGTTCGCCCTACCCTAGAAGATTAATAGTGCATTTCACTCGTCATTTCATGCGCTTTGAGATGCCGCTTAGCCCAATTAGCTATCTGAAATAGGAGCGACGTAAATTGAACAAATGTGATAGAATTTCGCTGAATTCTTATATTACCCAAAATATAAAATGATCTAATCGGGACTCTGATTGCCGTATCATAGAAGTTTAGTAGTGCATTTTACTGGCCGTTCCACGCGCTTTAAGATGCCGCCTAGGCAAGTACACTATCTGAAATAGGAGCGACGCATGTTGAACAAATGTGATAGAATTACGCTGAATTCTTATATTAACCGTAATATAAAATGATCTAATCGGGTCTCTGTTTCCCTTACCCTAGAAGTTTAATAGTGCATTTTACTCGCCATTTCATTCGCTTTGAGATGCCGCTTAGCCCAATGCGCTATCTGAAATAGGAACGACGTAAATTAAACAAATGTGATAGAATTTTGCTGAATTCTTAAATTAACCATAATATAAAATGATCTAATGGGGTCTCTGATTGCCCTACCCTGGAAGTTTAA
Organism: Macropis europaea; assembly: GCA_916610135.2. Lineage (NCBI taxonomy): Eukaryota > Metazoa > Arthropoda > Insecta > Hymenoptera > Melittidae > Macropis > Macropis europaea. Next base: position 49,773 of record CAKAJE020001107.1, on the reverse strand, counting down.
TAGTGCATGTTACTCGCCATTCCACGCGCTTTAAGATGCCGCCTAGCCCAGTATGCTATCTGAAATAGGAACGACGTAAATTGAACAAATGTGATAGAATTTTGCTGAATTCTTAAATTAACCATAATATAAAATGATCTAATCTGGTCTCTGATTGCCCTACCCTAGAAGTTTAATAGTGCATTTTACGAGCCATTTCTTGCGCTTTGAGATGCAGCTTAGCCCAATATGCTATCCGAAATAGGAGCGACGTAAATTGAACAAATGTGATAGAATTTCGCTGAATTCTTATATTAACCTTAATGTAAAATGATCTAATCGGGTCTTTGTTCGCCCTACCCAAGAAGTTTAATAGTGCATTTCTCTCGTCATTTCATGCGCTTTGAGATGCCGCTTAGCCCAATAGCTATCTGAAATAGGAGCGACGTAAATTGAACAAATGTGATAGAATTTCCCTGAAATCTTATATTAACCGTAATATAAAATGATCTCATCGGGTCTCTGTTTGCATTACCCTCGAAGTATAATAGTGCATTTCACTCGCCTTTCCACGCGCTTTAAGATGCCGCCTATCCGAGTACGCTATCTGAAATAGGAGCGACGTAAGTTGAACAAATGTGATAGAATAACGCTGAATTCTTATATTAACCGTAATATAAAATGGTCTAATCGGGTCTCCGTTTGCCTTATCCTAGAAGTTTATTAGTGCATTTTACTCGTCATTCCATGCGCTTTGAGATGCCGCTTAGCCCAATACGCTATCTGAAATAGGAGCGATGTAAGTTGAACAAATGTGATAGAATTTTGCTGAATTCTTAAATTGACCATAATATAAAATGATGTAATCGGGTCTCTGTTCGCCCTACCCAAGAAGTTTAATAGTGCATTTCTCTCGTCATTTCATGCGCTTTGAGATGCCGCTTAGCCCAATAGCTATCCGAAATAGGAGCGACGTTAATTGAACAAATGTGATAGAATTTCCCTGAAATCTTATATTAAAGAAAATATAAAATGATCTAAACGGGACTCTGATTGCCCTATCATAGACGTTTAGTAGTGCATTTTACTCGCCCTTCCACGCGCTTTAAGATGCCGCCTAGCCCAGTACACTATCTGAAATAGGAGCGACGTAAATTGAAAAAATGTGATAGAATTTCGCTGAATTCTTATATTAACCAAAATATAAAATGATCTAATGGGGTCTCTGTTTGCCCTACCCTAGAAGTTTAATAGTGCATTTTACTCGCCATTTCTTGCGCTTTGAGATGCCGCTTAGCCCAATACGCTATCTGAAATAGGAGCGACGTAAAATGAACAAATGTGATAGGATTTCGCTGAATTCTTAAATTAACCATAATATAAAATGATCTAACCGGGTCTCTATGTGCCCAACCCTAGAAGCTTAATAGTGCATTTTACTCGCCATTTCTTGCGCTTTGAGATGCCGCTTAGCCCAATACGCTATCTGAAATAGGAGCGACGTAAATTGAACGAATGTGATAGAATTTCCCTGAAATGTTATAGTAAACAAAATATAAAATGATCTATTCGGAACACTCATTGCCCTATCATAGAAGTTTAGAAGTACATTTTACTCGCCCTTCCACGCGCTTTAAGATGCCGCCTAGTCCAGTACGCTATCTGAAATAGGAGAGACGTTAGTTGAACAAATGTGATAGAATTACGCTGAATTCTTATATTAACCGTAATATAAAATGATCTAATCGGGTCTCTGTTTGCCTTATCCTAGAAGTTTAATAGTGCATTTTACTCGCCATTTCATGCGCTTTGAGATGCCGCATAGCCCAATAAGCTATCTGAAATAGGAGCTTTGTAACTTGAACAAATGTGATAGAATTTCGCTGAATTCTTAAATTAACCATAATATGAAATGACCTAATCGGGTCTCTGTTTGCCCTACCCTAGAAGTTTAATAGAGCATTTTACTGGTCATTTCATGCGCTTTGAGATGCCGCCTAGCCCAGTACGCTATCTGAAATAGGAGCGACGTAAATTGAACAAATGTGATAGAATTTCGCTGAATTCTTTTATTAACCATAATGTTAAATGATCTAATCGGGTCTCTGTACGCCCTAGCGTACAAGCTTAATAGTGCATTGTATTCGTCATTTCATGCGCTTTGAGATGCCGCTTAGCCCAATACGCTATCTGAAATAGGAGCGACGTAAATTGAACAAATGTGATAGAATTTCGCTGTATTCTTATATTAACCATAATATAAAATGATGTAATCGGGTCTCTGTTCGCCCTACCCAAGAAGTTTAATAGTGCATTTCTCTCGTCATTTCATGCGCTTTGAGATGCCGCTTAGCCCAATAGCTATCTGAAATAGGAGCGACGTAAATTGAACAAATGTGATAGAATTTCCCTGAAATCTTATATTAACCGTAATATAAAATGATCTAATCGGGTCTCTGTTTGCATTACCCGAGAAGTTTAATAGTGCATTTTACTCGCCATTTCATGCGCTTTGAGATGCCGCTTAGCCCAATACGCTATCTGAAATAGGAGCGACGTAAATTGAACAAATGTGATAGAATTTCCCTGAAATGTTATAGTAAACAAAATATAAAATGATCTATTCGGAACTCTGATTGCCCTATCATAGAAGTTTAGTAGTGCATTTTACTCGCCGTTCCACGCGCTTTAAGATGCCGCCTAGCGCAGTACGCTATCTGAAATAGGAGCGACGTTAGTTGAACAAATGTGATAGAATTACGCTGAATTCTTATATTAACCGTAATATAAAATGATCTATTCGGGTCTCTGTTCGCCCTACCCTAGAAGTTTAATAGTGCATTTCACTCGCCATTCCATGCGCTTTGAGATGCCGCTTAGCCAAATACGCTATCTGAAATAGGAGCGACGTAAATTGAACAAATGTGATAGAATTTCGCTGGATTCTTATATTAACCAAAATATAAAATGATCTAATCGGGTCTCTGATTGCCCTATCATAGAAGATTAATAGTGCATTTTACTGGCCATTCCACGCGCTTTGAGATGCCGCTTAGCCCAATACGCTATCTGAAATAGGAACGACGTAAATTGAACAAATGTGATAGAATTTTGCTGAATTCTTAAATTAACCATAATATAAAATGATCTAATCGGGTCTCTGATTGCCCTACCCTGGAAGTTTAATAGTGCATTTTACTCGCCCTTCCACGCGCTTTAAGATGCCGCCTAGCCCAGTACACTATCTGAAATAGGAGCGACGCATGTTGAACAAATGTGATAGGATTACGCTGAATTCTTATATTAACTGTAATATAAAATGATCTAATCGGGTCTCTGTTTGCCTTACCCTAGAAGTTTAATAGTGCATTTTACTCGCCATTTCATGCGCTTTGAGATGCCGCTTAGCCCAATACGCTATCTGAAATAGGAGCGACGTAAATTGAACAAATGTGATAGAATTACGCTGAATCCTTATATTAACCAAAATATAAAATGATCTAATCGGGTCTCTGATTGCCCTATCATAGAAGTTTAATAGTGCATTTTACTCGCCATTCCACGCGCTTTAAGATGCCGCCTAGCCCAATACGCTATCTGAAATAGGAGCGACGTAAATAGAACAAATGTGATAGAATTACGCTGAATCCTTATATTAACCAAAATATAAAATGATCTAATCGGGTCTCTGATTGCCCTATCATAGAAGTTTAATAGTGCATTTTACTCGCCATTTCATGCGCTTTGAGATGCCGCTTAGCCCAATACGCTATCTGAAATAGGAGCGACGTAAATTGAACAAATGTGATAGAATTACGCTGAATTCTTATATTAACCAAAATATAAAATGATCTAATCGGGTCTCTGATTGCCCTATCATAGAAGATTAATAGTGCATTTTACTCGCCATTCCACGCGCTTTAAGATGCCGCCTAGCCCAGTATGCTATCTGAAATAGGAACGACGTAAATTGAACAAATGTGATAGAATTACGCTGAATTCTTATATTAACCGTAATATAAAATGATCTAATCGGGTCTCTGTTTGCGTTACCATAGAAGTTTATTAGTGCATTTTACTCGCCATTTCATTCGCTTTGAGATGCCGCTTAGCCCAATACGCTATCTGCAATAGGATCGACGTAAATTGTACAAATGAGATAGAATTTCGCTGAATTCTTAAAGTAACCATAATATAAAGTGATCTAAACTGGTCTCTGTTTGCCCCACCCTAGAAGTTTAATAGTGCATTTTACTCGGCATTTCTTGCGCTTTGAGATGCCGCTTAGCCCAATACGCTATCTGAAATAGGAGCAACGTAAATTGAACAAATGTGATAGAATTTCGCTGAATTCTTAAATTAACCATAATATAAAATGATCTAATGGGGTCTCTGTTTGCCCTACCCTAGAAGTTTAATAGTGCATTTTACTCGCCATTCCACGCGCTTTAAGATGCCGCCTAGCCCAGTATGCTATCTGAAATAGGAACGACGTAAATTGAACAAATGTGATAGAATTTTGCTGAATTCTTAAATTAACCATAATATAAAATGATCTAATCGGGTCTCTGATTGCCCTACCCTAGTAGTTTAATAGTGCATTTTACTAGTCATTTCATGCGCTTTGAGATGCCGCTTAGCCCAATAAGCTGTCTGAAATAGGAGCGACGTAAATTGAACAAATGTGATAGAAGTTCCCTGAATACTTATATTAACCTTAATGTAAAATGATCTAATCGGGTCTCTGTTTGCATTACCCTAGAAGTTTAATAGTGCATTTTACACGCCATTCCACGCGCTTTAGGATGCCGCCTATCAGAGTACGCTATCTGAAATAGGAGCTACGTAAGTTGAACAAATGTCACAGAATTACGCAAAATTCTTATGTTAACCGTAATATAAAATGATCTAATCGGGTCTCTGTTTGCCTTATCCTAGACGTTTAATAGTGCATTTTACTCGCCATTCCGCGCGCTTTAAGTTGCCGCCTAGCCCAGTATGCTATCTGAAATAGGAACGACGTAAATTGAACAAATGTGATAGAATTTTGCTGAATCCTTAAATTAACCATAATATAAAATGATCTAATCGGGTCTCTGATTGCCCTACCCTAGAAGTTTAATAGCTCATTTTACTCAGCATTTCATGCGCTTTGAGATGCCGCTTATCCCAATACGCTATCTGAAATAGGAGCGACGTAAATTAAACAAATGTGATAGAATTTCGCTGAATTCTTATATTAACCAAAATATAAAATGATCTAATCGGGTCTCTGATTGCCCTATCATAGAAGTTTAATAGTGCATTTTACTCGCCATTCCTCGCGCTTTAAGATGCCGCCTATCCGGGTACGCTATCTGAAATAGGAGCGACGTAAATTGAACAAATGTGATAGAATTTTTCTGAATTCTTAAATTAACCATAATATGAAATGACCTAATCGGGTCTCTGTTTGCCCTACCCTAGAAGTTTAATAGTGCATTTTACTCGCCATTTCTTGCGCTTTGAGATGCCGCTTAGCCCGATACGCTATCTGAAATATCAGCGACGTAAATTGAACAAATGTGAGAGAATTTCGCTGAATTCTTAAAGTAACCATAATATAAAATGATCTAATCGGGTCTTTGTTCGCCCTACCCAAGAAGTTTAATAGTGCATTTCACTCGTCAATTAATGCGCTTTGCGGTGCCGCTTATCCCAATAAGCTATCTGAAATTGGAGCGACGTAAATTGAACAAATGTGATAGAATTTCGCTGAATCCTTATATTAACCAAAATATAAAATGATCTAATCGGGTCTCTGATTGCCCTATCATAGAAGTTTAATAGTGCATTTCACTCGCCATTCCATGCGCTTTGAGATGCCGCTTAGCCCAATACGCTATCTGAAATAGGAGCGACGTAAATTGAACAAATGTGATAGAATTTCGCTGAATTCTTATATTAACCTTAATGTAAAATGATCTAATCGGGTCTTTGTTCGCCCTACCCAAGAAGTTTAATAGTGCATTTCTCTCGTCATTTCATGCGCTTTGAGATGCCGCTTAGCCCAATAGCTATCTGAAATAGGAGCGACGTAAATTGAACAAATGTGATAGAATTTCCCTGAAATCTTATATTAACCGTAATATAAAATGATCTCATCGGGTCTCTGTTTGCATTACCCTCGAAGTATAATAGTGCATTTCACTCGCCTTTCCACGCGCTTTAAGATGCCGCCTATCCGAGTACGCTATCTGAAATAGGAGCGACGTAAGTTGAACAAATGTGATAGAATAACGCTGAATTCTTATATTAACCGTAATATAAAATGGTCTAATCGGGTCTCCGTTTGCCTTATCCTAGAAGTTTATTAGTGCATTTTACTCGTCATTCCATGCGCTTTGAGATGCCGCTTAGCCCAATACGCTATCTGAAATAGGAGCGATGTAAGTTGAACAAATGTGATAGAATTTTGCTGAATTCTTAAATTGACCATAATATAAAATGATGTAATCGGGTCTCTGTTCGCCCTACCCAAGAAGTTTAATAGTGCATTTCTCTCGTCATTTCATGCGCTTTGAGATGCCGCTTAGCCCAATAGCTATCCGAAATAGGAGCGACGTTAATTGAACAAATGTGATAGAATTTCCCTGAAATCTTATATTAAAGAAAATATAAAATGATCTAAACGGGACTCTGATTGCCCTATCATAGACGTTTAGTAGTGCATTTTACTCGCCCTTCCACGCGCTTTAAGATGCCGCCTAGCCCAGTACACTATCTGAAATAGGAGCGACGTAAATTGAAAAAATGTGATAGAATTTCGCTGAATTCTTATATTAACCAAAATATAAAAATGATCTAATGGGGTCTCTGTTTGCCCTACCCTAGAAGTTTAATAGTGCATTTTACTCGCCATTTCTTGCGCTTTGAGATGCCGCTTAGCCCAATACGCTATCTGAAATAGGAGCGACGTAAAATGAACAAATGTGATAGGATTTCGCTGAATTCTTAAATTAACCATAAATAAAAATGATCTAAACGGGTCTCTATGTGCCCAACCCTAGAAGCTTAATAGTGCATTTACTCGCCATTTCTTGCGCTTTGAGATGCCGCTTAGCCCAATACGCTATCTGAAATAGGAGCGACGTAAATTGAACGAATGTGATAGAATTTCCCTGAAATGTTATAGTAAACAAAATATAAAATGATCTATTCGGAACACTCATTGCCCTATCATAGAAGTTTAGAAGTACATTTTACTCGCCCTTCCACGCGCTTTAAGATGCCGCCTAGTCCAGTACGCTATCTGAAATAGGAGAGACGTTAGTTGAACAAATGTGATAGAATTACGCTGAATTCTTATATTAACCGTAATATAAAATGATCTAATCGGGTCTCTGTTTGCCTTATCCTAGAAGTTTAATAGTGCATTTTACTCGCCATTTCATGCGCTTTGAGATGCCGCATAGCCCAATAAGCTATCTGAAATAGGAGCTTTGTAACTTGAACAAATGTGATAGAATTTCGCTGAATTCTTAAATTAACCATAATATGAAATGACCTAATCGGGTCTCTGTTTGCCCTACCCTAGAAGTTTAATAGAGCATTTTACTGGTCATTTCATGCGCTTTGAGATGCCGCCTAGCCCAGTACGCTATCTGAAATAGGAGCGACGTAAATTGAACAAATGTGATAGAATTTCGCTGAATTCTTTTATTAACCATAATGTTAAATGATCTAATCGGGTCTCTGTACGCCCTAGCGTACAAGCTTAATAGTGCATTGTATTCGTCATTTCATGCGCTTTGAGATGCCGCTTAGCCCAATACGCTATCTGAAATAGGAGCGACGCAAATTGAACAAATGTGATAGAATTTCGCTGTATTCTTATATTAACCATAATATAAAATGATGTAATCGGGTCTCTGTTCGCCCTACCCAAGAAGTTTAATAGAGCATTTCTCTCGTCATTTCATGCGCTTTGAGATGCCGCTTAGCCCAATAGCTATCTGAAATAGGAGCGACGTAAATTGAACAAATGTGATAGAATTTCCCTGAAATCTTATATTAACCGTAATATAAAATGATCTAATCGGGTCTCTGTTTGCATTACCCGAGAAGTTTAATAGTGCATTTTACTCGCCATTTCATGCGCTTTGAGATGCCGCTTAGCCCAATACGCTATCTGAAATAGGAGCGACGTAAATTGAACAAATGTGATAGAATTTCCCTGAAATGTTATAGTAAACAAAATATAAAATGATCTATTCGGAACTCTGATTGCCCTATCATAGAAGTTTAGTAGTGCATTTTACTCGCCGTTCCACGCGCTTTAAGATGCCGCCTAGCGCAGTACGCTATCTGAAATAGGAGCGACGTTAGTTGAACAAATGTGATAGAATTACGCTGAATTCTTATATTAACCGTAATATAAAATGATCTATTCGGGTCTCTGTTCGCCCTACCCTAGAAGTTTAATAGTGCATTTCACTCGCCATTCCATGCGCTTTGAGATGCCGCTTAGCCAAATACGCTATCTGAAATAGGAGCGACGTAAATTGAACAAATGTGATAGAATTTCGCTGGATTCTTATATTAACCAAAATATAAAATGATCTAATCGGGTCTCTGATTGCCCTATCATAGAAGTTTAATAGTGCATTTTACTGGCCATTCCACGCGCTTTGAGATGCCGCTTAGCCCAATACGCTATCTGAAATAGGAACGACGTAAATTGAACAAATGTGATAGAATTTTGCTGAATTCTTAAATTAACCATAATATAAAATGATCTAATCGGGTCTCTGATTGCCCTACCCTGGAAGTTTAATAGTGCATTTTACTCGCCCTTCCACGCGCTTTAAGATGCCGCCTAGCCCAGTACACTATCTGAAATAGGAGCGACGCATGTTGAACAAATGTGATAGAATTACGCTGAATTCTTATATTAACTGTAATATAAAATGATCTAATCGGGTCTCTGTTTGCCTTACCCTAGAAGTTTAATAGTGCATTTTACTCGCCATTTCATGCGATTTGAGATGCCGCTTAGCCCAATACGCTATCTGAAATAGGAGCGACGTAAATTGAACAAATGTGATAGAATTACGCTGAATCCTTATATTAACCAAAATATAAAATGATCTAATCGGGTCTCTGATTGCCCTATCATAGAAGTTTAATAGTGCATTTTACTCGCCATTCCACGCGCTTTAAGATGCCGCCTAGCCCAATACGCTATCTGAAATAGGAGCGACGTAAATAGAACAAATGTGATAGAATTTCGCTGAATCCTTATATTAACCAAAATATAAAATGATCTAATCGGGTCTCTGATTGCCCTATCATAGAAGTTTAATAGTGCATTTTACTCGCCATTTCATGCGCTTTGAGATGCCGCTTAGCCCAATACGCTATCTGAAATAGGAGCGACGTAAATTGAACAAATGTGATAGAATTACGCTGAATTCTTATATTAACCAAAATATAAAATGATCTAATCGGGTCTCTGATTGCCCTATCATAGAAGATTAATAGTGCATTTTACTCGCCATTCCACGCGCTTTAAGATGCCGCCTAGCCCAGTATGCTATCTGAAATAGGAACGACGTAAATTGAACAAATGTGATAGAATTACGCTGAATTCTTATATTAACCGTAATATAAAATGATCTAATCGGGTCTCTGTTTGCGTTACCATAGAAGTTTATTAGTGCATTTTACTCGCCATTTCATTCGCTTTGAGATGCCGCTTAGCCCAATACGCTATCTGCAATAGGATCGACGTAAATTGTACAAATGAGATAGAATTTCGCTGAATTCTTAAAGTAACCATAATATAAAGTGATCTAAACTGGTCTCTGTTTGCCCCACCCTAGAAGTTTAATAGTGCATTTTACTCGGCATTTCTTGCGCTTTGAGATGCCGCTTAGCCCAATACGCTATCTGAAATAGGAGCAACGTAAATTGAACAAATGTGATAGAATTTCGCTGAATTCTTAAATTAACCATAATATAAAATGATCTAATGGGGTCTCTGTTTGCCCTACCCTAGAAGTTTAATAGTGCATTTTACTCGCCATTCCACGCGCTTTAAGATGCCGCCTAGCCCAGTATGCTATCTGAAATAGGAACGACGTAAATTGAACAAATGTGATAGAATTTTGCTGAATTCTTAAATTAACCATAATATAAAATGATCTAATCGGGTCTCTGATTGCCCTACCCTAGTAGTTTAATAGTGCATTTTACTAGTCATTTCATGCGCTTTGAGATGCCGCTTAGCCCAATAAGCTGTCTGAAATAGGAGCGACGTAAATTGAACAAATGTGATAGAAGTTCCCTGAATACTTATATTAACCTTAATGTAAAATGATCTAATCGGGTCTCTGTTTGCATTACCCTAGAAGTTTAATAGTGCATTTTACACGCCATTCCACGCGCTTTAGGATGCCGCCTATCAGAGTACGCTATCTGAAATAGGAGCTACGTAAGTTGAACAAATGTCACAGAATTACGCAAAATTCTTATGTTAACCGTAATATAAAATGATCTAATCGGGTCTCTGTTTGCCTTATCCTAGAAGTTTAATAGTGCATTTTACTCGCCATTCCGCGCGCTTTAAGTTGCCGCCTAGCCCAGTATGCTATCTGAAATAGGAACGACGTAAATTGAACAAATGTGATAGAATTTTGCTGAATCCTTAAATTAACCATAATATAAAATGATCTAATCGGGTCTCTGATTGCCCTACCCTAGAAGTTTAATAGCTCATTTTACTCAGCATTTCATGCGCTTTGAGATGCCGCTTATCCCAATACGCTATCTGAAATAGGAGCGACGTAAATTAAACAAATGTGATAGAATTTCGCTGAATTCTTATATTAACCAAAATATAAAATGATCTAATCGGGTCTCTGATTGCCCTATCATAGAAGTTTAATAGTGCATTTTACTCGCCATTCCTCGCGCTTTAAGATGCCGCCTATCCGGGTACGCTATCTGAAATAGGAGCGACGTAAATTGAACAAATGTGATAGAATTTTTCTGAATTCTTAAATTAACCATAATATGAAATGACCTAATCGGGTCTCTGTTTGCCCTACCCTAGAAGTTTAATAGTGCATTTTACTCGCCATTTCTTGCGCTTTGAGATGCCGCTTAGCCCGATACGCTATCTGAAATATCAGCGACGTAAATTGAACAAATGTGATAGAATTTCCCTGAAATGTTATAGTAAACAAAATATAAAATGATCTAATCGGGTCTTTGTTCGCCCTACCCAAGAAGTTTAATAGTGCATTTCACTCGTCAATTCATGCGCTTTGCGGTGCCGCTTATCCCAATAAGCTATCTGAAATTGGAGCGACGTAAATTGAACAAATGTGATAGAATTTCGCTGAATCCTTATATTAACCAAAATATAAAATGATCTAATCGGGTCTCTGATTGCCCTATCATAGAAGTTTAATAGTGCATTTCACTCGCCATTCCATGCGCTTTGAGATGCCGCTTAGCCCAATACGCTATCTGAAATAGGAGCGACGTAAATTGAACAAATGTGATAGAATTTCGCTGAATTCTTATATTAACCAAAATATAAAACGATCTTATAGGGTCTCTGATTGCCCTACCCTAGAAGTTTAATAGTGCATTTTACTCGCCCCTTCGTGCGCTTTGAGATGCCGCTGAGCCCAATACGGTATCTGAAATAGGAGCGACGTAAATTGAACAAATGTGATAGAATTTCGCTGGATTCTTATATTAACCAAAATAGAAAATGATCTAATCGGGTCTCTGATTGCCCTATCATAGAAGTTTAATAGTGCATTTTACTCGCCATTCCACGCGTTTTAAGTTGCCGCCTTGCGCAGTACGCTATCTGAAATAGGAGCTACGTAAGTTGAACAAATGTCACAGAATTACGCTGAATTCTTATGTTAACCGTAATATAAAATGATCTAATCGGGTCTCTGTTTGCCTTATCCTAGAAGTTTAATAGTGCATTTTACTCGCCATTCCGCGCGCTTTAAGTTGCCGCCTAGCCCAGTATGCTATCTGAAATAGGAACGACGTAAATTGAACAAATGTGATAGAATTTTGCTGAATCCTTAAATTAACCATAATATAAAATGATCTAATCGGGTCTCTGATTGCCCTATCATAGAAGTTTAATAGTGCATTTTACTCGCCATTCCACGCGCTTTAAGATGCCGCCTAGCCCAGTACGCTATCTGAAATAGGAGCTACGTAAGTTGAACGAATCTGACAGAATTACGCTGATTTCTTATATTAACCGTAATATAAAATGATCTAATCGGGTCTCTGTTTGCCTTATCCTAGAAGTTTAATAGTGCGCTTTACTAGCTATTTCATGCGCTTTGAGATGCCTCTTAGCCCAATACGCTATCTGAAATAGGAGCGACGTAAATTGAACAAATGTGATAGAATTTCGCTGAATTCTTATATTAACCAAAATATAAAATGATCTAATCCGGTCTCTGTTTGCCCTACCCTAGAAGTTGAATAGTGCATTGTACGAGCCATTTCTTGCGCTTTGAGATGCCGCTTAGCCCGATACGCTATCTGAAATATCAGCGACGTAAATTGAACAAATGTGAGAGAATTTCGCTGAATTCTTAAATTAACCATAATATAAATTGATCTAATCGGGTCTTTGTTCGCCCTACCCAAGAAGTTTAATAGTGCATTTCACTCGTCATTTCATGCGCTTTGAGATGCCGCTTAGCCCAATAAGCTGTCTGAAATAGGAGCAACGTAAATTGAACAAATGTGATAGAATTACGCTGAATTCTTATATTAACCAAAATATAAAATGATCTAATCGGGTCTCTGATTGCCCTATCATAGAAGTTTAATAGCGCATTTTACTCGCCATTCCACGCGCTTTAAGTTGCCGCCTAGCCCAGTACGCTATCTGAAATAGGAGCTACGTAAGTTGAACAAATGTCACAGAATTTCGCTGAATTCTTATATTAACCGTAATATAAAATGATCTAATCGTGTCTCTGTTTGCCTTATCCTGGAAGTTTAATAGTGCATTTTACTCGCCATTTCTTGCGCTTTGAGATGACGCTTAACACAAGTCGCTATCTGAAATAGGAGCGATGTAAATTGAACAAATGTGATAGAATTTCGCTGAATTCTTATATTAACCTTAATGTAAAATGATCTAATCGGGTCTTTGTTCGCCCTACCCAAGAAGTTTAATAGTGCATTTCACTCGTCAATTCATGCGCTTTGGGATGCCGCTTAGCCCAATAAGCTATCTGAAATTGGAGCGACGTAAATTGAACAAATGTGATAGAATTTCGCTGAATTCTTATATTAACCAAAATATAAAATGATCTAATCGGGTCTCTGATTGCCCTATCATAGAAGTTTAATAGTGCATTTTACTCGTCATTCCACGCGCTTTAAGATGCCGCCTAGCCCAGTACGCTATCTGCAATAGGAGCAATGTAAATTGAACAAATGTGATGGAATTTCGCTGAATTCTTAAATTAACCATAATATAAAATGATCTAATGGGGTCTCTGTTTGCCCTACCCTAGAAGTTTAATAGAGCATTTTACTCGCCATTTCTTGCGCTTTGAGATGCCGCTTAGCCCAATACGCTATCTGAAATAGGAGCGACGTAAATTGAACAAATGTGATAGAATTTCGCTGAATTCTTATATTAACCAAAATATAAAATGATCTAATCGGGTCTCTGATTGCCCTATCATAGAAGATTAAGAGTGCATTTTGCTCGCCATTCCACGCGCTTTAAGATGCCGCCTAGCCCAGTGCGCTATCTGAAATAGGAGCGACATAAGTTGAACAAATGTGATAGAATCACGCTGAATTCTTATATTAACCGTAATATGAAATGGTCTAATCGGGTCTCCGTTTGCCTTATCCTAGAAGTTTAATAGTGCATTTTACTGGCCATTTCATGCGCTTTGAGATGCCGCTTAGCCCAGTACGCTATCTGAAATAGGAGCGACGTAAATTGAACAAATGTGATAGAATTTTGCTGAATTCTTAAATTAACCATAATATGAAATGACCTAATCGGGTCTCTGTTTGCCCTACCCTAGAAGTTTAACAGTGCATTTTACTCGCCATTTCTTGCGCTTTCAGATGCCGCTTAGCCCAATACGCTATCTGAAATATCAGCGACGTAAATTGAACAAATGTGAGAGAATTTCGCTGAATTCTTAAATTAACCATAATATAAAATGATCTAATGTGGTCTCTGTTTGCCCTACCCTAGAAGTTTAATAGTGCATTTTACTCGCCATTTCTTGCGCTTTGAGATTCCGCTTAGCACAAGTCGCTATCTGAAATAGGAGCGATGTAAATTGAACAAATGTGATAGAATTTCGCTGAATTCTTATATTAACCAAAATATAAAGTGATCTAATCGGGTCTCTGATTGCCGTATCATAGAAGTTTAATAGTGCATTTTACTCGCCATTCCTCGCGCTTTAAGATGCCGCCTATCCGGGTACGCTATCTGAAATAGGAGCGACGTAAATTGAACAAATGTGATAGTATTTTTCTGAATTCTTAAATTAACCATAATATGAAATGACCTAATCGGGTCTCTGTTTGCCCTACCCTAGAAGTTTAATAGTGCATTTTACTCGCCATTTCTTGCGCTTTGTGATGCCGCTTAGCCCAATACGCTATCTGAAATATCAGCGACGTAAATTGAACAAATGTGAGAGAATTTCGCTGAATTCTTAAATTAACCATAATATAAAATGATCTAATGGGGTCTCTGTTTGCCCTACCCTAGAAGTTTAATAGTGCATTTTACTCGCCATTTCCTGCGCTTTGTGATGCCGCTTAGCACAAGTCGCTATCTGAAAGAGGAGCGATGTAAATTGAACAAATGTGATAGAATTTCGCTGAATTCTTATATTAACCTTAATGTAAAATGATCTAATCGGGTCTTTGTTCGCCCTACCCAAGAAGTTTAATAGTGCATTTCACTCGTCAATTCATGCGCTTTGCGATGCCGCTTAGGCCAATAAGCTATCTGAAATAGGAACGACGTAAATTGAACAAATGTGATATAATTTCGCTGAATTCTTATATTAACCATAATATAAAATGATCTAATCGGGTCTCTGATTGCCCTATCATAGAAGTTTAATAGTGCATTTTACTCGTCATTCCACGCGCTTTAAGATGCCGCCTAGCCCAGTACGCTATCTGAAATAGGAGCAACGTAAATTGTACAAATGTGATAGAATTTCGCTGAATTCTTAAATTAACCATAATATAAAATGATCTAATGGGGTCTCTGTTTGCCCTACCCTAGAAGTTTAATAGTGCATTTTACTCGCCATTTCTTGCGCTTTGAGATGCCGCTTAGCCCAATACGCTATCTGAAATAGGAGCGACGTAAATTGAACAAATGTGATAGAATTTCGCTGAATTCTTATATTAACCAAAATATAAAATGATCTAATCGGGTCTCTGATTGCCCTATCATAGAAGATTAATAGTGCATTTTACTCGCCATTTCATGCGCATTGAGATGCCGCCTAGCCCAATACGCTATCTGAAATAGGAGCGATGTAAATTGAACGAATGTGATAGAATTTCGCTGAATTCTTAAATTAACCATAATATAAAATGATCTAATCGGGTCTCTGATTGCCCTATCATAGAAGTTTAATAGTGCATTTTACTCGCCATTCCGCGCGCTTTAAGTTGCCGCCTAGCCCAGTATGCTATCTGAAATAGGAACGACGTAAATTGAACAAATGTGATAGAATTTTGCTGAATTCTTAAATTAACCATAATATAAAATGATCTAATCGGGTCTCTGATTGCCCTACCCTAGAAGTTTAATAGCGCATTTTACTCGGCATTTCATGCGCTTTGAGATGCCGCTTATCCCAATACGCTATCTGAAATAGGAGCGACGTAAATTAAACAAATGTGATAGAATTTCGCTGAATTCTTATATTAACCAAAATATAAAATGATCTAATCGGGTCTCTGATTGCCCTATCATAGAAGTTTAATAGTGCATTTTACTCGCCATTCCTCGCGCTTTAAGATGCCGCCTATCCGAGTACGCTATCTGAAATAGGAGCGACGTAAATTGTACAAATGTGATAGAATTTTTCTGAATTCTTAAATTAACCATAATATGAAATGACCTAATCGGGTCTCTGTTTGCCCTACCCTAGAAGTTTAATAGTGCATTTTACTCGCCATTTCTTGCGCTTTGAGATGCCGCTTAGCCCAATACGCTATCTGAAATATCAGCGACATAAATTGAACAAATGTGAGAGAATTTCGCTGAATTCTTAAATTAACCATAATATAAAATGATCTAATGTGGTCTCTGTTTGCCCTACCCCAGAAGTTTAATAGTGCATTTTACTCGCCATTTCGTGCGCTTTGAGATGCCGCTTAGCACAAGTCGCTATCTGAAATAGGAGCGATGTAAATTGAACAAATGTGATAGAATTTCACTGAATTCTTATATTAACCTTAATGTAAAATAATCTAATCGGGTCTTTGTTCGCCGTACCCTAGAAGTTTAATAGTGCCTTTTACTCGCCACTTCATGCGCTTTGAGATGCTGCTTAGCCCAATAGCTATCTGAAATAGGAGCGACGTAAATTGAACAAATGTGATAGAATTTCCCTGAAATCTTATATTAAACAAAATATAAAATGTTCTAAACGGGACTCTGATTGCCCTATCATAGAAGTTTAGTAGTGCATTTTGCTCGCCCTTCCACGCGCTTTAAGATGCCGCCTAGCCCAGTGCGCTATCTGAAATAGGAGCAACGTAAATTGAACAAATGTGATAGAATTTCGCTGAATTCTTAAATTAACCATAATATAAAATGATCTAATGGGGTCTCTGTTTGCCCTACCCTAGAAGTTTAATAGTGCATTTTACTCGCCACGTCTTGCGCTTTGAGATGCCGCTTAGCCCAATACGCTGTCTGAAATAGGAGCGACGTAAATTGAACAAATGTGATAGAATTTCGCTGAATTCTTAAATTAACCATAATATAAAATGATCTAATCGGGTCTCTGATTGCCCTACCCTGGAAGTTTAATAGTGCATTTTACTCGCCCTTCCACGCGCTTTAAGATGCCGCCTAGCCCAGTACACTATCTGAAATAGGAGCGACGCATGTTGAACAAATGTGATAGAATTACGCTGAATTCTTATATTAACTGTAATATAAAATGATCTTATCGGGTCTCTGTTTGTCTTACCCCAGAAGTTTAATAGTGCATTTTACTCGTCATTTCATGCGATTTGAGATGCTGCTTAGCCCAATACGCTATCTGAAATAGGAGCGACGTAAATTGAACAAATGTGATAGAATTACGCTGAATCCTTATATTAACCAAAATATAAAATGATCTAATCGGGTCTCTGATTGCCCTATCATAGAAGTTTAATAGTGCATTTTACTCGCCATTCCACGCGCTTTAAGATGCCGCCTAGCCCAATACGCTATCTGAAATAGGAGCGACGTAAATAGAACAAATGTGATAGAATTACGCTGAATCCTTATATTAACCAAAATATAAAATGATCTAATCGGGTCTCTGATTGCCCTATCATAGAAGTTTAATAGTGCATTTTACTCGCCATTTCATGCGCTTTGAGATGCCGCTTAGCCCAATACGCTATCTGAAATAGGAGCGACGTAAATTGAACAAATGTGATAGAATTACGCTGAATTCTTATATTAACCAAAATATAAAATGATCTAATCGGGTCTCTGATTGCCCTATCATAGAAGATTAATAGTGCATTTTACTCGCCATTCCACGCGCTTTAAGATGCCGCCTAGCCCAGTATGCTATCTGAAATAGGAACGACGTAAATTGAACAAATGTGATAGAATTTTGCTGAATTCTTAAATTAACCATAATATAAAATGATCTAATCGGGTCTCTGATTGCCCTACCCTAGTAGTTTAATAGTGCATTTTACTAGTCATTTCATGCGCTTTGAGATGCCGCTTAGCCCAATAAGCTTTCTGAAATAGGAGCGACGTAAATTGAACAAATGTGATAGAAGTTCCCTGAATACTTATATTAACCTTAATGTAAAATGATCTAATCGGGTCTCTGTTTGCATTACCCTAGAAGTTTAATAGTGCATTTTACTCGCCATTCCACGCGCTTTAGGATGCCGCCTATCAGAGTACGCTATCTGAAATAGGAGCTACGTAAGTTGAACAAATGTCACAGAATTACGCAAAATTCTTATGTTAACCGTAATATAAAATGATCTAATCGGGTCTCTGTTTGCCTTATCCTAGAAGTTTAATAGTGCATTTTACTCGCCATTCCGCGCGCTTTAAGTTGCCGCCTAGCCCAGTATGCTATCTGAAATAGGAACGACGTAAATTGAACAAATGTGATAGAATTTTGCTGAATCCTTAAATTAACCATAATATAAAATGATCTAATCGGGTCTCTGATTGCCCTACCCTAGAAGTTTAATAGCTCATTTTACTCAGCATTTCATGCGCTTTGAGATGCCGCTTATCCCAATACGCTATCTGAAATAGGAGCGACGTAAATTAAACAAATGTGATAGAATTTCGCTGAATTCTTATATTAACCAAAATATAAAATGATCTAATCGGGTCTCTGATTGCCCTATCATAGAAGTTTAATAGTGCATTTTACTCGCCATTCCTCGCGCTTTAAGATGCCGCCTATCCGGGTACGCTATCTGAAATAGGAGCGACGTAAATTGAACAAATGTGATAGAATTTTTCTGAATTCTTAAATTAACCATAATATGAAATGACCTAATCGGGTCTCTGTTTGCCCTACCCTAGAAGTTTAATAGTGCATTTTACTCGCCATTTCTTGCGCTTTGAGATGCCGCTTAGCCCGATACGCTATCTGAAATATCAGCGACGTAAATTGAACAAATGTGAGAGAATTTCGCTGAATTCTTAAATTAACCATAATATAAAATGATCTAATCGGGTCTTTGTTCGCCCTACCCAAGAAGTTTAATAGTGCATTTCACTCGTCAATTCATGCGCTTTGCGGTGCCGCTTATCCCAATAAGCTATCTGAAATTGGAGCGACGTAAATTGAACAAATGTGATAGAATTTCGCTGAATCCTTATATTAACCAAAATATAAAATGATCTAATCGGGTCTCTGATTGCCCTATCATAGAAGTTTAATAGTGCATTTTACTCGCCATTCCATGCGCTTTGAGATGCCGCTTAGCCCAATACGCTATCTGATATAGGAGCGACGTAAATTGAACAAATGTGATAGAATTTCGCTGAATTCTTATATTAACCAAAATATAAAACGATCTTATAGGGTCTCTGATTGCCCTACCCTAGAAGTTTAATAGTGCATTTTACTCGCCCCTTCGTGCGCTTTGAGATGCCGCTGAGCCCAATACGGTATCTGAAATAGGAGCGACGTAAATTGAACAAATGTGATAGAATTTCGCTGGATTCTTATATTAACCAAAATAGAAAATGATCTAATCGGGTCTCTGATTGCCCTATCATAGAAGTTTAATAGTGCATTTTACTCGCCATTCCACGCGTTTTAAGTTGCCGCCTTGCGCAGTACGCTATCTGAAATAGGAGCTACGTAAGTTGAACAAATGTCACAGAATTACGCTGAATTCTTATGATAACCGTAATATAAAATGATCTAATCGGGTCTCTGTTTGCCTTATCCTAGAAGTTTAATAGTGCATTTTACTC
The DNA here is from genome assembly GCA_916610135.2 of Macropis europaea. Lineage (NCBI taxonomy): Eukaryota > Metazoa > Arthropoda > Insecta > Hymenoptera > Melittidae > Macropis > Macropis europaea. The sequence goes on along the minus strand of CAKAJE020001107.1, from coordinate 30,053 downwards.
GCCATTCCGCGCGCTTTAAGTTGCCGCCTAGCCCAGTATGCTATCTGAAATAGGAACGACGTAAATTGAACAAATGTGATAGAATTTTGCTGAATCCTTAAATTAACCATAATATAAAATGATCTAATCGGGTCTCTGATTGCCCTATCATAGAAGTTTAATAGTGCATTTTACGCGCCATTCCACGCGCTTTAAGATGCCGCCTAGCCCAGTACGCTATCTGAAATAGGAGCTACGTAAGTTGAACGAATCTGACAGAATTACGCTGATTTCTTATATTAACCGTAATATAAAATGATCTAATCGGGTCTCTGTTTGCCTTATCCTAGAAGTTTAATAGTGCGCTTTACTAGCTATTTCATGCGCTTTGAGATGCCTCTTAGCCCAATACGCTATCTGAAATAGGAGCGACGTAAATTGAACAAATGTGATAGAATTTCGCTGAATTCTTATATTAACCAAAATATAAAATGATCTAATCCGGTCTCTGTTTGCCCTACCCTAGAAGTTGAATAGTGCATTGTACGAGCCATTTCTTGCGCTTTGAGATGCCGCTTAGCCCGATACGCTATCTGAAATATCAGCGACGTAAATTGAACAAATGTGAGAGAATTTCGCTGAATTCTTAAATTAACCATAATATAAATTGATCTAATCGGGTCTTTGTTCGCCCTACCCTAGAAGTTTAATAGTGCATTTCACTCGTCATTTCATGCGCTTTGAGTTGCCGCTTAGCCCAATAAGCTGTCTGAAATAGGAGCAACGTAAATTGAACAAATGTGATAGAATTTCGCTGAATTCTTATATTAACCAAAATATAAAATGATCTAATCTGGACTCTGATTGCCCTATCATAGAAGGGTAATAGTGCATTTTGCTCGCCCTTCCACGCGCTTAAAGATGCCGCCTAGCCCAGTACACTATCTGAAATAGGAGCGACGTATGTTGAACAAATGTGATAGAATTACGCTGAATTCTTATATTAACCAAAATATAAAATGATCTAATCGGGTCTCTGATTGCCCTATCATAGAAGTTTAATAGCGCATTTTACTCGCCATTCCACGCGCTTTAAGTTGCCGCCTAGCCCAGTACGCTATCTGAAATAGGAGCTACGTAAGTTGAACAAATGTCACAGAATTTCGCTGAATTCTTATATTAACCGTAATATAAAATGATCTAATCGTGTCTCTGTTTGCCTTATCCTGGAAGTTTAATAGTGCATTTTACTCGCCATTTCTTGCGCTTTGAGATGACGCTTAACACAAGTCGCTATCTGAAATAGGAGCGATGTAAATTGAACAAATGTGATAGAATTTCGCTGAATTCTTATATTAACCTTAATGTAAAATGATCTAATCGGGTCTTTGTTCGCCCTACCCAAGAAGTTTAATAGTGCATTTCACTCGTCAATTCATGCGCTTTGGGATGCCGCTTAGCCCAATAAGCTATCTGAAATTGGAGCGACGTAAATTGAACAAATGTGATAGAATTTCGCTGAATTCTTATATTAACCAAAATATAAAATGATCTAATCGGGTCTCTGATTGCCCTATCATAGAAGTTTAATAGTGCATTTTACTCGTCATTCCACGCGCTTTAAGATGCCGCCTAGCCCAGTACGCTATCTGCAATAGGAGCAATGTAAATTGAACAAATGTGATGGAATTTCGCTGAATTCTTAAATTAACCATAATATAAAATGATCTAATGGGGTCTCTGTTTGCCCTACCCTAGAAGTTTAATAGAGCATTTTACTCGCCATTTCTTGCGCTTTGAGATGCCGCTTAGCCCAATACGCTATCTGAAATAGGAGCGACGTAAATTGAACAAATGTGATAGAATTTCGCTGAATTCTTATATTAACCAAAATATAAAATGATCTAATCGGGTCTCTGATTGCCCTATCATAGAAGATTAAGAGTGCATTTTGCTCGCCATTCCACGCGCTTTAAGATGCCGCCTAGCACAGTGCGCTATCTGAAATAGGAGCGACATAAGTTGAACAAATGTGATAGAATCACGCTGAATTCTTATATTAACCGTAATATGAAATGGTCTAATCGGGTCTCCGTTTGCCTTATCCTAGAAGTTTAATAGTGCATTTTACTGGCCATTTCATGCGCTTTGAGATGCCGCTTAGCCCAGTACGCTATCTGAAATAGGAGCGACGTAAATTGAACAAATGTGATAGAATTTTGCTGAATTCTTAAATTAACCATAATATGAAATGACCTAATCGGGTCTCTGTTTGCCCTACCCTAGAAGTTTAACAGTGCATTTTACTCGCCATTTCTTGCGCTTTCAGATGCCGCTTAGCCCAATACGCTATCTGAAATATCAGCGACGTAAATTGAACAAATGTGAGAGAATTTCGCTGAATTCTTAAATTAACCATAATATAAAATGATCTAATGTGGTCTCTGTTTGCCCTACCCTAGAAGTTTAATAGTGCATTTTACTCGCCATTTCTTGCGCTTTGAGATTCCGCTTAGCACAAGTCGCTATCTGAAATAGGAGCGATGTAAATTGAACAAATGTGATAGAATTTCGCTGAATTCTTATATTAACCAAAATATAAAGTGATCTAATCGGGTCTCTGATTGCCGTATCATAGAAGTTTAATAGTGCATTTTACTCGCCATTCCTCGCGCTTTAAGATGCCGCCTATCCGGGTACGCTATCTGAAATAGGAGCGACGTAAATTGAACAAATGTGATAGTATTTTTCTGAATTCTTAAATTAACCATAATATGAAATGACCTAATCGGGTCTCTGTTTGCCCTACCCTAGAAGTTTAATAGTGCATTTTACTCGCCATTTCTTGCGCTTTGTGATGCCGCTTAGCCCAATACGCTATCTGAAATATCAGCGACGTAAATTGAACAAATGTGAGAGAATTTCGCTGAATTCTTAAATTAACCATAATATAAAATGATCTAATGGGGTCTCTGTTTGCCCTACCCTAGAAGTTTAATAGTGCATTTTACTCGCCATTTCCTGCGCTTTGTGATGCCGCTTAGCACAAGTCGCTATCTGAAAGAGGAGCGATGTAAATTGAACAAATGTGATAGAATTTCGCTGAATTCTTATATTAACCTTAATGTAAAATGATCTAATCGGGTCTTTGTTCGCCCCACCCAAGAAGTTTAATAGTGCATTTCACTCGTCAATTCATGCGCTTTGCGATGCCGCCTAGCCCAGTACGCTATCTGAAATAGGAGCAACGTAAATTGAACAAATGTGATAGAATTTCGCTGAATTCTTATATTAACCAAAATATAAGATGATCTAATCGGGTCTCTGATTGCCCTATCATAGAAGTTTAATAGTGCATTTTACTCGTCATTCCACGCGCTTTAAGATGCCGCCTAGCCCAGTACGCTATCTGAAATAGGAGCAACGTAAATTGAACAAATGTGATAGAATTTCGCTGAATTCTTAAATTAACCATAATATAAAATGATCTAATGGGGTCTCTGTTTGCCCTACCCTAGAAGTTTAATAGTGCATTTTACTCGCCATTTCTTGCGCTTTGAGATGCCGCTTAGCCCAATACGCTATCTGAAATAGGAGCGACGTAAATTGAACAAATGTGATAGAATTTCGCTGAATTCTTATATTAACCAAAATATAAAATGATCTAATCGGGTCTCTGATTGCCCTATCATAGAAGATTAAGAGTGCATTTTACTGGCCGTTTCATGCGCATTGAGATGCCGCTTAGCCCAATACGCTATCTGAAATAGGAGCGATGTAAATTGTACAAATGTGATAGAATTTTTCTGAATTCTTAAATTAACCATAATATGAAATGACCTAATCGGGTCTCTGTTTGCCCTACCCTAGAAGTTTAATAGTGCATTTTACTCGCCATTTCTTGCGCTTTGAGATGCCGCTTAGCCCAATACGCTATCTGAAATATCAGCGACATAAATTGAACAAATGTGAGAGAATTTCGCTGAATTCTTAAATTAACCATAATATAAAATGATCTAATGTGGTCTCTGTTTGCCCTACCCCAGAAGTTTAATAGTGCATTTTACTCGCCATTTCGTGCGCTTTGAGATGCCGCTTAGCACAAGTCGCTGTCTGAAATAGGAGCGATGTAAATTGAACAAATGTGATAGAATTTCGCTGAATTCTTATATTAACCTTAATGTAAAATAATCTAATCGGGTCTTTGTTCGCCGTACCCTAGAAGTTTAATAGTGCCTTTTACTCGCCACTTCATGCGCTTTGAGATGCTGCTTAGCCCAATAGCTATCTGAAATAGGAGCGACGTAAATTGAACAAATGTGATAGAATTTCCCTGAAATCTTATATTAAACAAAATATAAAATGTTCTAAACGGGACTCTGATTGCCCTATCATAGAAGTTTAGTAGTGCATTTTACTCGCCCTTCCGCGCGCTTCAAGATGCCGCCTATCACAGTACGCTATCTGAAATAGGAGCGACGTTAGTTGAACAAATGTGTTAGAATTTCCCTGAATTCTTATATTAACCTTAATGAAAAATGATCTAATCGGGTCTTTGTTCGCCCTACCCTAGAAGTTTAATAGTGCATTTTACTCGCCATTCCACACGCTTTAAGATGCCGCCTAGCCCAGTATGCTATCTGAAATAGGAACGACGTAAATTGAACAAATGTGATAGAATTTTGCTGAATTCTTATATTAACCATAATATAAAATGATCTAATCGGGTCTCTGATTGCCCTACCCTAGAAGTTTAATAGTGCATTTTACTCGCCATTTCATGCGCTTTGAGATGCCCCTTAGCCCAATACGCTATCTGAAATAGGAGCGACGTAAATTGAACAAATGTGATAGAATTTCCCTGACATCTTATATTAAACAAAATATAAAATGATCTAAACGGGACTCTGATTGCCCTATCATAGAAGTTTAGTAGTGCATTTTACTCGCCCTTCCACGCACTTTAAGATGCCGCCTAGCCCAGTACACTATCTGAAATAGGAGCGACGTATGTTGAACAAATGTGATAGAATTTCCCTGACTTCTTATATTAACCTTAATGTAAAATGATCTAATCGGGTCTTTGTTCGCCCTACCCAAGAAATTTAATAGTGCATTTTACTCGCCATTTCATGCGCTTTGAGATGCCGCTTAGCCCAATACGCTATCTGAAGTGGGAGCGACGTAAATTGAAAAAATGTGATAGAATCTCCCTGAATTCTTATATTAACCTTAATGTAAAATGATCTAATCGGGTCTCTGTTCGCCCTACCATAGAAGACTTATAGTGCATTTCACTCGTCATTTCATGCGCTTTCAGATGCCGCTTATCCCAATAGGCTATCTGAAATAGGAGCGACGTAAATTGAACAAATGTGATAGAATTTCCCTGAATACTTATATTAACATTAATGTAAAATGATCTAATCGACTCTCTGTTTGCCCTATCATAGAAGTTTAATAGTGCATTTTACTCGCCATTCCACGCGCTTTAAGATGCCGTCTAGCCAAGTACGCTATCTGAAATAGGAGCGACGTAAATTGAACAAATGTGATAGAATTTTGCTGAATTCTTAAATTAACCATAATATAAAATGATCTAATCGGGTCTCTGTTTGCCCTACCCAAGAAATTTAATAGTGCATTTTACTCGCCATTTCATGCGCTTTGAGATGCCGCTTAGCCCAATACGCTATCTGAAATGGGAGCGACGTAAATTGAACAAATGTGATAGAATATCGCTGAATTCATAAATTAACCATAATATGAAATGATCTAACCGGGTCTCTGTTTGCCCTACCCTAGATGTTTAATAGTGCATTTTACTCGTCATTTCTTGCGCTTTGAGATGCCGCTTAGCCCAATACGCTATCTGAAATATCAGCGACGTAAATTGAACAAATGTGAGAGAATTTCGCTGAATTCTTTTATTAACCATAATGTAAAATGATCTAATCAGGTCTCTGTTCGCCCTAGCCTAGTACTTTAATAGTGCATTTTATTCGCCATTTCATGCGCTTTGAGATGCCGCTTAGCCCAATACGCTATCTGAAATAGGAGCGACGTTAGTTGAACAAATGTGATAGAATTACGCTGAATTCTTATATTAACCGTAATATAAAATGATCTATTCGAGTCCCTGTTCGCCATACCCTAGAAGTTTAATAGTGCATTTCACTCGTCACTCCATGCGCTTTGAGATGCCGCTTAGCCCAATACGCTATCTGAAATAGGAGCGACGTAAATTGAACAAATGAGATAGAATTTCGCTGAATTCTTATGTTAACCAAAATATAAAATGATCAAATCTGGTCTCTGATTGCCCTATCATAGAAGTTTAATAGTGCATTTTACTCGCCGTTCCACGCGCTTTAAGTTGCCGCCTAGCCCAGCACGCTATCTGAAATAGGAGCTACGTAAGTTGAACAAATGTGACAGAATTACGCTGAATTCGTATATTAACCGTAATATAAAATGATCTAATCGTGTCTCTGTTTGCCTCATCCTAGAAGTTTAATAGTGCATTTTACTCGCCATTTCATGCGCTTTGAGATGCCCCTTAGCCCAATAAGCTATCTGAAATAGGAACGATGTAAATTGAACAAATGTGATAGAATTTCGCTGAATTCTTAAATTAACCATAATATGAAATGACCTAATCGGGTCTCTGTTTGCCCTACCCTAGAAGTTTAATAGTGAATTTTACTCGCCATTTCTTGCGCTTTGAGATGCCGCTTAGCCCAATACGCTATCTGAAATATTAGCGACGTAAATTGAACAAATGTGAGAGAATCTCGCTGAATTCTTATATTAACCTTAATGAAAAATGATCTAATCGGGTCTCAGTTCGCCCTACCCTAGAAGATTAATAGTGCATTTCACTCGTCATTTCATGCGCTTTGAGATGCCGCTTAGCCCAATTAGCTATCTGAAATAGGAGCGACGTAAATTGAACAAATGTGATAGAATTTCGCTGAATTCTTATATTACCCAAAATATAAAATGATCTAATCGGGACTCTGATTGCCGTATCATAGAAGTTTAGTAGTGCATTTTACTGGCCGTTCCACGCGCTTTAAGATGCCGCCTAGGCAAGTACACTATCTGAAATAGGAGCGACGCATGTTGAACAAATGTGATAGAATTACGCTGAATTCTTATATTAACCGTAATATAAAATGATCTAATCGGGTCTCTGTTTCCCTTACCCTAGAAGTTTAATAGTGCATTTTACTCGCCATTTCATTCGCTTTGAGATGCCGCTTAGCCCAATGCGCTATCTGAAATAGGAACGACGTAAATTGAACAAATGTGATAGAATTTTGCTGAATTCTTAAATTAACCATAATATAAAATGATCTAATCGGGTCTCTGATTGCCCTACCCTGGAAGTTTAATAGTGCATGTTACTCGCCATTCCACGCGCTTTAAGATGCCGCCTAGCCCAGTATGCTATCTGAAATAGGAACGACGTAAATTGAACAAATGTGATAGAATTTTGCTGAATTCTTAAATTAACCATAATATAAAATGATCTAATCTGGTCTCTGATTGCCCTACCCTAGAAGTTTAATAGTGCATTTTACGAGCCATTTCTTGCGCTTTGAGATGCAGCTTAGCCCAATACGCTATCCGAAATAGGAGCGACGTAAATTGAACAAATGTGATAGAATTTCGCTGAATTCTTATATTAACCTTAATGTAAAATGATCTAATCGGGTCTTTGTTCGCCCTACCCAAGAAGTTTAATAGTGCATTTCTCTCGTCATTTCATGCGCTTTGAGATGCCGCTTAGCCCAATAGCTATCTGAAATAGGAGCGACGTAAATTGAACAAATGTGATAGAATTTCCCTGAAATCTTATATTAACCGTAATATAAAATGATCTCATCGGGTCTCTGTTTGCATTACCCTCGAAGTATAATAGTGCATTTCACTCGCCTTTCCACGCGCTTTAAGATGCCGCCTATCCGAGTACGCTATCTGAAATAGGAGCGACGTAAGTTGAACAAATGTGATAGAATAACGCTGAATTCTTATATTAACCGTAATATAAAATGGTCTAATCGGGTCTCCGTTTGCCTTATCCTAGAAGTTTATTAGTGCATTTTACTCGTCATTCCATGCGCTTTGAGATGCCGCTTAGCCCAATACGCTATCTGAAATAGGAGCAATGTAAGTTGAACAAATGTGATAGAATTTTGCTGAATTCTTAAATTGACCATAATATAAAATGATGTAATCGGGTCTCTGTTCGCCCTACCCAAGAAGTTTAATAGTGCATTTCTCTCGTCATTTCATGCGCTTTGAGATGCCGCTTAGCCCAATAGCTATCCGAAATAGGAGCGACGTTAATTGAACAAATGTGATAGAATTTCCCTGAAATCTTATATTAAAGAAAATATAAAATGATCTAAACGGGACTCTGATTGCCCTATCATAGACGTTTAGTAGTGCATTTTACTCGCCCTTCCACGCGCTTTAAGATGCCGCCTAGCCCAGTACACTATCTGAAATAGGAGCGACGTAAATTGAAAAAATGTGATAGAATTTCGCTGAATTCTTATATTAACCAAAATATAAAATGATCTAATGGGGTCTCTGTTTGCCCTACCCTAGAAGTTTAATAGTGCATTTTACTCGCCATTTCTTGCGCTTTGAGATGCCGCTTAGCCCAATACGCTATCTGAAATAGGAGCGACGTAAAATGAACAAATGTGATAGGATTTCGCTGAATTCTTAAATTAACCATAATATAAAATGATCTAACCGGGTCTCTATGTGCCCAACCCTAGAAGCTTAATAGTGCATTTTACTCGCCATTTCTTGCGCTTTGAGATGCCGCTTAGCCCAATACGCTATCTGAAATAGGAGCGACGTAAATTGAACGAATGTGATAGAATTTCCCTGAAATGTTATAGTAAACAAAATATAAAATGATCTATTCGGAACACTCATTGCCCTATCATAGAAGTTTAGAAGTACATTTTACTCGCCCTTCCACGCGCTTTAAGATGCCGCCTAGTCCAGTACGCTATCTGAAATAGGAGAGACGTTAGTTGAACAAATGTGATAGAATTACGCTGAATTCTTATATTAACCGTAATATAAAATGATCTAATCGGGTCTCTGTTTGCCTTATCCTAGAAGTTTAATAGTGCATTTTACTCGCCATTTCATGCGCTTTGAGATGCCGCATAGCCCAATAAGCTATCTGAAATAGGAGCTTTGTAACTTGAACAAATGTGATAGAATTTCGCTGAATTCTTAAATTAACCATAATATGAAATGACCTAATCGGGTCTCTGTTTGCCCTACCCTATAAGTTTAATAGAGCATTTTACTGGTCATTTCATGCGCTTTGAGATGCCGCCTAGCCCAGTACGCTATCTGAAATAGGAGCGACGTAAATTGAACAAATGTGATAGAATTTCGCTGAATTCTTTTATTAACCATAATGTTAAATGATCTAATCGGGTCTCTGTACGCCCTAGCGTACAAGCTTAATAGTGCATTGTATTCGTCATTTCATGCGCTTTGAGATGCCGCTTAGCCCAATACGCTATCTGAAATAGGAGCGACGCAAATTGAACAAATGTGATAGAATTTCGCTGTATTCTTATATTAACCATAATATAAAATGATGTAATCGGGTCTCTGTTCGCCCTACCCAAGAAGTTTAATAGAGCATTTCTCTCGTCATTTCATGCGCTTTGAGATGCCGCTTAGCCCAATAGCTATCTGAAATAGGAGCGACGTAAATTGAACAAATGTGATAGAATTTCCCTGAAATCTTATATTAACCGTAATATAAAATGATCTAATCGGGTCTCTGTTTGCATTACCCGAGAAGTTTAATAGTGCATTTTACTCGCCATTTCATGCGCTTTGAGATGCCGCTTAGCCCAATACGCTATCTGAAATAGGAGCGACGTAAATTGAACAAATGTGATAGAATTTCCCTGAAATGTTATAGTAAACAAAATATAAAATGATCTATTCGGAACTCTCATTGCCCTATCATAGAAGTTTAGTAGTGCATTTTACTCGCCGTTCCACGCGCTTTAAGATGCCGCCTAGCGCAGTACGCTATCTGAAATAGGAGCGACGTTAGTTGAACAAATGTGATAGAATTACGCTGAATTCTTATATTAACCGTAATATAAAATGATCTATTCGGGTCTCTGTTCGCCCTACCCTAGAAGTTTAATAGTGCATTTCACTCGCCATTCCATGCGCTTTGAGATGCCGCTTAGCCAAATACGCTATCTGAAATAGGAGCGACGTAAATTGAACAAATGTGATAGAATTTCGCTGGATTCTTATATTAACCAAAATATAAAATGATCTAATCGGGTCTCTGATTGCCCTATCATAGAAGATTAATAGTGCATTTTACTCGCCATTCCACGCGCTTTGAGATGCCGCTTAGCCCAATACGCTATCTGAAATAGGAACGACGTAAATTGAACAAATGTGATAGAATTTTGCTGAATTCTTAAATTAACCATAATATAAAATGATCTAATCGGGTCTCTGATTGCCCTACCCTGGAAGTTTAATAGTGCATTTTACTCGCCCTTCCACGCGCTTTAAGATGCCGCCTAGCCCAGTACACTATCTGAAATAGGAGCGACGCATGTTGAACAAATGTGATAGAATTACGCTGAATTCTTATATTAACTGTAATATAAAATGATCTAATCGGGTCTCTGTTTGCCTTACCCTAGAAGTTTAATAGTGCATTTTACTCGCCATTTCATGCGCTTTGAGATGCCGCTTAGCCCAATACGCTATCTGAAATAGGAGCGACGTAAATTGAACAAATGTGATAGAATTACGCTGAATTCTTATATTAACCAAAATATAAAATGATCTAATCGGGTCTCTGATTGCCCTATCATAGAAGTTTAATAGTGCATTTTACTCGCCATTCCACGCGCTTTAAGATGCCGCCTAGCCCAATACGCTATCTGAAATAGGAGCGACGTAAATTGAACAAATGTGATAGAATTACGCTGAATCCTTATATTAACCAAAATATAAAATGATCTAATCGGGTCTCTGATTGCCCTATCATAGAAGTTTAATAGTGCATTTTACTCGCCATTTCATGCGCTTTGAGATGCCGCTTAGCCCAATACGCTATCTGAAATAGGAGCGACGTAAATTGAACAAATGTGATAGAATTACGCTGAATTCTTATATTAACCAAAATATAAAATGATCTAATCGGGTCTCTGATTGCCCTATCATAGAAGATTAATAGTGCATTTTACTCGCCATTCCACGCGCTTTAAGATGCCGCCTAGCCCAGTATGCTATCTGAAATAGGAACGACGTAAATTGAACAAATGTGATAGAATTACGCTGAATTCTTATATTAACCGTAATATAAAATGATCTAATCGGGTCTCTGTTTGCGTTACCATAGAAGTTTATTAGTGCATTTTACTCGCCATTTCATTCGCTTTGAGATGCCGCTTAGCCCAATACGCTATCTGCAATAGGATCGACGTAAATTGTACAAATGAGATAGAATTTCGCTGAATTCTTAAAGTAACCATAATATAAAGTGATCTAAACTGGTCTCTGTTTGCCCCACCCTAGAAGTTTAATAGTGCATTTTACTCGGCATTTCTTGCGCTTTGAGATGCCGCTTAGCCCAATACGCTATCTGAAATAGGAGCAACGTAAATTGAACAAATGTGATAGAATTTCGCTGAATTCTTAAATTAACCATAATATAAAATGATCTAATGGGGTCTCTGTTTGCCCTACCCTAGAAGTTTAATAGTGCATTTTACTCGCCATTCCACGCGCTTTAAGATGCCGCCTAGCCCAGTATGCTATCTGAAATAGGAACGACGTAAATTGAACAAATGTGATAGAATTTTGCTGAATTCTTAAATTAACCATAATATAAAATGATCTAATCGGGTCTCTGATTGCCCTACCCTAGTAGTTTAATAGTGCATTTTACTAGTCATTTCATGCGCTTTGAGATGCCGCTTAGCCCAATAAGCTGTCTGAAATAGGAGCGACGTAAATTGAACAAATGTGATAGAAGTTCCCTGAATACTTATATTAACCTTAATGTAAAATGATCTAATCGGGTCTCTGTTTGCATTACCCTAGAAGTTTAATAGTGCATTTTACACGCCATTCCACGCGCTTTAGGATGCCGCCTATCAGAGTACGCTATCTGAAATAGGAGCTACGTAAGTTGAACAAATGTCACAGAATTACGCAAAATTCTTATGTTAACCGTAATATAAAATGATCTAATCGGGTCTCTGTTTGCCTTATCCTAGAAGTTTAATAGTGCATTTTACTCGCCATTCCGCGCGCTTTAAGTTGCCGCCTAGCCCAGTATGCTATCTGAAATAGGAACGACGTAAATTGAACAAATGTGATAGAATTTTGCTGAATCCTTAAATTAACCATAATATAAAATGATCTAATCGGGTCTCTGATTGCCCTACCCTAGAAGTTTAATAGCTCATTTTACTCAGCATTTCATGCGCTTTGAGATGCCGCTTATCCCAATACGCTATCTGAAATAGGAGCGACGTAAATTAAACAAATGTGATAGAATTTCGCTGAATTCTTATATTAACCAAAATATAAAATGATCTAATCGGGTCTCTGATTGCCCTATCATAGAAGTTTAATAGTGCATTTTACTCGCCATTCCTCGCGCTTTAAGATGCCGCCTATCCGGGTACGCTATCTGAAATAGGAGCGACGTAAATTGAACAAATGTGAGAGAATTTCGCTGAATTCTTAAATTAACCATAATATAAAATGATCTAATCGGGTCTTTGTTCGCCCTACCCAAGAAGTTTAATAGTGCATTTCACTCGTCAATTCATGCGCTTTGCGGTGCCGCTTATCCCAATAAGCTATCTGAAATTGGAGCGACGTAAATTGAACAAATGTGATAGAATTTCGCTGAATCCTTATATTAACCAAAATATAAAATGATCTAATCGGGTCTCTGATTGCCCTATCATAGAAGTTTAATAGTGCATTTCACTCGCCATTCCATGCGCTTTGAGATGCCGCTTAGCCCAATACGCTATCTGAAATAGGAGCGACGTAAATTGAACAAATGTGATAGAATTTCGCTGAATTCTTATATTAACCAAAATATAAAACGATCTTATAGGGTCTCTGATTGCCCTACCCTAGAAGTTTAATAGTGCATTTTACTCGCCCCTTCGTGCGCTTTGAGATGCCGCTGAGCCCAATACGGTATCTGAAATAGGAGCGACGTAAATTGAACAAATGTGATAGAATTTCGCTGTATTCTTATATTAACCAAAATAGAAAATGATCTAATCGGGTCTCTGATTGCCCTATCATAGAAGTTTAATAGTGCATTTTACTCGCCATTCCACGCGTTTTAAGTTGCCGCCTTGCGCAGTACGCTATCTGAAATAGGAGCTACGTAAGTTGAACAAATGTCACAGAATTACGCTGAATTCTTATGTTAACCGTAATATAAAATGATCTAATCGGGTCTCTGTTTGCCTTATCCTAGAAGTTTAATAGTGCATTTTACTCGCCATTCCGCGCGCTTTAAGTTGCCGCCTAGCCCAGTATGCTATCTGAAATAGGAACGACGTAAATTGAACAAATGTGATAGAATTTTGCTGAATCCTTAAATTAACCATAATATAAAATGATCTAATCGGGTCTCTGATTGCCCTATCATAGAAGTTTAATAGTGCATTTTACTCGCCATTCCACGCGCTTTAAGATGCCGCCTAGCCCAATACGCTATCTGAAATAGGAGCTACGTAAGTTGAACGAATCTGACAGAATTACGCTGATTTCTTATATTAACCGTAATATAAAATGATCTAATCGGGTCTCTGTTTGCCTTATCCTAGAAGTTTAATAGTGCGCTTTACTAGCTATTTCATGCGCTTTGAGATGCCTCTTAGCCCAATACGCTATCTGAAATAGGAGCGACGTAAATTGAACAAATGTGATAGAATTTCGCTGAATTCTTATATTAACCAAAATATAAAATGATCTAATCCGGTCTCTGTTTGCCCTACCCTAGAAGTTGAATAGTGCATTGTACGAGCCATTTCTTGCGCTTTGAGATGCCGCTTAGCCCGATACGCTATCTGAAATATCAGCGACGTAAATTGAACAAATGTGAGAGAATTTCGCTGAATTCTTAAATTAACCATAATATAAATTGATCTAATCGGGTCTTTGTTCGCCCTACCCTAGAAGTTTAATAGTGCATTTCACTCGTCATTTCATGCGCTTTGAGTTGCCGCTTAGCCCAATAAGCTGTCTGAAATAGGAGCAACGTAAATTGAACAAATGTGATAGAATTTCGCTGAATTCTTATATTAACCAAAATATAAAATGATCTAATCTGGACTCTGATTGCCCTATCATAGAAGGGTAATAGTGCATTTTGCTCGCCCTTCCACGCGCTTAAAGATGCCGCCTAGCCCAGTACACTATCTGAAATAGGAGCGACGTATGTTGAACAAATGTGATAGAATTACGCTGAATTCTTATATTAACCAAAATATAAAATGATCTAATCGGGTCTCTGATTGCCCTATCATAGAAGTTTAATAGCGCATTTTACTCGCCATTCCACGCGCTTTAAGTTGCCGCCTAGCCCAGTACGCTATCTGAAATAGGAGCTACGTAAGTTGAACAAATGTCACAGAATTTCGCTGAATTCTTATATTAACCGTAATATAAAATGATCTAATCGTGTCTCTGTTTGCCTTATCCTGGAAGTTTAATAGTGCATTTTACTCGCCATTCCTTGCGCTTTGAGATGACGCTTAACACAAGTCGCTATCTGAAATAGGAGCGATGTAAATTGAACAAATGTGATAGAATTTCGCTGAATTCTTATATTAACCTTAATGTAAAATGATCTAATCGGGTCTTTGTTCGCCCTACCCAAGAAGTTTAATAGTGCATTTCACTCGTCAATTCATGCGCTTTGGGATGCCGCTTAGCCCAATAAGCTATCTGAAATTGGAGCGACGTAAATTGAACAAATGTGATAGAATTTCGCTGAATTCTTATATTAACCAAAATATAAAATGATCTAATCGGGTCTCTGATTGCCCTATCATAGAAGTTTAATAGTGCATTTTACTCGTCATTCCACGCGCTTTAAGATGCCGCCTAGCCCAGTACGCTATCTGCAATAGGAGCAATGTAAATTGAACAAATGTGATAGAATTTCGCTGTATTCTTATATTAACCATAATATAAAATGATGTAATCGGGTCTCTGTTCGCCCTACCCAAGAAGTTTAATAGAGCATTTCTCTCGTCATTTCATGCGCTTTGAGATGCCGCTTAGCCCAATAGCTATCTGAAATAGGAGCGACGTAAATTGAACAAATGTGATAGAATTTCCCTGAAATCTTATATTAACCGTAATATAAAATGATCTAATCGGGTCTCTGTTTGCATTACCCGAGAAGTTTAATAGTGCATTTTACTCGCCATTTCATGCGCTTTGAGATGCAGCTTAGCCCAATACGCTATCTGAAATAGGAGCGACGTAAATTGAACAAATGTGATAGAATTTCCCTGAAATGTTATAGTAAACAAAATATAAAATGATCTATTCGGAACTCTGATTGCCCTATCATAGAAGTTTAGTAGTGCATTTTACTCGCCGTTCCACGCGCTTTAAGATGCCGCCTAGCGCAGTACGCTATCTGAAATAGGAGCGACGTTAGTTGAACAAATGTGATAGAATTACGCTGAATTCTTATATTAACCGTAATATAAAATGATCTATTCGGGTCTCTGTTCGCCCTACCCTAGAAGTTTAATAGTGCATTTCACTCGCCATTCCATGCGCTTTGAGATGCCGCTTAGCCAAATACGCTATCTGAAATAGGAGCGACGTAAATTGAACAAATGTGATAGAATTTCGCTGGATTCTTATATTAACCAAAATATAAAATGATCTAATCGGGTCTCTGATTGCCCTATCATAGAAGATTAATAGTGCATTTTACTGGCCATTCCACGCGCTTTGAGATGCCGCTTAGCCCAATACGCTATCTGAAATAGGAACGACGTAAATTGAACAAATGTGATAGAATTTTGCTGAATTCTTAAATTAACCATAATATAAAATGTTCTAATCGGGTCTCTGATTGCCCTACCCTGGAAGTTTAATAGTGCATTTTACTCGCCCTTCCACGCGCTTTAAGATGCCGCCTAGCCCAGTACACTATCTGAAATAGGAGCGACGCATGTTGAACAAATGTGATAGAATTACGCTGAATTCTTATATTAACTGTAATATAAAATGATCTAATCGGGTCTCTGTTTGCCTTACCCTAGAAGTTTAATAGTGCATTTTACTCGCCATTTCATGCGCTTTGAGATGCCGCTTAGCCCAATACGCTATCTGAAATAGGAGCGACGTAAATTGAACAAATGTGATAGAATTACGCTGAATCCTTATATTAACCAAAATATAAAATGATCTAATCGGGTCTCTGATTGCCCTATCATAGAAGTTTAATAGTGCATTTTACTCGCCATTCCACGCGCTTTAAGATGCCGCCTAGCCCAATACGCTATCTGAAATAGGAGCGACGTAAATAGAACAAATGTGATAGAATTACGCTGAATCCTTATATTAACCAAAATATAAAATGATCTAATCGGGTCTCTGATTGCCCTATCATAGAAGTTTAATAGTGCATTTTACTCGCCATTTCATGCGCTTTGAGATGCCGCTTAGCCCAATACGCTATCTGAAATAGGAGCGACGTAAATTGAACAAATGTGATAGAATTACGCTGAATTCTTATATTAACCAAAATATAAAATGATCTAATCGGGTCTCTGATTGCCCTATCATAGAAGATTAATAGTGCATTTTACTCGCCATTCCACGCGCTTTAAGATGCCGCCTAGCCCAGTATGCTATCTGAAATAGGAACGACGTAAATTGAACAAATGTGATAGAATTTTGCTGAATTCTTAAATTAACCATAATATAAAATGATCTAATCGGGTCTCTGATTGCCCTATCATAGATGTTTAAGAGTGCATTTTACTCGCCATTCCACGCGCTTTGAGATGCCACCTAGCCCAGTACGCTTTCTGAAATAGGAGCGACGTAAGTTGAACAAATGTGATAGAATAACGCTGAATTCTTATATTAACCGTAATATAAAATGATCTATTCGGGTGTCTGATTGCCCTACCCTAGAAGTTTAATAGTGCATTTTACTCGCCATTTCTTGCGCTTTGAGATGCCGCTTAGCCCAATACGCTATCTGAAATAGGAGCAACGTAAATTGAACAAATGTGATAGAATTTCGCTGAATTCTTATATTAACCAAAATATAAAATGATCTAATCGGGTCTCTGATTGCCCTATCATAGAAGTTTAATAGTGCATTTCACTCGCCATTCCATGCGCTTTGAGATGCCGCTTAGCCCAATACGCTATCTGAAATAGGAGCGACGTAAATTGAACAAATGTGATAGAATTTCGCTGAATTCTTATATTAACCAAAATATAAAACGATCTTATAGGGTCTCTGATTGCCCTACCCTAGAAGTTTAATAGTGAATTTTACTCGCCCCTTCGTGCGCTTTGAGATGCCGCTGAGCCCAATACGGTATCTGAAATAGGAGCGACGTAAATTGAACAAATGTGATAGAATTTCGCTGGATTCTTATATTAACCAAAATAGAAAATGATCTAATCGGGTCTCTGATTGCCCTATCATAGAAGTTTAATAGTGCATTTTACTCGCCATTCCACGCGTTTTAAGTTGCCGCCTTGCGCAGTACGCTATCTGAAATAGGAGCTACGTAAGTTGAACAAATGTCACAGAATTACGCTGAATTCTTATGTTAACCGTAATATAAAATGATCTAATCGGGTCTCTGTTTGCCTTATCCTAGAAGTTTAATAGTGCATTTTACTCGCCATTCCGCGCGCTTTAAGTTGCCGCCTAGCCCAGTATGCTATCTGAAATAGGAACGACGTAAATTGAACAAATGTGATAGAATTTTGCTGAATCCTTAAATTAACCATAATATAAAATGATCTAATCGGGTCTCTGATTGCCCTATCATAGAAGTTTAATAGTGCATTTTACTCGCCATTCCACGCGCTTTAAGATGCCGCCTAGCCCAGTACGCTATCTGAAATAGGAGCTACGTAAGTTGAACGAATCTGACAGAATTACGCTGATTTCTTATATTAACCGTAATATAAAATGATCTAATCGGGTCTCTGTTTGCCTTATCCTAGAAGTTTAATAGTGCGCTTTACTAGCTATTTCATGCGCTTTGAGATGCCTCTTAGCCCAATACGCTATCTGAAATAGGAGCGACGTAAATTGAACAAATGTGATAGAATTTCGCTGAATTCTTATATTAACCAAAATATAAAATGATCTAATCCGGTCTCTGTTTGCCCTACCCTAGAAGTTGAATAGTGCATTGTACGAGCCATTTCTTGCGCTTTGAGATGCCGCTTAGCCCGATACGCTATCTGAAATATCAGCGACGTAAATTGAACAAATGTGAGAGAATTTCGCTGAATTCTTAAATTAACCATAATATAAATTGATCTAATCGGGTCTTTGTTCGCCCTACCCTAGAAGTTTAATAGTGCATTTCACTCGTCATTTCATGCGCTTTGAGTTGCCGCTTAGCCCAATAAGCTGTCTGAAATAGGAGCGACGTATGTTGAACAAATGTGATAGAATTACGCTGAATTCTTATATTAACCAAAATATAAAATGATCTAATCGGGTCTCTGATTGCCCTATCATAGAAGTTTAATAGCGCATTTTACTCGCCATTCCACGCGCTTTAAGTTGCCGCCTAGCCCAGTACGCTATCTGAAATAGGAGCTACGTAAGTTGAACAAATGTCACAGAATTTCGCTGAATTCTTATATTAACCGTAATATAAAATGATCTAATCGTGTCTCTGTTTGCCTTATCCTGGAAGTTTAATAGTGCATTTTACTCGCCATTCCTTGCGCTTTGAGATGACGCTTAACACAAGTCGCTATCTGAAATAGGAGCGATGTAAATTGAACAAATGTGATAGAATTTCGCTGAATTCTTATATTAACCTTAATGTAAAATGATCTAATCGGGTCTTTGTTCGCCCTACCCAAGAAGTTTAATAGTGCATTTCACTCGTCAATTCATGCGCTTTGGGATGCCGCTTAGCCCAATAAGCTATCTGAAATTGGAGCGACGTAAATTGAACAAATGTGATAGAATTTCGCTGAATTCTTATATTAACCAAAATATAAAATGATCTAATCGGGTCTCTGATTGCCCTATCATAGAAGTTTAATAGTGCATTTTACTCGTCATTCCACGCGCTTTAAGATGCCGCCTAGCCCAGTACGCTATCTGCAATAGGAGCAATGTAAATTGAACAAATGTGATGGAATTTCGCTGAATTCTTAAATTAACCATAATATAAAATGATCTAATGGGGTCTCTGTTTGCCCTACCCTAGAAGTTTAATAGTGCATTTTACTCGCCATTTCATGCGCTTTGAGATGCCGCTTAGCCCAATACGCTATCTGAAATAGGAGCGACGTAAATTGAACAAATGTGATAGAATTACGCTGAATTCTTATATTAACCAAAATATAAAATGATCTAATCGGGTCTCTGATTGCCCTATCATAGAAGATTAATAGTGCATTTTACTCGCCATTCCACGCGCTTTAAGATGCCGCCTAGCCCAGTATGCTATCTGAAATAGGAACGACGTAAATTGAACAAATGTGATAGAATTTTGCTGAATTCTTAAATTAACCATAATATAAAATGATCTAATCGGGTCTCTGATTGCCCTATCATAGATGTTTAAGAGTGCATTTTACTCGCCATTCCACGCGCTTTGAGATGCCACCTAGCCCAGTACGCTTTCTGAAATAGGAGCGACGTAAGTTGAACAAATGTGATAGAATAACGCTGAATTCTTATATTAACCGTAATATAAAATGATCTATTCGGGTGTCTGATTGCCCTACCCTAGAAGTTTAATAGTGCATTTTACTCGCCATTTCTTGCGCTTTGAGATGCCGCTTAGCCCAATACGCTATCTGAAATAGGAGCAACGTAAATTGAACAAATGTGATAGAATTTCGCTGAATTCTTAAATTAACCATAATATAAAATGATCTAATGGGGTCTCTGTTTGCCCTACCCTAGAAGTTTAATAGTGCATTTTACTCGCCATTCCACGCGCTTTAAGATGCCGCCTAGCCCAGTATGCTATCTGAAATAGGAACGACGTAAATTGAACAAATGTGATAGAATTTTGCTGAATTCTTAAATTAACCATAATATAAAATGATCTAATCGGGTCTCTGATTGCCCTACCCTAGTAGTTTAATAGTGCATTTTACTAGTCATTTCATGCGCTTTGAGATGCCGCTTAGCCCAATAAGCTGTCTGAAATAGGAGCGACGTAAATTGAACAAATGTGATAGAAGTTCCCTGAATACTTATATTAACCTTAATGTAAAATGATCTAATCGGGTCTCTGTTTGCATTACCCTAGAAGTTTAATAGTGCATTTTACACGCCATTCCACGCGCTTTAGGATGCCGCCTATCAGAGTACGTTATCTGAAATAGGAGCTACGTAAGTTGAACAAATGTCACAGAATTACGCAAAATTCTTATGTTAACCGTAATATAAAATGATCTAATCGGGTCTCTGTTTGCCTTATCCTAGAAGTTTAATAGTGCATTTTACTCGCCATTCCGCGCGCTTTAAGTTGCCGCCTAGCCCAGTATGCTATCTGAAATAGGAACGACGTAAATTGAACAAATGTGATAGAATTTTGCTGAATCCTTAAATTAACCATAATATAAAATGATCTAATCGGGTCTCTGATTGCCCTACCCTAGAAGTTTAATAGCTCATTTTACTCAGCATTTCATGCGCTTTGAGATGCCGCTTATCCCAATACGCTATCTGAAATAGGAGCGACGTAAATTAAACAAATGTGATAGAATTTCGCTGAATTCTTATATTAACCAAAATATAAAATGATCTAATCGGGTCTCTGATTGCCCTATCATAGAAGTTTAATAGTGCATTTTACTCGCCATTCCTCGCGCTTTAAGATGCCGCCTATCCGGGTACGCTATCTGAAATAGGAGCGACGTAAATTGAACAAATGTGATAGAATTTTTCTGAATTCTTAAATTAACCATAATATGAAATGACCTAATCGGGTCTCTGTTTGCCCTACCCTAGAAGTTTAATAGTGCATTTTACTCGCCATTTCTTGCGCTTTGAGATGCCGCTTAGCCCGATACGCTATCTGAAATATCAGCGACGTAAATTGAACAAATGTGAGAGAATTTCGCTGAATTCTTAAATTAACCATAATATAAAATGATCTAATCGGGTCTTTGTTCGCCCTACCCAAGAAGTTTAATAGTGCATTTCACTCGTCAATTCATGCGCTTTGCGGTGCCGCTTATCCCAATAAGCTATCTGAAATTGGAGCGACGTAAATTGAACAAATGTGATAGAATTTCGCTGAATCCTTATATTAACCAAAATATAAAATGATCTAATCGGGTCTCTGATTGCCCTATCATAGAAGTTTAATAGTGCATTTCACTCGCCATTCCATGCGCTTTGAGATGCCGCTTAGCCCAATACGCTATCTGAAATAGGAGCGACGTAAATTGAACAAATGTGATAGAATTTCGCTGAATTCTTATATTAACCAAAATATAAAACGATCTTATAGGGTCTCTGATTGCCCTACCCTAGAAGTTTAATAGTGCATTTTACTCGCCCCTTCGTGCGCTTTGAGATGCCGCTGAGCCCAATACGGTATCTGAAATAGGAGCGACGTAAATTGAACAAATGTGATAGAATTTCGCTGGATTCTTATATTAACCAAAATAGAAAATGATCTAATCGGGTCTCTGATTGCCCTATCATAGAAGTTTAATAGTGCATTTTACTCGCCATTCCACGCGTTTTAAGTTGCCGCCTTGCGCAGTACGCTATCTGAAATAGGAGCTACGTAAGTTGAACAAATGTCACAGAATTACGCTGAATTCTTATGTTAACCGTAATATAAAATGATCTAATCGGGTCTCTGTTTGCCTTATCCTAGAAGTTTAATAGTGCATTTTACTCGCCATTCCACGCGCTTTAAGTTGCCGCCTAGCCCAGTATGCTATCTGAAATAGGAACGACGTAAATTGAACAAATGTGATAGAATTTTGCTGAATCCTTAAATTAACCATAATATAAAATGATCTAATCGGGTCTCTGATTGCCCTATCATAGAAGTTTAATAGTGCATTTTACGCGCCATTCCACGCGCTTTAAGATGCCGCCTAGCCCAGTACGCTATCTGAAATAGGAGCGACGTAAGTTGAACGAATCTGACAGAATTACGCTGATTTCTTATATTAACCGTAATATAAAATGATCTAATCGGGTCTCTGTTTGCCTTATCCTAGAAGTTTAATAGTGCGCTTTACTAGCTATTTCATGCGCTTTGAGATGCCTCTTAGCCCAATACGCTATCTGAAATAGGAGCGACGTAAATTGAACAAATGTGATAGAATTTCGCTGAATTCTTATATTAACCAAAATATAAAATGATCTAATCCGGTCTCTGTTTGCCCTACCCTAGAAGTTGAATAGTGCATTGTACGAGCCATTTCTTGCGCTTTGAGATGCCGCTTAGCCCAATACGCTATCTGAAATATCAGCGACGTAAATTGAACAAATGTGAGAGAATTTCGCTGAATTCTTAAATTAACCATAATATAAATTGATCTAATCGGGTCTTTGTTCGCCCTACCCTAGAAGTTTAATAGTGCATTTCACTCGTCATTTCATGCGCTTTGAGTTGCCGCTTAGCCCAATAAGCTGTCTGAAATAGGAGCAACGTAAATTGAACAAATGTGATAGAATTACGCTGAATTCTTATATTAACCAAAATATAAAATGATCTAATCGGGTCTCTGATTGCCCTATCATAGAAGTTTAATAGCGCATTTTACTCGCCATTCCACGCGCTTTAAGTTGCCGCCTAGCCCAGTACGCTATCTGAAATAGGAGCTACGTAAGTTGAACAAATGTCACAGAATTTCGCTGAATTCTTATATTAACCATAATATAAAATGATCTAATCGTGTCTCTGTTTGCCTTATCCTGGAAGTTTAATAGTGCATTTTACTCGCCATTTCTTGCGCTTTGAGATGACGCTTAACACAAGTCGCTATCTGAAATAGGAGCGATGTAAATTGAACAAATGTGATAGAATTTCGCTGAATTCTTATATTAACCTTAATGTAAAATGATCTAATCGGGTCTTTGTTCGCCCTACCCAAGAAGTTTAATAGTGCATTTCACTCGTCAATTCATGCGCTTTGGGATGCCGCTTAGCCCAATAAGCTATCTGAAATTGGAGCGACGTAAATTGAACAAATGTGATAGAATTTCGCTGAATTCTTATATTAACCAAAATATAAAATGATCTAATCGGGTCTCTGATTGCCCTATCATAGAAGTTTAATAGTGCATTTTACTCGTCATTCCACGCGCTTTAAGATGCCGCCTAGCCCAGTACGCTATCTGCAATAGGAGCAATGTAAATTGAACAAATGTGATGGAATTTCGCTGAATTCTTAAATTAACCATAATATAAAATGATCTAATGGGGTCTCTGTTTGCCCTACCCTAGAAGTTTAATAGAGCATTTTACTCGCCATTTCTTGCGCTTTGAGATGCCGCTTAGCCCAATACGCTATCTGAAATAGGAGCGACGTAAATTGAACAAATGTGATAGAATTTCGCTGAATTCTTATATTAACCAAAATATAAAATGATCTAATCGGGTCTCTGATTGCCCTATCATAGAAGATTAAGAGTGCATTTTGCTCGCCATTCCACGCGCTTTAAGATGCCGCCTAGCCCAGTGCGCTATCTGAAATAGGAGCGACATAAGTTGAACAAATGTGATAGAATCACGCTGAATTCTTATATTAACCGTAATATGAAATGGTCTAATCGGGTCTCCGTTTGCCTTATCCTAGAAGTTTAATAGTGCATTTTACTGGCCATTTCATGCGCTTTGAGATGCCGCTTAGCCCAATACGCTATCTGAAATAGGAGCGACGTAAATTGAACAAATGTGATAGAATTTTGCTGAATTCTTAAATTAACCATAATATGAAATGACCTAATCGGGTCTCTGTTTGCCCTACCCTAGAAGTTTAACAGTGCATTTTACTCGCCATTTCTTGCGCTTTCAGATGCCGCTTAGCCCAATACGCTATCTGAAATATCAGCGACGTAAATTGAACAAATGTGAGAGAATTTCGCTGAATTCTTAAATTAACCATAATATAAAATGATCTAATGTGGTCTCTGTTTGCCCTACCCTAGAAGTTTAATAGTGCATTTTACTCGCCATTTCTTGCGCTTTGAGATTCCGCTTAGCACAAGTCGCTATCTGAAATAGGAGCGATGTAAATTGAACAAATGTGATAGAATTTCGCTGAATTCTTATATTAACCAAAATATAAAGTGATCTAATCGGGTCTCTGATTGCCGTATCATAGAAGTTTAATAGTGCATTTTACTCGCCATTCCTCGCGCTTTAAGATGCCGCCTATCCGGGTACGCTATCTGAAATAGGAGCGACGTAAATTGAACAAATGTGATAGTATTTTTCTGAATTCTTAAATTAACCATAATATGAAATGATCTAATCGGGTCTCTGTTTGCCCTACCCTAGAAGTTTAATAGTGCATTTTACTCGCCATTTCTTGCGCTTTGTGATGCCGCTTAGCCCAATACGCTATCTGAAATATCAGCGACGTAAATTGAACAAATGTGAGAGAATTTCGCTGAATTCTTAAATTAACCATAATATAAAATGATCTAATGGGGTCTCTGTTTGCCCTACCCTAGAAGTTTAATAGTGCATTTTACTCGCCATTTCCTGCGCTTTGTGATGCCGCTTAGCACAAGTCGCTATCTGAAAGAGGAGCGATGTAAATTGAACAAATGTGATAGAATTTCGCTGAATTCTTATATTAACCTTAATGTAAAATGATCTAATCGGGTCTTTGTTCGCCCTACCCAAGAAGTTTAATAGTGCATTTCACTCGTCAATTCATGCGCTTTGCGATGCCGCTTAGGCCAATAAGCTATCTGAAATAGGAACGACGTAAATTGAACAAATGTGATATAATTTCGCTGAATTCTTATATTAACCAAAATATAAGATGATCTAATCGGGTCTCTGATTGCCCTATCATAGAAGTTTAATAGTGCATTTTACTCGTCATTCCACGCGCTTTAAGATGCCGCCTAGCCCAGTACGCTATCTGAAATAGGAGCAACGTAAATTGTACAAATGTGATAGAATTTCGCTGAATTCTTAAATTAACCATAATATAAAATGATCTAATGGGGTCTCTGTTTGCCCTACCCTAGAAGTTTAATAGTGCATTTTACTCGCCATTTCTTGCGCTTTGAGATGCCGCTTAGCCCAATACGCTATCTGAAATAGGAGCGACGTAAATTGAACAAATGTGATAGAATTTCGCTGAATTCTTATATTAACCAAAATATAAAATGATCTAATCGGGTCTCTGATTGCCCTATCATAGAAGATTAAGAGTGCATTTTACTGGCCATTTCATGCGCATTGAGATGCCGCCTAGCCCAATACGCTATCTGAAATAGGAGCGATGTAAATTGAACGAATGTGATAGAATTTCGCTGAATTCTTAAATTAACCATAATATAAAATGATCTAATCGGGTCTCTGATTGCCCTATCATAGAAGTTTAATAGTGCATTTTACTCGCCATTCCGCGCGCTTTAAGTTGCCGCCTAGCCCAGTATGCTATCTGAAATAGGAACGACGTAAATTGAACAAATGTGATAGAATTTTGCTGAATTCTTAAATTAACCATAATATAAAATGATCTAATCGGGTCTCTGATTGCCCTACCCTAGAAGTTTAATAGCGCATTTTACTCGGCATTTCATGCGCTTTGAGATGCCGCTTATCCCAATACGCTATCTGAAATAGGAGCGACGTAAATTAAACAAATGTGATAGAATTTCGCTGAATTCTTATATTAACCAAAATATAAAATGATCTAATCGGGTCTCTGATTGCCCTATCATAGAAGTTTAATAGTGCATTTTACTCGCCATTCCTCGCGCTTTAAGATGCCGCCTATCCGAGTACGCTATCTGAAATAGGAGCGACGTAAATTGTACAAATGTGATAGAATTTTTCTGAATTCTTAAATTAACCATAATATGAAATGACCTAATCGGGTCTCTGTTTGCCCTACCCTAGAAGTTTAATAGTGCATTTTACTCGCCATTTCTTGCGCTTTGAGATGCCGCTTAGCCCAATACGCTATCTGAAATATCAGCGACATAAATTGAACAAATGTGAGAGAATTTCGCTGAATTCTTAAATTAACCATAATATAAAATGATCTAATGTGGTCTCTGTTTGCCCTACCCCAGAAGTTTAATAGTGCATTTTACTCGCCATTTCGTGCGCTTTGAGATGCCGCTTAGCACAAGTCGCTATCTGAAATAGGAGCGATGTAAATTGAACAAATGTGATAGAATTTCGCTGAATTCTTATATTAACCTTAATGTAAAATAATCTAATCGGGTCTTTGTTCGCCGTACCCTAGAAGTTTAATAGTGCCTTTTACTCGCCACTTCATGCGCTTTGAGATGCTGCTTAGCCCAATAGCTATCTGAAATAGGAGCGACGTAAATTGAACAAATGTGATAGAATTTCCCTGAAATCTTATATTAAACAAAATATAAAATGTTCTAAACGGGACTCTGATTGCCCTATCATAGAAGTTTAGTAGTGCATTTTGCTCGCCCTTCCACGCGCTTTAAGATGCCGCCTAGCCCAGTGCGCTATCTGAAATAGGAGCAACGTAAATTGAACAAATGTGATAGAATTTCGCTGAATTCTTAAATTAACCATAATATAAAATGATCTAATGGGGTCTCTGTTTGCCCTACCCTAGAAGTTTAATAGTGCATTTTACTCGCCACGTCTTGCGCTTTGAGATGCCGCTTAGCCCAATACGCTGTCTGAAATAGGAGCGACGTAAATTGAACAAATGTGATAGAATTTCGCTGAATTCTTAAATTAACCATAATATAAAATGATCTAATCGGGTCTCTGATTGCCCTACCCTGGAAGTTTAATAGTGCATTTTACTCGCCCTTCCACGCGCTTTAAGATGCCGCCTAGCCCAGTACACTATCTGAAATAGGAGCGACGCATGTTGAACAAATGTGATAGAATTACGCTGAATTCTTATATTAACTGTAATATAAAATGATCTAATCGGGTCTCTGTTTGCCTTACCCTAGAAGTTTAATAGTGCATTTTACTCGCCATTTCATGCGCTTTGAGATGCCGCTTAGCCCAATACGCTATCTGAAATAGGAGCGACGTAAATTGAACAAATGTGATAGAATTACGCTGAATCCTTATATTAACCAAAATATAAAATGATCTAATCGGGTCTCTGATTGCCCTATCATAGAAGTTTAATAGTGCATTTTACTCGCCATTCCACGCGCTTTAAGATGCCGCCTAGCCCAATACGCTATCTGAAATAGGAGCGACGTAAATAGAACAAATGTGATAGAATTACGCTGAATCCTTATATTAACCAAAATATAAAATGATCTAATCGGGTCTCTGATTGCCCTATCATAGAAGTTTAATAGTGCATTTTACTCGCCATTTCATGCGCTTTGAGATGCCGCTTAGCCCAATACGCTATCTGAAATAGGAGCGACGTAAATTGAACAAATGTGATAGAATTACGCTGAATTCTTATATTAACCAAAATATAAAATGATCTAATCGGGTCTCTGATTGCCCTATCATAGAAGATTAATAGTGCATTTTACTCGCCATTCCACGCGCTTTAAGATGCCGCCTAGCCCAGTATGCTATCTGAAATAGGAACGACGTAAATTGAACAAATGTGATAGAATTTTGCTGAATTCTTAAATTAACCATAATATAAAATGATCTAATCGGGTCTCTGATTGCCCTACCCTAGTAGTTTAATAGTGCATTTTACTAGTCATTTCATGCGCTTTGAGATGCCGCTTAGCCCAATAAGCTGTCTGAAATAGGAGCGACGTAAATTGAACAAATGTGATAGAAGTTCCCTGAATACTTATATTAACCTTAATGTAAAATGATCTAATCGGGTCTCTGTTTGCATTACCCTAGAAGTTTAATAGTGCATTTTACTCGCCATTCCACGCGCTTTAGGATGCCGCCTATCAGAGTACGCTATCTGAAATAGGAGCTACGTAAGTTGAACAAATGTCACAGAATTACGCAAAATTCTTATGTTAACCGTAATATAAAATGATCTAATCGGGTCTCTGTTTGCCTTATCCTAGAAGTTTAATAGTGCATTTTACTCGCCATTCCGCGCGCTTTAAGTTGCCGCCTAGCCCAGTATGCTATCTGAAATAGGAACGACGTAAATTGAACAAATGTGATAGAATTTTGCTGAATCCTTAAATTAACCATAATATAAAATGATCTAATCGGGTCTCTGATTGCCCTACCCTAGAAGTTTAATAGCTCATTTTACTCAGCATTTCATGCGCTTTGAGATGCCGCTTATCCCAATACGCTATCTGAAATAGGAGCGACGTAAATTAAACAAATGTGATAGAATTTCGCTGAATTCTTATATTAACCAAAATATAAAATGATCTAATCGGGTCTCTGATTGCCCTATCATAGAAGTTTAATAGTGCATTTTACTCGCCATTCCTCGCGCTTTAAGATGCCGCCTATCCGGGTACGCTATCTGAAATAGGAGCGACGTAAATTGAACAAATGTGATAGAATTTTTCTGAATTCTTAAATTAACCATAATATGAAATGATCTAATCGGGTCTCTGTTTGCCCTACCCTAGAAGTTTAATAGTGCATTTTACTCGCCATTTCTTGCGCTTTGAGATGCCGCTTAGCCCGATACGCTATCTGAAATATCAGCGACGTAAATTGAACAAATGTGAGAGAATTTCGCTGAATTCTTAAATTAACCATAATATAAAATGATCTAATCGGGTCTTTGTTCGCCCTACCCAAGAAGTTTAATAGTGCATTTCACTCGTCAATTCATGCGCTTTGCGGTGCCGCTTATCCCAATAAGCTATCTGAAATTGGAGCGACGTAAATTGAACAAATGTGATAGAATTTCGCTGAATCCTTATATTAACCAAAATATAAAATGATCTAATCGGGTCTCTGATTGCCCTATCATAGAAGTTTAATAGTGCATTTCACTCGCCATTCCATGCGCTTTGAGATGCCGCTTAGCCCAATACGCTATCTGATATAGGAGCGACGTAAATTGAACAAATGTGATAGAATTTCGCTGAATTCTTATATTAACCAAAATATAAAACGATCTTATAGGGTCTCTGATTGCCCTACCCTAGAAGTTTAATAGTGCATTTTACTCGCCCCTTCGTGCGCTTTGAGATGCCGCTGAGCCCAATACGGTATCTGAAATAGGAGCGACGTAAATTGAACAAATGTGATAGAATTTCGCTGGATTCTTATATTAACCAAAATATAAAATGATCTAATCGGGTCTCTGATTGCCCTATCATAGAAGTTTAATAGTGCATTTTACTCGCCATTCCACGCGTTTTAAGTTGCCGCCTTGCGCAGTACGCTATCTGAAATAGGAGCTACGTAAGTTGAACAAATGTCACAGAATTACGCTGAATTCTTATGATAACCGTAATATAAAATGATCTAATCGGGTCTCTGTTTGCCTTATCCTAGAAGTTTAATAGTGCATTTTACTCGCCATTCCGCGCGCTTTAAGTTGCCGCCTAGCCCAGTATGCTATCTGAAATAGGAACGACGTAAATTGAACAAATGTGATAGAATTTTGCTGAATCCTTAAATTAACCATAATATAAAATGATCTAATCGGGTCTCTGA